>JAPSES010000258.1:10188232-10203585 GCA_029822895.1 Maxillicosta whitleyi
GATTTTCCCACTCTGGGACCCGTATTCGAAAAATATCGTCTTGGGGTACCGTATTCACCGTCCCCATTTTGACGAAAAGCCAATACATTAAGAAAGTGAGTCGAATTCACCCGTATCCGTATCCGTGGGGATGGGGCCTAACAGTTGCAGGTTTGATAGGTCGAGTTTCAGCAAGAAAGTCATTGGTGAGACTTCAGAATAAGACAAAAACTGTTGAAACAGCACCAGTGGACTACTGAAGAAGGTCTTATGGACTGATGAATCCAAATGTGAAGTCTTCAGTTCATCCCGCAGGACTTTTGTATACCGTTGAGTCGGTGAAAGGACGGTTCCTCAGTGTGTGACATCGACTGTCAAACATGGACGAGGAAGTGTGATGGTCTGGGGCTGCTTTGGTGGATCCAGGGTCAGTGACTTGTACAGAGTGAAAGGAATCCTGAACTGAAACAGCTCCCACAGCATTCTGCAGTACCTCTGGGATGGGCCTTAATGGTCAGAGGTTCATCCTACAGCAGGATAATGACCCAAAACATAAGCCCAAACTCTGCCAGAACGACTTTGAGAAAAAAGAAGATGGTACACTTGAAAACATGGAGTGTCCAGACTTAAACCTCATGGACCTGGTTTGGATGAACTGGACAGAAAAGTGAAAGCAAAGACACCTACAAGTGTTAGACATTTATGAGAACTTCTGCAACAGAGATGGAAGAACTTTATGAAGAATATTTGATTTCTATTGTAGAAAGAATGCCACCTGTGTGTTCAACTGTTATATCTGCCAAAGGTGGATACTTTGATGAGTCAAAACTTTAGAATACATTTTGGTTTCTAAATTGATTCCATGATTTCTTTTTTTAACTTCAGTTGTTTATTTGTTCTATGCTTTAATTTCAGAGTACACAGAGACATTAAACTGCATCATTTTCAAATACATTTTAGAAAAATTGGGGTGTTCTAAAACATATGACCAATAGTGCATACAAAAAATAACATGAAATAACATTTAGATTTTTCATTAGCTGTCAGTTTATTAATTAAAAACACTGTCTCTTAATGTTTTTGCCTAGTTGAATATTTGACATAATTTTAGTCAATTCAGAACAGTTCTTTTTACATCTTATACAACAGAGATGAGGTCAACATTTCTAAATCGTCAAGGGAGCACTATTCTCCCATTTGAAACTGGGAAAATGTATTCCTATTTTGTACACCACCACCCTTGGTGTTAACTAATCAAATATGTAACCGCTTTCCATTTGATATTTACTGCAGTGAGCTGCAACAATGATTTAATCATAGCTGATGCGAGGAGTAGCTCTTCATTTCTTAAACAACCATGTCAGAAGATATCCAGTGGGCATGGAAAAGATGTCACTCAGTTTCAGAAGGGCCAAATTATTGCCCTGCCTACAGCAAAGACTAATAAGAAAACTACTGCAACTACTAAAATTTGTTTCAAAACTGTCTACATCATTAAACCTGCATGAAGAGTAGCGAATCATTATTTTCAAGGAAGAAATTTTGTCAGAAAAAAAATCTTAAATGATTTTGATTGAAGACCACTTACTTGGTGAAATAAAATTGTAAGAAATCAAAATTAGAACTCAAGGCCAGAAGACATGGTTGTGTAATCCTTAGCACTGTTGCTTCACAGTAAGAAGCGCTGGTGGGGCCTTTCTGTGTGGAGGCGTGACTGCGTGGGTTCTCTTCGGGCACTCTGGCTTCCTCCCACCTTCCATAGAAATGCACTGTAGTAGGTTAATTGGTCACTCTGAATCACCCATAGGTGTGAATGTGAAAGTGAATGGTTTGTCTATATATGCCTGTCCCTTTTTTATTAACCCTAATTTTTTTTTTTTTTTTGCAAGATTCTTTTGGCCAAGACATCAGGAGAAGAAGTTACAGACAATAGACATTCACACTAAAAATGTACATAAAACACAATAAAAGTCAGTTCTAAAACCATACATAAAGCACTAAACTAAAAACATACATATAAAACACCATCAATAAACAAAAACAAAACAAAAAAAAAAAAAACAGTCCTGCAATGATCTGGTGATATATCCATGGTGAACTCCAGGGTCGATGGGTTCAGAAAATGAAAGAATGAACTCAAGGTTGTTTAATAGTGAAAATTAGGAATTTACACACACACACGAGATCTGGACTAAACAGCTGTGTGACAGTTATTATTTAAAAAGAAAAAAAAAGGGCTCCGTTTGCTAAAGAAAATAAAGATTATACTGTGGAGAAGAAGGCAGATGGTGAAAGTCATGTGGTCTGATGACTCCAAGACTGACCATGTCCCAGAGGGATGGGCAGAGCCAGTGGGAGAAGAGAGGTAGATGAAGTAATTACCCATCATGCCTAGTGCTAACAGTGCAGGCTTGTGGGGTCAGTGTTGTTAGGTCTAGGTTTGGCAGTGTTTTCTGAGGTCAGCTGACAACCTGAATATCCTGAATGAACAGGTTTTTCCATCACTGGATTTGTTTCTTCCCTGATGACACAGACATATTCCAAGATCACAATCAGTACTTTCATCAAACTTGTAAAAGATAAGTTCAGGGAACAAGAGATGTCACTTTTGTCACATCACCAAGTCCAGACCTGACCCCCTTTGAAAATCTTTCCAATTTACTCAAGACTTTTCACGCTTGTCTGACTTTCCCTTTAATACAAAATGTTGGTCAAAACTCAGTTATGCAGTTACAAGCAGAAATAAATGTTGGGATACTGAATAATCATATCGCAGTAAATAATGTGCTATAAACAAAGCTGAAGGTGGTTCATCAAAAATATTTGAGTATGAGATCATCTGTCGCTGACTATAACACAAACTCAAACCTGTTATTTAAACAAAATAAACACAACCTATTGAACTTGTTAAAGAATACTAACTTAAAATGAACATTTTAAGAAAAAAAATAACAAAAGAAAGGAAAGTGGCAACTGCACGGAATATGAAGAGTTTCAGCTTTGAGTTGGAAGCCCACTGTGCAGTTGTGGACAAAAAAAAAAAAGAAAAATTTAGGTGTGACAAGTATGAGGATCAGACATCATAATAGTATTTAATAGATGTCCAGTCCACCAAAGCCAATGCATACATACACACCAGTAAGCATTAACAGACTACTTTTTTTTTTTATTACACTTTTTTTTTTTTGATTATTTATAATATTGAACAACTGACTTCCATCTTCAGGGCCTTCCTCTGCCCTGTCAACCTATTATGTCCTTTTCCACATTGTAGGAGGGACAGTCCTACTCTAAATAGGAACTCCTATTTTATGAATAGAAGTTTGTGGTAATACAGGTGAAACAGAAAATGTGTGATTTATTGACTTGTTCCAAGCATAGTGACTCTTCTGTAACTGTTCTGTTAGACCTAGAACAATTATATGACACTATCATGGGGACTTCTTCTGTAACCCCTGGCTTTTCTGGAGCAGAGACACAGTCCAAACAGATGCTGAGGAGATGTTTCCCAAAGGTCTTCCCTGGGGCTTACACTCCCTGTTTCATAGCTATAACTCTGTGATGTTCATTTATAAGAGCCTCTGTTACAGTGTTACTGTTGCCTCTGGCAAAGGACTGAACCTCTTAAGAGTCCTCAGTAGCTTACAGAAACTGCTGCTGTCCCAAGAGACGGATGGCAGACTAAATAATCAGTTTCTCATCGTAGTGACAATCTGAGAGCAGCTGTTTGTATCTGAAGGCCTGCCAGCGATTGTCCATGGCACTCTGAAAAAGTGAAGGAAAGAAAGAACGTGTGGAGGCAGGGAAAGATGAAAGGAAAAGTTCCCTCTGCTTGATTCACTTCTCTTCAGGGTTTTGATATTGATCTCACGAGTGGACCTGCAGATGTACAGTATGTGTCGAGACACGTCCATCTGTGGAAACATACTCACATTGACCACAGTAGGACACAAAAACGTTCTAAACTGAAGTTGATACTGGCAGAAGGCAAGTACACTTAAGGGAATACAATATTAGCTTTATAATGCAAATGTATGACTGTCTGTTTTGCAACATTTATACAGCACTTTGCAATTTAAGAAGAAAATAAACAGAAAAAAACAAGTCCAAGAGTAAAAACTTATTATCACGCTAAGACAGTATATACGTAAGTGTGCATACATTACCTCCTGAGGAGACGTGGTTAAAAATGCACCATGTGTCAGAAGCTTTTATACACTTGTTTGTTTTTTAACCTTAATCTTATGGTTGTATTCTATTACTTACAGGAGGAAGTTTCTCCCTAGTCTGTCGTGACTCCAGTTATACCCTACATTTGACATCATGTCTACTTGAACGGACTGAACTGTCTTCTCACTGTCTAAACCTGTTGTCCTTTCCCTTCCCTCTCTGTGGGCTAACCTCACTCTTTTTCATCCTCCTCCTCATCATCCACTTCATTATGTCCATCTGACCTGCTGAAAACAGACCCTTACATCACACTCTGAATGGTTAGGTAACCTGGAATGGATGTAAAAAAGAAAGTTTAACCTGTTATGAAAACTGTCATGAAAGACCAAAGATCCAGAGTCAGTGTCTTTGTGTATGTGAATGTGAATGTGATTGACTCATCGTGAGGTTGGACTTCATTTAAAAGGATGAAAAATCAGGCATTCACTGCCGTTTATGACACAGGGCATGTTTCTGCTGAATAACAAGAAACTGTTGTGTAGAGAATCAAACCCCTTCCGCTTCTACCTGTGCTGCATGGGACCTAATTTTGTAAATATATATAAATATAAAAATTACAGTCAATGGCAAAATACAGTTTTGTTTTGTTTTTTTTATTCTGTTTAAATTACGCCCCACAACAAACTGTGAGCTGGAATAGACTCAAGTATTGTCCATGACCCTCTCAAGGATTAAGCAGATTGGAAAATCAATGAAAGATAATTTTAAAGTCCAAAAAAAAAACACTTTGTTGTAAAAGTGTTGCAGTGTCAGACCACATCAAAAGTTGCAGAGGTGATCACATTGTAACAGTCTCATTCTTTAGGATCTGTTCACGATGTTGAAAATGTCTCCACAGCTTCAACATGACCAGACTTGTGATGATTTTCACCTCTTTTATAACTTTTCCACCTCACTGTCAAAGTTTGAGCTGAAATATACCAAAGCAGTGGCCATTTTGTCATTGGTGGTATGCATATCCTTTTAGCTCTTTAACACAAAACTAGATTTTTCTAGATTACTATTTTTGACACAAACTTTCTTTACTTTTAAAATTATGTATGCATTTATCTCATAATTTCCAGTTTTTCCAATTTCCATTCCATATGTTTTCCGCTGAAGGGGCGGGACTCGGTACATAGTCTAACCATCATATGTATGAAATAATTAGAATTAATACCATGGATTCCTAATGAGATAGCAGTAGACAGTATTATTTTGAAATATTGGTCTGAATCCTGTTGATTTTCCTTTTAGTTTCTTACTTTTCTCGCTTGTATGTCACAGTATCCGAAGTTCTGTTTTCCTTCTATGTACACATTTTTTTCAGTGTTCAACACTTTTAGAATGACTGACAGGCGGTTGAATATTAGGAATAGCTTAATTTGTTTGGTTTTGCACCTCCATTAAATTAAACAATGGCATCATCTTCATAAAAGTTTAAGTTATTGTGCAAGAGGTTGTTTATCTAAATACATTTAGGAATAAAATTATATAAGTTCAGAATAGGAATTTAATATAATATGCTCATGTTTTTTGTTTTGTTTTTTATTTATGTTTTTGCTTCACCTCAGGTAATACATTTCCTGTGCTTAAACTGTTTGGATTTGTTTTTGAAACATTGTGTCGCTGAGGTCAAACATATATTTTTCATATATATTCTCCTCAGTCAAATGGTTGCATCTGAATAGCAGTGTTGTGACATTCTGGTTGTCATGTTTGTACAGATGCCCCAGACCTCTTTCTTTATCACTCCGATAGAGTACTCGTTTTGACACTGCCAATGCAAAGGTCAAGATTCTATGTGCAGTCAAGCATTCACCTTCGCCACTTGGCTGAGGTTTGGCAAGATTAATTTTTTTTTTTTGTTGCTTGCCTTCTTTCAATGTGCCAGTTTCGTCTTCCTTACAATAGAGCCAAGCAAACACAGGAGAAAAGTGTGTGCCTGAGAGGGTGCGCGTGCGTGTGTGTGTATGTGTGTTTGTGTATGTTTTTAAAAGACATTGGTGCAACCGTTTTAACAGGGCGACTCTGTTTGAATTAGATGTTCTAACCCCCCGCTTGCTAAATGGATTTCTGAAGTGGCTGTAGTTGGAGGCTTTCAATCGGATGCAACCTTGAGTCCTTTTTTTATGTGAGCTCTGTAGGATTTAAGTGCCGGTATAACATGAGCACGACTGAATACATGCTCTTCATTTTTTGAAATTGAAAAATCTCCAAAGGCTCTCCCCATTGTGCAGGCAATTAATGGAATGCTGGCAGCGAGGTTCAGGTGCTTAAAAGTTGTATTTTTTCTCTCTCGCTCTCTTTTTAATGACTAATAAAGGATAATCATCGTGGAAAAAACATCATAATGCTGTAGGCTTCCTCTTTATGCACAATGATGTATAATGCATGCTTTGAAATGAAACGGCAGCGGCCTTCGAACCATTCCATCTCCAAACCTTAGTGTATTTGTTTTGCATGCCACAGTGAGGCTTTTGCATAACAATGGTGAGTGTTCCTATTAACAATGCTCGCCTATTAATTTGATCTTTACATTTTTAAAGTTTGTCCATCAGGCCGCCAAACAATAGGTCCCCAAGTCACTTGTTTGGTATAAGCGATTAGAAAGTTGGCTAATTGCCTCTCTGAAGGACTGTATTGTTTTCTTCTTTGCTTCCTTGTTCATTGGTGAACCTTCACCCATTTAAACAACAAATGACACAGATGGGTAAACCAGTTTATTAATCGATGAAGTACAATGACATTTTGCTCACCTTCTTCAGCCACAATTCGTAAGCACTGGATTATATACAGTAACACAAAAAAAGACACCCTTAAAGTTTAATACAATCTTAAATATTATTGTGAAATATCTATTGAAAAATAGTTTTGTGATTCAAACACTATGGCTGCATCAGACAAACAAATGCAAGGTATTAAAAATTTTAGTTTGTTAACAAGAAAAAGTAAAAGTACATTCTTGACAGTTTCCACATGTAGTTCCTTGGATTTGTTTTACTGTCTTTCTGAAACTTGATGGAAGTGTGAGGGTTTGGAGAATGGAATAATACCATTTAAGACTTAAGAATATTACAAATATATAAGGTGTCCAAAGACCTTTTTTTCCACCGCTGCAGGTCTTCAGCCTCCACTGTCATTTTGGAGTGAGAGAAAATGCTATCTAGATGTTCAGTGATGCTGAGCGAAGGATGCTGCAACCATACATTTGCAATATACTGTCAAGAGAGAAGTTAATTTGATGGAACATGCACATAGGAGGAAGTGTGTCATGGTATTAAAATGACTAAAAACAGCACACAGATTTTTTTAAGGTGTAATTGCAGTTCAGAGGTTGTTGTTCCTACATGTAATAATAAGGGGGATCTTCATAACGATAATGCAGAGGTAGCTGTAGAAGGAGAAAAACTTCTTCCACTGCTGACAGAAAGATTCACCCTCCCACTAATCCACATCACACCTTCCCTAACAAACTGGCAATTATTTTTACTTAACTTAAGGTCTCCTTAAGTCTCCTACTCTCCTACCACAACTGTGATACAAAAGATCCACTGAAAAATCTGATAGGAAGATGTGCATCAAGACCTGGGGTGACCATGTGAAACAAAACCTTGTATATGAGAAGGACTAAATACAACATTTATTTGGATATTATAATTAGCCATTAGCCATTTTGTTTTCATGACCATGTGATGTTTGGTGGTGTTGTTTTATTTTGACTGGTTGTGCGTTTCTTAGGTCTCCTGAGCCTGCAGGTTTGCCTGAAACTGGGCTAAGTACCAAACTGGATTTTTCTAACATTCACTTGCACCTTTACTTGCAATCTTGGAACACTTCCAACAGCTTTTGTTTTTTCTTGTGCCCTCAGTCTTCTCTTTGACAATACAGGGAAACGTACAAGCGCATCTCTGTAAACACGAGTGATGTTGTTCCAGAGTTTAAAAGCTTTCTCAGAACACTGGCAGAAGGAACTTGAGGCTGTTTGTGTGACGGAAAGGAAAACTTGTTTAGAAACTGACAGCACTGCATCTGTGTGTATGTGTGTTAGTAAAACTGTGTGTGCGCGTGTTTAGGTTGCTTTTGGCAAGTTATTCATTTGTGGTTTTTTTTCTTTTTTTTTTTTTTTTCTTCTTGCTCTCTGTGTGGTTATCTTTTGAGTTGGTCCGTTTGGAGCTGATGTCCACCTTCGGGGATGCGCATAGCATGCATTTCTGAGTATTTTCACCTGAGGCTCCACTTGTTAGAGTCTGTGGATAAATGTATATACATTATTTATACAAATTCAGGGCAAGTGAAAGCTGGTTTAACACATTTACAGACAGGAGGCCAGGCACTGCAAGCCAAGCTCCAAGTGAGGATTGCAACAGTGTGCGCCGGGGATGGAGCTTGCCGCTTGCCTGGCTGTGACCGGCATCCTTAATTCTGCACAAGAAAAGCACTAACGTTATCATCACTGTTTGAGCAAACTCAACAGCCCTGTTTTAATCTTGTTTCTCATATTCAGAACAATGTCAGTAATTTTGCTTTCTAATCATTTCCAGTGATGGTATAGAGACTTTCCCCAATTTTGTCACACTTGTTGCTGCTTCTAAGAAGATAAACTTTACATTCAGAAAGGAGTTTATGTGTTATTTATATGTTTATATGAGGGAGAAATGAAGGCACGTCCTGGGTTTACATTAGTGATGAGTACAAAATAGGGCCACAGCACCAGTATGTTGTGCTATAGTTTCGTATATAATGCAAAATAAATTAGTTGAAATGAATTTGTCAGCTTAGGACCGTGACTTTTCCCTGATTTGTACTATTTATATCAGGTTTTACCTTCAAGCCATCAGGAACGCTGCAGTCCATCGAGAATGCTTTAATGAATAATAGAGATGTAATTTGTAATACAGACAACGGTAATGTTGAAGGTTATTGGATGAGCAGAGTCTTAGTTTAGACAGAACAATGTTCAATGTATTTTAACTGCTTTTAATTAAAATCTTTTTTAGGATTAGCTTTTAAAACCTCAATTGAAGATCATTCATTTACTCACTTAACTAAAGTAGATGTCTGTGAATTTTATTCAAATGTATAATTGTTGTAGAAAATATCCCATATTTGACTGTACTTGTGTGGGTTCACTAACAGTTATTTGTGTTGTTCCAGTGCAAATAGACATTATACTCTTTAAGTGTCTTGACACTCTTCACTTACCCTTCGTCTCCTTTCACTCAGGAGTCGTCTCCCTCTGAGGATGATGCTTTGCCCGTTGGCTGTAGTCTTCACGTTCCCATGGAGCTTGAGTTCAGCGCTTCCTGTTTCCCTCGGAGTCCCGCACCTCAAAAAAGCTACGGCCTCGTCTGTATAGACTGACCTGTTCCGGTAACTGTAGTTTGAGATAAATGTGTATATATATCTTCCCTCTCTATGTATACTTTTTTTTTTCATTGTGGTTCTCGTCAATCACTATGTTCTTCTTTCACCTGTATAGATACAGACTTTGTTATTTCTTTAAGTCATTTTAAGATTTTTTTTATTCTCTGATATTGAATTTGTATTATTTTCTGTTAAATGTGATGATCTCTGCTACTTTTAAAACATGTAATCTCTTTTGTAGCATCACTTAACTGATATTATCACATAGTCATTATATTGTGTAGTGAAGTGTGTAACAGTATGTCAGTATATGTGCGAATGATCACATATTTTATTTAAAGAAAAATGAAAACAATCTTAACACATTTCCCCAAAATTTAAATGTCATCAGGAGAATTTTTATAGATAAATAAAACTTCATATCACTTTTGTAGTGTTCTCTCTTAATAATTTACAAATGTTGCTATATTGTAACTTCATAAAGATATTGTGAAGACAAATTAAGCCAGTCAGCGATAGTGCGTGGAGGAAGTAAGAATACGTAGTTATAAGCATAATAATTATTTATTGAAATATGAGGAAAAATTCAGTTAGTCTCAGAGAGACACTCCCAGGACCAGGTAGTGACGTGATGGGCAGTCAGAATGTCGGCAGGAGCAGCAAAAGTCATAGACAAGCAGAAGGGAAACAGCATTTTGATGTTCTGGTGTATCCACGTGGGGGTAAATGTACTTGTGCGTGTGAATGCACAAAGCCTATCAATATCAACATCCTTGTTAAAGCATTTATCCTGCATATGTGTATCTGCAGATGCAAATTAGTTACAATAACACTGTTATTATAAACCAGCTGGACATCACACCATTTCCTGTAACTTCTGACGGTTAAGAACATATAACCAGGTCTCCAGACATTTTTTTTTTTTATCCTTTATCCAAACAGATTTGTTATGGGTCTAAAGAAGAACTGCATGAATTTTTAGCAATTACGCAGTTAAAAAAGGGATTTCTGCCATGACTGATAAATGTGCGTGTCTGTATTACCTCCACATGATACGAGCTTCACCAGTATGTAGTAGGAATTCAAAGGCGGCTGCAGAACCAAA
Organism: Maxillicosta whitleyi; assembly: GCA_029822895.1. Taxonomy (NCBI): domain Eukaryota; kingdom Metazoa; phylum Chordata; class Actinopteri; order Perciformes; family Neosebastidae; genus Maxillicosta; species Maxillicosta whitleyi. The sequence continues at coordinate 10,198,893 of JAPSES010000258.1, forward strand.
ACAGAATTTGTGGAAGTGGGTGATAAAGGATTGTCTGATCAATAGACACAAATAATGAGAGTGCTGAGAGCAGAAAGTGGAGCAGGGGGATCAGGAACACCTGAATGATGTGGCAATTTTTTTTTTTTTTATACATTAAACATGCCATTGAAAGACCGATGATCATTCTATGACTGAACAAAATGCTGACAAAAGATAAACAAACGCCACAGGTTGTTGTAGGAGGCAAGTGTTGTGGGACAATTTGAAAGAACAGTAACAACAACTACTGTACATTTGAGGAATTCCACATGAGAATAATAATAATTTAGGATGCCAAACTTTAAGAGAGTGGAAAAATAATAAAAGAGTAAAAACAAGGTGGTTTTGTTCATTTTGGACACAATACTAAAGGTCACAGCTCACAGGGAAAAGATGCAGTCTTTGGTATAAGAGCAAACTGGACAGAACAATAATGCATTCTGAAATTCAGTAAAGAAAAAACGGATGCTGCACAGACATCTTTCACACCTACTTGCTTAAATACAATACTCTTTTCAATGTACAGACTTAGACTTGAATAAACATTTAAAAGACAAAAAAGCGAGTCCATTTTTTTTTTTTTGCTCTAGACTTGCATCTTAGAACTTGTGGAAAACATAACAAGAACATGCTACAGTAAACAAATTTATTCTGGCGTGGACACCTCACGTCATGTAACACAAAGATGGAAACCAAGAGACGCAATAAATTATCTTCATTATTAAGCGTAACCAGTGACATACTGTACATCAAAAAGGTAAATACACTGTAAAAAAAAAAAAAAAAAAAGGCTACAAAAGAGGTTGAAACCTAAACTGAAACATTATACAGTAATGTTTAAGAAACAAATGTTTGAATGCCAGCAGACACAGATAGAAATTAAAATTTTAAGTGTGATTCCTTTTTGATTTTAGTGTCTCACGACATAATTTAAGTACTGCTAAAAACAAATATAAAATAAACCACTGTACACACACCAAAGAAAGCAAATCAGAGGGATTTTTTTTTCAATTCTTTGATTTCTTTTTTTTTTTTAGGAAATCATTGCTTAGCAATTTATGCTTCATCACAGTTCTCTTCCATTTGACCACATGAATGTAAACACCTGTTGAATTATTCTTTTTAAAATTTTTTACAACATTAATACTTTATATATATATTTGTACATATTTTCATTCACATCTGCACGGTTAGCTAGCATGGTAATGAAATAAGGCAAGACTCACAAAATTGTGACATCACAAATCTTTTTTTTTTCTCCTATAATACTGATTATTAAGGTTTTTGTAATTTCCTCCTTCTGTTCTGCAGCAGGCTTTGGTCTTTCCGGACAAAGGCAAGGTTGATCCTTCTCTGTCTCCAGAATTACACTTTGTTTTGTTCCAGTTTTAAAAATAATAAAGGGGAGGTTGTTTCTTTGCAGGAAAAGGGGGCTTATAATAACAATTGTTTCAACTAACATTATTTATTGAATTTATTTAACACTAGTTTTTCTGAGGTACATAGTTTAAAATGATTCAGGGCGGTGGAATAAGAAAGGGGAACTACACAGTGACCATGAGGAACATGACTTCCATTACAAGAGAAAAAAAAAGTCTTATTTTTCTTCTTACTGGCTTCTTTATAATTTTGTTCATTTAAGGATGTTCCTTTTTTAGACCTTTATTTTTTTTTTTTTTTACTGTCAGTCTTTTTCTGTAGGGTCAAGCTGCCGTAGCAGGCATCTTGTGTGAGATAAAAAAAAAAGAAGAAAAAAAAAGAAAGAACAGACGTTATGGTGTTGTAGGTAAGTGTCTCTGGCCTGGTTGGCTGCTTGTCCTTTTGTATTTACAGTACCAACGACAGCTGAAAGCAGTTTTTTTTTGGTGGAACAGCACACTGTAGGGCTGGTGACACTATCCCGCTCTTCACAAACTCGACCGAAAGACAAACGGTGATGATACACAGCTTTCTTTCTCAGCACAAAAAGCCCCTCACAGTGTCACCAGTTGTAAAATGTGAAGTTGCAGCGTGTCAGTCTTGATAGTCCGTGTTTAGATACCTTCTCGCAGTGTTTGTTTCAAGTGTTTTTTTTCTTTTTTCCTTTAAATATTGTCTTTCTTCCCGTGAGCTTGAGGAGAAGCTGCTTTCAGTTCGGACTTTTTTAAATAAACAGTTCCAAATGCTGTCTCTGTGCACGTCATCAGTCTCTGTGCATGTGTCCAAATCTGCGATTCAAGATGGAAATTAACTCACTATAAACACGAGTGGCTAACGCTAAGCTCTCGTCACTCCACGCCATCACATATTCAAGTCTGGGCTGGAGAATTAGTTTGGTAAAAGCATAAATTTAAAAAGTTTTTGGGCTGCAGAAAAAAATTCAGATGTCCACAGAGCTGCATTGTGGGTAGTGTAGTCCCCTCCTAAGCTCTTTTGGCGTGTAGCATTTCAATGAGCAGGTTGTTGCAGGGCACGTCACCATTCAGGTGTTTGTAGTAAAGGTATTCTTCGGCTTGCAGGCTGATGGCACGAATCTCGGGCAGCCGGAGGAGCAGCTGGCCAAACTTGTCTGTTTGCTGTGGGTAGTTGCACATGACGTAGTCCAGTAATGCTGCGTTCACCTGCTCCTGCACACTTTCTACAAGATGGAAGTTCTCCAGGTTTTTCACATCTACAAAACAAAACAGGACAAAGGTTACAAAAGATGAGATTTTAAGAAAACAAGTAACTCAACAAACTTGGCTCATTTTTATTTATTTTTTTTAGTCTACGCTGCTTACCAAAATAAAACAAAGACTTGCTCTATGTGTGTGTAAACCAGGGTTGTTTGTAGTCTTTAAACTTTAAATCATGTTTTTATTGTCATTATATGAACATGAAAATTACATCACCACCCATTTTCTGAATCAACATCAATAAGAAAAACCTTTCTATGTGCCATGGATTCACATCAGAAGAAGGTACCTTCATGTTAAAGGGTGTCAGTTTGGTCAGTCATTTAACATATTTAACATATACATAACACATTTATGTATTGCTTCTAAATAGTGTCATGACAGTGCTAATGTCAGATTTATTTTCTCCAGATGTTGAAGATTCAAGATTTCAAGTTACTTAAAGTTATAATATTTCTGGGATTTGTTTAGTGTCCTCTGAAAGATGAAGCTATGCTGCTCTGAATCCCTTTCATTATTCTTTAATTTAGTGAACTCTAGCTAACAGTTGTAGCTAACAGTCCATTGTGATTTTATTTTTCAAAGTGGCTATTGCCACATTACTGTGGGGCTAATTTTTTAATTTGTCCATTACCACAGAACTGTAACCTGTCACTGGGCTACCACAGTACTGTGGCAATAGGCATCACACATGCCATGTGCTCATTCAGTCACAGGAAAACTAGGCTACATCCAGAGGTCAACACTTATGGTATTTTTCTTTTGTGGATTCTAAAAGTTTTGTATTGATACACGTATTGTTTTAAGAAATATCTGTGGCCAGGTGGAAAAGGGAAAACTGGGTTAAAATAGTGTAATATGTATGCCACACCTATATGTGCCACAGTACACAAACAGACAGAGCAGCAGGATACAGTAAAATTACAGAAGAATGCACTGAGCATGTGCATGAGGTTATGTCCGGGCTTTTCTTCTTCTGGTCACCTGGTACTATGGCATCATTGTTTCTACATGGTGGTGTTTTGCATCATACAGCAACGCAAAGGTGGCATTGTGAGATTTTTTTACATTCTAGGATCTGTTTTCCAAAAATACTGTTTCAGGGAACCAACAATGCTGGTGTCCTGTGGACAAAAGGCTGAAATGATATTTAACTTTTACAGATTGACATAATTTCATTGTGGCATGTACGGAGTGTTACGCCATGTATCACCACAGTACTGTGGTAACAAGAGGCTAATGAGTTCGTGGATCAGTATCCATGATTGACTCTGTAGCAAAATGTCCTTAGTGGTTATTGTCACAGTATAAATGCTAACATTCGATTGGTTCTGTGGGAACAGACAATATTTCGTGCCACGTTACTGTGGCAGTAGCCATTTTCATTTTTTTACACATTCATCTGTTTATATGTTGCAGTGCTTTGCTTTCATAAAACATGTTTTTATTTTTATTATGTCCTATTAGTAATGTAGCATTAACCACTGTGTGTGTGTGTGTGTGTGCGTGTGTGTGCGTGCGTGTGCGTGTGCGTGTGCGTGGGGGCATACACACACACATACACACACACACACACAGTGGTTAATGCTACTTCATTAATTGTGTGTGTGGGGTGGGGTAAATTTTGCCCCCTCTGGGGATAAAAATAATTAATGCCAGGTATACCCCCTGGCAAATTGCACCCAGGTTACAAGTTAAATCTTTGGTTGTTGTTCATTTTTAATTTAAGGAGGATTCAGAAATGAGCTGCATGACGAAATACCCCCCTTTTCCTCTGAATCATCCCCCGAGACTTTATTGGAGAGGGAATCAGGTAAAAAGAGGGTTCTCCTCCTGAGAGATTAATTCCCAAGTGTCGATGAATTATGTAGGGCAGCGTTACTGTCATATTAGCGCCAGAGCTTCTCTTTAACCTAATACCTGCACCAGTTGTTCCCAGATATGAAAGTATTGAAAGTGTGTGTGCGTGTGTGTGTGTGTGTGTGTGTGTGGGGGGGGGGGGGGGGGTTAAAAAATTT
>JAPSES010000258.1:10209785-10229269 GCA_029822895.1 Maxillicosta whitleyi
TATATATAAAAGTAATTGTCTGATGTTATTGTCTATGCTAAGTTCACTGTTTATTGATCTATGGTTCAGACCGTGACAATTCTGACAGACATTTTCTGTGTAAAAATAAAGCTGACCTAACAGCTGTAATGTAAACTATCAGCTGACAGGTGAGGATTACAAGTTAATTTGGCCAACTGTCAAATTAAGGGGCTATAAGTTTTGTTTGAAGACGAAAACTTGATGGACCCTTAATACAGATGTGTGTAAACAATGAGTTTTATACTTTCTTAAATGACTGATACAGTTTGTGGAAACAGTGTGCTAATTCATTGGTGGTTTAGATAGTTGTACGCAGCTTCCCCAATACTACAGAAAAACTCTGTATTACAACAAGAACTTGACTCATTTTCACATTTATCATATTCTTATGATGTTGTCTGAGCCCAAACAGACAAAAATAAATCAAAAGAAAAAAAGTTTTACAAAAGCTCCATTAAGCTCTAAACATTACGGTTTCATTTTCAACAGTGACTCTTTATCTCCCAACACAGCCACATACTGTAGCTACATGCCCTTAAGCAACCATAGAGCTAATGTCCAGAGGCCAAATATCCTCTGTGCTAACAATGCATAGTAAAAAGTATCTCACACTTCTTGGGTCTGAAAATAGGCCACCAGTGGGGACAGGGTTTTGTCAGTGTGTCAGAATAAAGCATGAAGGCTCAATTTGCTCCAAGACTCATCAACCCCCTCCTTTACCCACCCAAGGGGCCAAACGCTGTGCGGCTATGAAAGAGAATTAAAGCGGTATGGTCCAATAGGGAATATATTAAGTCAAATCTAAACCTCTGCCGACAACATTGCTATTGTTGTTAAGCTAAACAGGTAGAGGCTGGTTTCTTTCTGTCGCCCAAGGACGGGTCGGCGGGGCTTGGCAAGGCGATGGAGAGAGGTCGAGAAATATTGAGAGCAAGGAAAAAGTGCCTTAGGTCTGATAAAATAAACAAGAGAAAAGGTGCTCCGAGCAGGGGGGGGAGACAAGCTTCTCTCATTGCCTATTCTGGCTGGAAGATGCTGGGGATTTATCCGGAGGTGAAGGAGAAAACAAATTTACATCCTGTATCAGTTGATCCTGTCCATGGCTGTGTTATTATGGACTTTGAGGGCTTCACCACCTGGGCACACGAGCCGCAGAGGTTAATATCATAATATCAATGGGAATTACTATTAAAGGGATAGTTCAGAGGTTTTTGTTTTTTTTTTTTTTTGCATTGTATAGTGGACTTTTTTTTTATTGCCACAATAAAAGTTCTAATCACAAAAAAAAGAAAAAAGGAATCTGCATCAATTTGGGTCTTGATTTTCTCTTTTCATAGAATTGGACATTTTCCATCTTGTTGGAAAAAACATTGTTCAAATATGTAACTTTGACTCTGGTAACGTCACTTTTCTTTATATATAATTTATTTCCTTATAGTCTTATTTTATAAAAAAAAAAAAAATGACATAACTATTCCTTCTTAAATATAGTTCTAGCTCGAGTGAGTGACAATATTCTATGGTTAAAACCAATTAACCGATCTGGTTAATGTTTTAGTAACAAACTTTCCTGGTGCATTGTTCTGTGATGCATAGTTGAGAAACAATTAGTTTTTTTTTTTATTTCTGTGTAACAAAATATTTTCGTCAACAGGCCCAATTTGCTGTTCTTCACTTCTGACAAGCTGCAGACTCGCTGGGATACAAATCCTAAAGCTGGGGGAAAAAATCACATTGTCTCAGCATTATGAAAATCCACTTGCCAGAGGGATACTGAGAGACTTGAATCAGCAATGAACCTACTGCTTAGCCCTCTTCTCTGGTCCCTCTAGTCCCCCCCCTCCTCCTCCTTACTTCATGTTGCCCCCTTCTTTAGCCCCCCTGGAGGTGGAACCAAATGCTTTTCAATGAGCTGACCTCGGATGGCTCGATGCACCCACAGATCCATGTTTTCTCACCTTCCTAATGCTGTCTAGACCCCCCTCCCTATCTGGAATGAATGGAGTTTACACTTGACTGACACACTCAGATCTAATGGACAACGATCTGCACCAAAAAAGTCACCATATTTGGTGTAATTTGAGGAAATGATCCATGTAGCAGTAAAATTTAAAAAAAAAACAAAAAAAAAAAACTGAATTCACATGAATTAGAAATCAATATCCCGGTGCCCACAAGGTGACTTCTCTCGACTTTACCTCTCACTTCATTTGTGAGCAGCAAGTAGAAAAAGCAGGTACTGCATATTATGTGTGTGTGTTTTTTCTGTCTCTGTATCAATGCGTGCGTGTGAACCTCGTTTACATTCAGTGCACTTTTGCACCCTTTGGCTAATTACACACAGGGTTTGTTTGGTGGTGGAGGGAGGGAGCGGGGAGTAGAGGGGCATGTCAACCTTTCTTGTTTATGATAAAGTGACAGAAAATCATTGGGGGGTCAAGTATCCCCCTTCCACCCTCCACCATCCTCCAGCCCCCCAAAAATCTCCTGCAGCAGTACAGGAGGTGCCTGGTGTGGGAAGCCTCCCCTTTAATGAGACCATTAAAGGCCCCGTCTCCCCGTCAATAGATTTCTCTCATTCTTTCTCTGACAAATTTGAATTAATAATTCAGCGGCAAGCGCCTGGGGATGTATATTTTCAGCATGAAGGACAGTTAATCCATAGCGTCATCCCCCCCCCCTCCACCCCCTTTCTCGCTCACTCACTCCTATACTCTCTTGGTTTACTCTCTCTCCCCTCCGTTGCTTTTTTTCTCATTTGATGATAGAAGTCAGCAGGTAGAGTGCTGACTAAAGAAGGAGCGTGCCTCATGTTTTCCACACCGTCTTTTAACTCCTTTGTTCTCTGTGTGATTTTTGCCCCATGTCATGTGACAAGCAGAGTCAACTTAAGTGCAAATTGAGGTTTAAAATATTCTGAAGTATTGAATGCTGGTGGCTCTCATCTCCTTACGCTCAGAGCTAATATAAGACGACATGTTTGCACACTGCCTCGCAAAGCTGGACTTGATTTAAAGAACTGGGGTTTTACTGGAGGTTGCTATTGTGCCAAATGTTAGGGCTTTGAAATGTACAATACAACGAAATTGAAGGAAACTGGTGATTTTCAGGAAAACCACAAAGATGCATGCTTAATAAAAAAATATAATGTGGAGTGTGTTTGTCTGAGGTTGCGGGTGTCTGTTTGTGTTCAGCAGCGTGCTGTGGTTTGCGAGTTTCACAAAATCAACTGGAGAGATTTTAAGAGGCAAACATGGCCTGTTTCAAAGTACGTTTGTGTGTTTTTTGTGACACTTTTGGCTCAATGTCTAACTTTACCATAAATCGTCAAAACAACATGAAAGAAATAAGATGAATGACTGTGCTCAGCATGTTTATTTCCTGGAGAAAAAAAGAAAAAGATATTAAAAAACAAAAACAAAAAACAACTTCCCTAAAACCAGCCAGATATGGGATGTTCTCTAAAAAAGAGCTTTGCACGAACACAAGTGTTAATGGATATGCTTGTATTTAAGCACTGAAAAGTACCCTCTGTCAGCTGTTTTCCGTATTGATTACTGCGCCATGTGGCATTTAAGTACATCTTAACACACTATGGCAGATCTAATGCATTTTAGGAGTTGGTGTGACAAATGTCAGCCACTGAGCTGGAATATTTTTTTCACACTCACACAGTATTTTCTATGGTTTGTCTGTGTTAAAGGACGTGTTTGATTAATGATGTCTGGTGTTTGAACATGTGTTGCTTCTCTTGGCTTCCCAACTTGTGGTTTAACATAACTCTAGAATGTTTCCATCAAACTAAAATGTTTTACTTTTTCTGTCGTTAATAAAGAAAAAAAAAAAGGGGGGGTGTCCATGCTGAATGTGTGTGTAGTGCAGTGGACACATAAGGTTTGTTGCTTAAAATACTCTTCATGACAGGAAAGAAGAGACAGAAAGGAGCTGTAATGCATGGTTCAGAGGTGTGTGTGTGTGTGTGTGTGGGGGGGGGGGGGGTGGTCACACGATGCGTAGGGGCTCAGTGAAGAAAGAGAGACAGTCTGAGAGAACAAGAGACAGCTAGCCAGAGCACCTGTTGGATCATCTGTGCTTTAGAACGTTTAATCACTGTCTCTGGTTACACACACACACACATACACAACATGGACACACACATCACCTTAAAGCTCCGCTGTTCTCTGCCCTGCCAATATCTTGTAACCACATTGTTCAGAGAGGCAACACACACACAGAAGCTCAAAGAGCAAAGGGAAGCGGGTGTATAATCTTATACTGTAGCCACCTGACTGTATAGCTTACCACCACCATAGTTTAGGCACATGCCTCTGCTCAGTACACGTTTGCACAGGAATACAATGGCTGACAATCCACATGCCTGACAGTGCTGTGATGCCACTGAGCTCCATTTGTGATACCATGGTGGAAGGTGAATGCAGAGGATTATTTATACTCTGGAGCTTTACATTTACTCTTGTGTATTCAGATACAGAACACAGAACAAAGTTAGTCAGAAAGTTAGGTCTGTCTCGTAAATTGAGAAGAATTTTTCCATAATTTAACTACAAATCATAAAACAAAGCCTATTAAGTCAAAATGGCTTAGTGTGCCACAGCTTTTTACACCCATCCTTTACAACTCACAGTTAATTTTTCTGTATAGCAATCATTGTCCAATGAGTAACACTAATGACACATCATAATCCCCTGCTGTCATAAATGTCCTCTGATAAACATTTGTCTTTGTAGTGTGACAGCCACACTAGTACTGTAGTGTTCACATACTCATTTCAAGTCCTGAAGTGAAGGGCTGCCATTTACATTTACAACTTAACCAATGATTGACAAGGCGGATGTGTAATGCCGGCGGTCCACCTGATTGCATTTGTATTTCTGAACATTTGACCTGCAATAGACAATGTGGGGTCACACCAGAAGTGGAATGAAACTGCTCGTAGGAAGTCTTGTGTAACTCTTTGTTGTAGTTTGGGTGTAATGTTTAAATAAAGTCTACGGGGTTTTTCCTGATCAATACGCTCCATGACTGTGGCAGTTGTTGTCCCTGTTGTCATGCAACACTCACACAAACTCCAGACAGGCAGTGTTCATTTTGCAGCACTGTTGTAAATGAAACATGTCACTTTGTTGTGAAACATTGATGCTTTTTCGATCTGCAATCTGCCCAGTTTTGTTGACAGTTTGCCTTTGTTACTTCATGATCCTCCTGATGCAAAGCCTTTACACACATCATAAAATGTGTCCTTTAATAAAACAGCTTGGCGATATTTTAAATACAATGAAATGACCAGACAGACACTATGTTGTACTGACAGTTTGAAACTGAATTAGTGAGATTACAAGAATATTTTATGACATAGTTTTAAAGCAAGTAAGTCTTAAAAATTATTAAGCTGCATAAAATCACAGCCTGGGAGGAGATGATAGCCTACCTATTCAACAAATCATTCAAATCAAGAGAGGGATTTTGTGCAGCATCCCAATGTATGCACAATTTGTACTCCAAGTCTGTTTTCCTCGACTAATGTGAGCCTGTTCTTCGCAGGGCCCTGGATTTCCCAGGCCTGTCCTCCCTACCCCAAACAGACATCCCTCAGCCTTTAATTGGAGAGGAGTAGCTACCTTGCTAGCACAGCGCTGGGACCTGAGCTGCGGCCACTGAGAATGCATTAGCATTAGCATTGCAGCGGACCAACCTGTACATAATGATAACCTCAAGCTCTGGCCATTGGGAGAAGCCTGTGCACACACACACACACCTACATACACACACACATAGACATATGTGCACGCTTGAAACTCCCTGCCCCCGCCTTACACGCAGTCACGTAAACAAGCAAGTCTAATGCAGCCCCAGTGGTGGGCTGGTAGACGATCGGAGGGGGTAAAAAAATCAGTTGCCGTCGTTCGGCTGAAAAGTGTGTGTAATGAACTTGAGTTCCATTGATCGGGACTGAGAGTACAGAACCGGGGGCTGTTTGTCCCAGAAGGGCTGCCGTACCGCTGCTCGGTAGCCCCTCATAAATGTTTGAGAGGCCTCAGCCGCTCTAGATCCACGCTACCTGGGTTTAGATTCTATCTCCCACATACACACACACATTCAGGTTGATGCTGATGATGGATGGATGGATGCTCGGTGGTGGTAGTTGAGCTGATCGATTGTTATTTTAGCTTGATGACGCTTAGTTAGTTGATTCCATGTATGTGTTTGTAGCAATAAACCAGAGGCATTTGGACAGCGGTGTTCAAAGAGCTGTACTTTGTGCGAGAAACTATTCCCTGTGGAATTTCAGCTAAAAACTTTCAAGTGTTAGTTGCAGAGGCTGAGGCAAGCGTTAATTTGTTTGGCATGCTATACCTTCCGATGTACCCCCCTAAGGCCCTCCACTGGCCCCTGAAAGCCCCCATATGGTCTATACATGATTGATACTACTGCAGATATCGCTTAGAAAACACCTGACGTGCAGGACGGACCATCCGTGGCTCCTTTCGACTGCTAAGTACCAGCTGGTGGGAGGTCCTCCACGTTATGCAGCCGGTAATAAAAGTTGAGCATTGATTTTCTGTAGCAGTTTGTAACTGTTAATGTTGAGACATCAATAGCCAAAGCAAAGCGCTGGTGCCTTAATAGGAGACCGAGAACGTGGAGGGCGCAAGCTAAGGCTGGTTCTAAATCATAGAATCTATCCCTGCCGATCGATAGGACAGTAACTGCAAGTGTCCCTCTGCTTTCCTAATGTTTTATAATAAACTGACAGCCTGTAATAAGGCCGAGGGAGAGGGAGAATGAGAGGGGATGGGGGAATGGTGGGCAACAGTTTTTTCCCCTGCATCTATAGCTCGCCTGTCTTAAATCACCCCACATGGGAGTGGAGGGAGAAGTGCAAGAGAGGGTAGAGGGGAGAATAAGTTTTTTTTTCTTTTTTTTCCCGTTTTTTAAAAATTTTTTACAGGAACATTTGTCTGGTTGTACTCACTGCTACGGTAGTTAGTGAGTGTATTGATGGAGGGGAGCAGAAGTTTAGGGAATATTGCTTTGGCAGTGCAGTGAGTTAAAGTGTGTATTAAATTCTACTGCCACGGCACAGCCATCACCACACTCAGGTACAAGTGCAAAACCTGGGTCGTCATGGTGTGTTTGTTACTGGGTGTGGGCGCCATTACAAACACAAAGTCCAGCAGCACTACAGCAAAACTGGATATAATTTCAGGTGACAGAAATCAATTCAGATACCTGTGGGCTGACAATATTTGCATTTATAATAACATTGATACAGGACTCACATTTAATCTGTTTGTTTTCTGATCTGAATACTTTATTACTATTATTGTACATACAGTAACACTTGGCCATACTTAAGTAGTCATAGCTGCCTCTTTTTCACAACAGTAGGGAGAAATTATTATATTAATTCCCATTTTAATCATCTTTATGAACCTTAAATATTCTCCATTTGTCTGAGCCATGATGAAAAGTAGATACAAGTGTTTATATTATTATATTTAAACATTCTGGATTGAAAAAAAATCCAACATACCAGGGCATTAAACTGTACTTTGACGTTACACCTCTCTATATATGGTTACATAAGCAGCTAGAAATACTTGGAATTTTGTTCTCCTTCGATTGTGAATTGTAAAAGATTGTGTTAATGTACAATTGACTTAAGCCTTTATGGGTTTGTGTCTGTATTTGACACAATGCAGTACATCTGACTCCTGTAAATATACTAACATATGTTCATAAATACGCACCACTGATTATCATTTACTACCGAAACAGGTCAGTCTGACACGAATCCTTCTCCAAACCAACTCAAGATCTTGGTTGTACTGTCTGATAAGTGGTCTGGTTTAAAATAAGATAAAGAGCTGTGTCAACATAATCACTGTATAAATCCTTGTAGGTGTGTGATAAGACCTAAAAAAAAGAATGTTGTAAAGCCTTAGTTGTAAATTGGAGGGGTACTTTGGCGATAACCTGGGGTGTGGTGTAATCTATCAGGAAATTGCAAGGCATCTAAGGTGAGATATACGGCCCGGGTAGGGTCAAGGATGAGCAGGAGCAGACCCCCGCACCATCACAACAACTCACCGGAACTGCTACTTAATAACAACAGGCGTGCAGTATTGCCAGGTAATAGTGGTGGACTGGAGACCCCGAGCTTTTATTGCTGATAAAGTCTGAAAGCCTTTTAGGCAGCCTCATTACATGGAATTCGCAACAAAGTGGGGCTGGCGTCGGGAGCTTACTGCGCCAATGTTAGATTTCTTAGGCTAAAATTGACAGAAAATGGGTAGAAGTATTAGGTTCATTGCTTTCGGGTACACTCCCTCCTACTTCTAACATGATGAAAGAAAATGAAAGACAAGTCAGGACACTCAAACATGATTAGTCGGGTTTTGCTTGTGTCGGGGGACAAAGTTTGAGCCACTGCCGAGAGACTTTTTTTGTTTATTTCCTGTGTCAGAATGATGCCTGTAGGAAGCTGATGGGGAGTAAAATGATTTGTTTGAAAAGTAGATTCCAATACTTTTCAATCAGCACATGTTTGCAGAGCACTTCACCGGGCTTCAAAACAGAATGATGAAAAAGCACTACACGCAGTCACACCATGCATGGATTGCACTTTATGAACCTTACATACATTTATAGTCTTTGCTCTCTTGCAATCACCACCACTGTATTTTCCATTACTGCTGTCATTGCACCAAGCCAGTCAGAGCATCTGTAATTTGTAGGATACACAAACACTAGTCAAGCATTAGGGCTGCATGCCTGTACACACACAAACACATACATAGGTTTGAAAATAGACAAAATTTACTTAAAACCTAAAATAGCTGCACTTGAATTATAAGAACTGCATATGAGCGAAAAATGGAAAAAATAAAAGATTTGAGATGTTTTAAAACTAAATGTGACAATAGGTAAGGTTATAAAATAACACTTGGAAGGCTGGGTTTAGGAAAAGTAAAAAAAAAAAAAGTATATAAGTATATATATCCCTAATTCTAATGCTCTATGTATTGACTGCTATAAATACTAACTGGTTGTGTTTAGATTTTAGTGCAGATTCACAGATCAGTATCAGATGTCACTTTTTGTAGCATCACTCTAACATAAAATGCATACATATCGTATACGTATGATTAATCTTGTTGTGCTTTATTTCTATCCCCTACAGTAATTTTTTAAAGTAAGTTTCTTTACTCACTGTCTTAGTTGAAGAGACATAACACAAGCTATATTCATGTGATGTTTGTTATGTTTTACCATTCACTGTTTATAGTCATTTGCATATTTTAATATTGGCCAATTTTTTTGCTAGATATTTGTTACTGATGTTTGCTTCTTCCACTCTGTTATTATTATTATTATTATTATTATTATTATTTCAGTGTTAATATGCAAAATTATTGTTTTATTTAATGTTATAGCCATTACATATAAGGTATGTTTTTTGTTCTTATTAAGCAACAGAAAATTTAAGGTCAAATGACCCACATCATTTGTGTATTGATTAGGTCAAAAGTACACCTGATGACTCCTGTTGACTTATTGCTCACTGAAAAGCGTATTTCCCGAATGTACGACATCCTTGTTTCTTGGAAATGATTTGCAACAGCAAATATATCTTATCGGTGATGTATTTTTGTGATATATTTGTTATCAAAAATAGAGTAGAAGAATATGAAATATACATGTCAACATTTATTTTTCTCACCTTCTCTTGTGTCTTAACATGGAGGACCCTTTTCGATGATAAAAAAGGGGATGTTTTTATTTTTTTGCTTGTGTTCAGTATTACAGCTTATGTCTCTCTACAGTATAAACACAATCCAGCTGGAAAAAAAAAGCCCCTATTGTTGCTTTTAATTAAGTTGTGAAGCTTTGTGTTAGTTATATGCTCCATTATTTGGCCCCTACATTGGTCTCACTGGGTGTAAATATTGAACCGTCGCTGCCTCCTCATGCTAATCAATCCCTTATCCGAATTCTAAATGATTCGGTTCGTTTCAGGAAATTAATATTTTCCAGGCTTTATGGGGGGGTGGATGTGGGGCGGTGTACATGAATTAGGCAGCTCCCCTGTTTGCTGGCCAGGGATCAGGGCATTGATTCTGAGCAGCCTCGGCTGTTGCTTAATTAGGACGTACCTGTCTGGGAATTATGTGTTTTTTTCTCTCTCATTGTGTTGAGAGACAAATATGATAAAGAAATAGACAGAAAGAGAGAGAAAGAAGTTGTCTTTTATCATCAAGGTTAAACACGTTTACTGTGTTTGTGTTGCTGTCAGCAGATTGGTGTGTGACCTCGCAGGGCACAAAAAAGAAAACATCTGCCATCAGTATGCGCTATGCTAAACATGCTAATGAGAAATATGTGTTTGTATGAACAGCAGCAGTATTTATTAAAAATCATTTATAAGTATTGCATAGAAGTGTGGACAACTGGAATGGCAACTGTTAGTTCTCACTGACATGTAAAATCAGGATTCCAGATCAGACTTAAATGAATGCAATTAAGACATTGTGAGGAACGTAGAGGCAAAGACAACATTGTGGGGGGGAGGGGGGGGGAGATAAATGGTGACTCAGATGCAGTGAAGATAAATAATGAGAGACGGTGGTGGACTCGAAGATGGAGTTGTGATAAATTGAGGCGTATGAAGACAGATGTGGAGGAAAAAAAAGGAGAAAGGGCAGAGCAATGAAAGACAAGACAATACACAAGGCTGGATGAACGGTGAGGAATGGAAGGTGGGAGGATGGATGGGTGGGTGGGTGTCTAAACTCTGAGCTCAGGCTCTGACTAATCACTTGACGGACAGCTTAAGTGGTGCTGTGTGTCTTAGTTTCTTATTAATGGACTGATTTCTGATCACTGGCCCGGGACTGGTGGCTCTGAACATGTAGTTTTCCTATAATGATTTCAACATTTACTTGTTTTATTAGTTTTGCTTAAGCTAAGTTTTTTTTTTAATGTATGTTTATTTCTACACCACATGCAAAAAAAAAATACTGGGAAACATCATATCACAAGGTGAAGGACTTTCTAGTCCAGTTAAAATGTAAATTTTTGTCTATAATTATCACAAAAAATGTCAAATCAATATTTTTTTGTAGCTTAAAAGCTAATTTTCATTCTATAACTTGTGGTTTACAGTGATTATTTAAGGGGAAAATGTGACAAATATTTCAGAACTCTAGAGGATGAACATTTGAAAAATTGTAAAGCTAAAAATTGTGAGCAATATTAAGTAAAAACAAATTCCTTAACTATTTTATAAGCATTTTAGGTGACTTTACAAACAAAATAAACCCTAGAGATGAAATAAATAGTGTGTATTTCAAAGATATTTATCAATAAACCTTACTTAATGTACTGAATTCAGTACATAAGTATGTCTAATTTTCAGGTTTAATCTACACTCATTAAATACTACTATCACACACATGTGCATAAATGTGTGGGTTTTTTTTTTGTCATTTTGGATCAAAATCAGAACCAAAATGTTTTCTTTTTCTGTTTTGCGTAATAAATTGAAATGCTATTTTGAATTAATATAGAGCATGTATTTTTGCATCAGTTACGTGTCAAGCAACATTAGGAAAGGAAACACTTGGAGATTTATTTAATGTAGTAACAGTCTTTAAATAATCCTATGACTTCAGCGATCTAACTGCTCCATCTCAGAACACAAGTCACATTTGTCTGCTTTTCATTGCCTTTTGTTCCTGTGAATAGCTCCAAAGTGGGAGCATTATTAAGGTCTGTGTCCACAAATCTGCCCCGTCCTCTGGGAGCATTTACCACCCTGTGCTGGCCCGGTTGCTACTCTGGGTCTCCTCTGGCTTGACGAGGACTGGCAGCGGCTGTCGTACCCAATTACACCTGATGGTGTCTGACCTGCTGAGTGGGGCTAAACTGGCTGAACATTCTCTGACCTCTGTCACCACATCTGCTTTCCCAGTAAGGCAGCTGTCTGCACTCTGGCATGCGCTGACATGAATACAGTTTTATGGCATTTTCATTCATCATTATTACTCTTGATTAACTGTAAAATGGCCTGAAGAGTCACTTTCAACCAAATGCATCTACTGATCCAAAATGTTCCAAAAACTTGAACCACTTATCCCATCGATACATTGGAATAATTCAGGTAAAAAGCAGTTCCTTAGCTTTTCATGGTCATCATATGTGACCCATTTGGACATTCAGATTGTCTATAGTGATAGTGAATATGGAAACACAATCGTATTCTGTAATAGTGATCCACCATAGTTTGATGAATGGCAGTGGTTGTAGATGATTGATGTTTTTGGTATGGTTTGTTTCTTTGTTTCTTTATTTTTTGTTTGTTGGTTAACGCTCTTGTCACACTTGTGTGTTTGTTTGTCAGCAAAACTATTCTTACTATTCTTACTATTCTTATTCTTATTCTTCTTCTTCTTATTATTATTATTAATAATAATAATAATAATAATAATAAATCCATTTTATTTCAATATATTTCAAACTTTGCACATATATATAGAGGCATCTGATATGCTGACATCAGTACACGCATATACATGATGACATCGCTGGATCGATGCCAAAATAAGCTTGTTGCTTATATGTGCAAGGAGTGGGGTTTGTTGTGCCTGACACCACTTGTTTTTATTTAATGTGTACTTAATGATATGATTGTCAGAAAATCCCTTTTTCTTCCATTTTTTGTCGATTTTATTTTAACCTTTGAATTTACTCTATATTGGAGTATTGGTAATATCTACATGGTTATTAAAATAAATATATAAAAAAAAAACCCACCTGACTTTTACTGAAAAACACAAAATTCAAAGGTTAGTGTTATATCAAATAGTGATAAATCCAGCAGAAATTTTTTTTGCAAGCTGCCACAAAAACATGACTAGGTCTTTGAGAGTTAAGTGAAATAAAATGTAAAAACTTTCTTTTTGGTTTTTCTCATTTTAATAATAGATAGCGTCATTATATTTGCTTCCCACTAAACTTGAACTTGTGACCTGCTCTTTACCTTTGTTTCTGCTTTGTCACCTGGTGATATATATAAAACACCCTGTCGGTCTTTCTATTAAGGCTCGAAGTCTTTTAAAGGAAATCAAAGCACCATTAACAGTTTTCTGACCGACACACAAAAACTGCTAGCAATCCTTTACTGAACTCTGACCCAAGCAGCCTTCAGTCTCTGTCTGTCTGTCTTTTTATGTGTTGCTCTCTGACTTCCCATCACACACAGTCATTGTTCACAGTCCTACAAACCCTTAGATCAATTCAGAATGATCATCACCTCGTTGATAGAAGAGGACAGCCTTCATACAGGACAAGTAAGAATGAAAAAAGCACCGGGAACAATGGAAAGTGATAGAGAAATAGAGAAAGAAAAGGAAGATAAGAAGTTGTCAAAGGAATGAAAAAATGAACAAGAGGCATCTAACCCTGAGAACAAACAACACACAAAGATCAGGACAAAGTGTTTTCTCACAAGTGGGTGACATCTAAATTCTTGTCTTTATCGACAGCTGCCTTATCTAAGAGCTCCTCTGGAAGGGAAGAGAGTGGATGATTGTCCATCTTCAGAGAGAGAACAAGAAGATGAAAACAGAGGCAGAGATATGTGAAGGGAGGAAAAATGTGAAGGATTAAGACATAAGCTGAATGATAAAGAAAGAGCGTGTACAGATCACTTGGATGTTTTTATTCTTTCCTGTATACTTTCCCCTCTTCTTTTCTCTTATGGTTGATGATAATTAACACATAAAGACTGGCAACCAAAATCATTTACTGATCTAAAATGTTTAATAACTTCTGAACAACTAAATCTGTTGAAATAATTGGTAGTAAAATACAGTTTGTCATCTTTTCATAGTCATCAGGTATGACCCATTTGGACTTTCAGAGGCTCCGTCATCTTCTACAACATTGATTCACCAGTAAAACCCATGCACTTTGATCTGTCACAGTGGATGGAGACACTATAGAACTATCACATAGGTCATGTGATTTTACTTGTTTGCTGTGTAGAATAAAAAGTAGCTTAATGTGTGACTGTCACATGGATACAATTTTTTTGTAATGAACTATTTTTATTGATTTGAATTTTTAGTTTGCGAGAATAAACAAACAAATTCAACATTACATAACAAAATATGTACACTTACACCCCCCCCCCCCCTCCTTCTCAGCCTTATCCTTGTGGGACACACTGATATAGAGAGTCTGACAAATAAAGTAGAACTCAAAATAACTGAATTAACAGAGTATTAACCAGGATTATAAACTGGACATGTAGAGTTACCATAGATAAAAGTGTCAAAAGTCATGACAACATTTAGGCTTAGCATTATTAATACGGGCTGATAACTACTCCACATAGATCACCTGGAGAAGGCCTTGTAGCCAATGTTTTATTGATAACTGGTGGGTTGAAAGCACTTCAAAACTATATATTTTTTTGTTGCCTGTCATGTGGGTTCTAAATGTTGCAGTAATGTAAGACAATGTCGAACAAAATATGACAAATTATCTACAAATGTAGAGATTTTGTAGCGGAATATGAATATAACACAGTTGGAGACAATTCTAAGAGCTATCACATGAGAATAAGTCAGAATAAAATGTTTATTTTATTAACAGCAAGTTATGTAAAGTTCATATTTCATAGTAAATCCTAAATCAATGAAATATAAATGGTTAAACAGAAATGTGTGCTTCATGCATTTTAATGCTACTTTACAGAGATATGCAGTGCAGTCACTCAGACGGCTAATTTGGAATGGGAGGATGTGTTTTTTGTACTATAATGGAAAGTAATTAAGATTTTTTTGTTCATTAAAAGTCTTCAAATGTCTCCATCTACACCTGATATGTGGCTTTTTGAACATACAGATGGTAGTAGTACCAGCAAAGTTACCATCATGGGCATTAAATGGTACTGAAGTGCTAAGAGTATTTCTGTATGTTGTAGTATTCTACTACATGCATGTACAGTACGGTGCAAAAGTCTATTCTACTCTATTTTCTTCAGATACAATATAAAATAAAGTAACTATGTGCACAGCCTTAAAGGATGCACAAACCCCCTTCAAAACTAAATGTGCTCTAAAGGTTAAAGTCACTATTTTGCCCCTGTGACAAGCTGTGCAAGCAATTACAAACATCTGACATGTGTTGAATGAAACCAGTATAAAACATCAGAAAATTAATGCAATTACCCTCACATTGTCTGAAAAAAGGGCTTAAAGACCTGTTAAGTGCGTGAGTAAAGGAGGTCATACTAAAAACTTTTGTTTTTACTGCTGCACATACTGTATAGTCATGGAGAAAATTGTTAGACCACCCTTATTTTCTTCCATTTCTTGTTCAACCGGGTCCAACTGAAGGTACATGTGTTTGGACAAATATGATGATAACAACAAAAATAGCTCATAATAGTTTAATTTCAGAGATGATATCTATCCATTTTCCCTGTTTTCTTGATAAAACCAAAATCACTTCAGTTCTTACATCGATATCTATGTCATTGTACTGATAAAAACAGGGCTTTTTTCTTTTCTGTCTGTTTTAGTCACATGACACACACACAGGAGTTAGTACTTGATTGCATAACCATTGTTTCTAATGACTTTTGATGGTCTCATTTTTTTTTCCACCACTGTATTGCCTATATATCCAGATTCCACCTTAATACAGGGACTGAGAAATTATCAGTAACTTTATTACACCAACAAACCTAATATTGTAGTAGTAGTGCTGTATACCCTTAGCTTTACTCCAGTTACTTTCTACCTATGTTTGAGTGACATTTGCTAAAACAAATCGCTATTCTAATCGACAGAGGCTTTATGTTCAGCAGCCTGTGCAGAGCTACTTTATGCCTCATTTCATTACAGACCTTATTAAATGACTGCTTGTAGCAACTAACCAGCTGTGTGAACATACACACACATAAATACACACCTGTTTCTCCAGTGACAGGCACATTTCGCACATTCCCCCCAGGTAAACAAATGCATTTCACACTTCTCAGAGCCAATCATGCACACGCATCTCTCTTTAGCTGCATTATATTAATCACATCAAATCTCCTGACTTTATGTTGCTCAGGACCCCCCCAACACCACCACCTTCCCTCCCCTATCTCTCCCTCTCCCATACCCCTCTCCTCCCCTCCTCCCATCCACCACTGATCCCCTTAGCCAGCTATACGGCATCTGCGTCGGGCTTTATTTGCAAGAGGGCTGGGCTACGCCGGAGAACAGGCACTGCCGGGGGCGATACACATCCCTCAGGTGAGCCTTTCATTATAGATGATGTTTCTGCCAAATTATTTAGACCCTGAGCCCTAGCATCAGCCCCACCCCATTAAAAAAAAAAAAAAAAATCCAAGCAAACAAACATGCATGCACGTAGCCCCACCGCAATCCAGCCCGTCTCTGCCTCTTTCTTAACTCTACCACAAACACCTCTAATGCAAACATTAATCCTACCTCATCAGATCTCTGTGTCGGTGCATTAGAGTTTATGCGCTGCTTTTGCTTAGCAGTTCATTAGTTCCCCTTTCTATGTTTAGAAGAGGTAAAGAAGTGAAAGTGTAACCCTTGTGGATTTCAGGAGGATAAGGATGAGGAGAATATTCATCATATGCATGCCACTGTTGCTCCCATACAGGGACCTGGTTGAGTCAGGCTACCTTGATATCACTGACATCAGTAATGTAGGATGTTAAAATAGGTTTACTTGATTATGTGTGTGTATGTGTGTATCCCTCAGAGGCCGTTTGTTGCAGACTTGTTAGGAAAGAAACAGAGATGACAGTCTCCTGGCACTGTCTGACCTCGGCTTGGAGAACGGAGAGCAGCTATGGGATCTGAACGCTCACACACACACACACACACACACACACACACACATACACATATACCAAATTGGCTCATCCTATCACCGCGCGCCTCCTCTTCGTCCCTTATTTTTGGCTACTTACCCTTCCACTGTTCTCCCTCCCTCGTCTTAGCCTCTATTTCCTCCCACTTCTCTATCCCAAATGCTTTCCAGCGCCTGCTCTCCGAACCCAATTCCCACTCTCTTCCACTCCATCCTTTTCCTATATCCTCCCTCTTCACCTTTCCTTCCTGCCTTCCACCCCATTCCCTCATAAGTTGAGTCCATCTCCTCCAAATCCCTCTTCTCTGGCCCTCTAAAGGTTAGGGGGGAAAAAAAACCATTCAATTACATGAACTCACTCCTTTTTTTTTTTTTTACTCACTCTGCTCACCTCTTCTCTTGTTTCCAGTCCTGAGTCTGATCATATATCTGAGTCATCTTAGGACTACTAATCATCATATGTCTACCGTTGATCCAGAAAATGATATTTATTCGTCTACTATTGTACCCACTGCGCAAAATATCAATACAGGAATACATTGTGTTATTTCTTCTTCCACTTTCCACTGACAGTAATCAATATTTTTATTAAAACGCAGTAGTCCAGTCAGTGTGTGTGTGTGTGTGTGTGTGTGTGTGTGTGTGTTATAGGAACCATAGGCTAAGGCTTTTTTGTAGATTGTTTTGTCTTAGTTGTCATATTCTCTTAAGCTGGTAATAAAATAAAGTGAATAAACACACAATTTACATTTTTCATGGTCTTCCTCAGTTACACAGACATCAAGATATATCATCAATGTCACAGAATCATTGTATTGTGATGTCATTATCATTGTGGACATCAATGTATTACATACATAATATAGATAATATTTCCCAATACTAGAGCTTTATGTATTGAATAACTTCACAGATGTTCTAGGGGTAAATGGAAGGGGGATTTGAATGACTTCATCGTGACATCAATTAATGATGTGTGGTGCCAGGCACAATAAACCCCTCCCCTTGCACATATTGTAGCTTATTTTGGAATTGATCCAGCTGATGTCAGCCTCAGTTGCCTCTACTGTATGTATGTGCCAAGTTTGAAGTAAAATGAAACAAAATTGATGTTTTTATAGACATTTGAATGGAGAAAAAAGATTTTGAAATTAAAGAAAAGATTGGAACTTTGATGTACTTTCCCCAAAATATAATCACATCTATTCTGGGTCACTGGAAATCTATAAACTCAGTTTGGTATGAAATCAACCAATAGTATTACTGCTAGAGTGTTAATCAAAGAAACAACCAAACCAAAAACAATACCCCTTGCCCCCCAATAATAATAATATGGGGAATGTAGAATTTAATTTGTTGAAACACTTTAAATGCTTCTTTACTTTACTTCACATATACAGAAACATGCCATAATAATATCTAATAACTCTCTAATAACTCTCTTCAAAATTCATCAACCCTTGAAAAAAGATGTTGACGATGTTTTCGGTTTTGACAGCCAATAATAGAAAGCAAGTTTGTCTCCTGTTGGAAAAAACATACCCTGGATGAACCCAAGATTGGTTTCCAGTTGCCTTACAGCTATACTTTACACTGTCTCCATTGTCTTCCTGTCCCTCCTTCTTCCCCTCCCTTACTTTCTCTTTTGTCCCTTCCACTCCAACGTTCCCTTCCTTCCTTCTTCCACATGGGTTTCTTTATGAGTACCAGAAACATTTTGTGCACTCTTTCCTTCCACTTTTTCTTCCATTCTTCCTGTTTCTTTGCATCATCTATATTACTTTGATCCATGTCTTCTCACCAAATCTTTCTAGGCCAACTTGGAAATCCTTCTTTCAGCTTTGGGATGTTTTGAACGACAGAATTAAAATGATCCAGGAAACAGACTAGAAATATATAGAAACTCACCCAGGCTGAAAAGAACCAGGAACTTGAGGCAGACGAACTCCCTTTGGTCCAACTGTAGAGAGCGTAGCTTGCCCACCAGCTCCTGGGCGTGACTCAACAGGTTATTGAGGGTGGCCCCTGCTTGTGATGCAATCACTGCATAGTCCACCTAGAACAAGCAAAGAAAGATGTAAAGTTTTTTTCCTCTTCTTCAACCTGTGAAAAGCCTGTAAAAACCCAATATAACTGACAGAAAAATGCATTACTGTTCCCAGAACATATCACCACCTTGAGCTTCTTGTAATGATTTTTTTTTTATTCCCGTACCTGCTCTACTACATACTCAACACAGGATCTAAAGCTTTGGTCTGTCTGTCAGTGTGTGAGACATGGATGGATGTGTAAAAGCGGCAGCTGCACACACAAGGTTTTCACAGTTTAGCGGTATTTTATGACAACATGCTGTAGGCGTATGGAGACGGCATGGGAATTCACCTCTGACTGACTGACCTGACTGATATGACTTTTATGTTGGTACTCGAACACAGATGAAGAAATACTGTGCCTCATGATGGATGGATGGATGGATGGATGGATGGATGGATGGATGGATGGATGGATGGATGGATGGATGGATAGATAGATAG
>JAPSES010000258.1:10259068-10281316 GCA_029822895.1 Maxillicosta whitleyi
ACGCTCTGTGCACTCATTAATGTTGAGCCAGAGTGTAAAAATGGAAGATTAAAAGCCGGCTGAAGATAAAGGATTGAGCAGATGATGTTCATGAACTGTGTAAAGTACTGTCAATTATGGATGACAAGGTGGTGAAAGATTTAGCATTGAAACAAAACACACAATAATTTATTAAAGGCCTACAGAATAACAGCAAAATGAAATCAAAATTTCAACGGAATGTGAGATCACACCAATTACAAATAAGGGCAAAACTTCAAAAATGAAAAGGAAAAAAAAGGGGAAAAAATGTCTTTAAACTCAAACACAAGCACAAGAAGAACACCTACCTTGAGTTCACGGAAAAAAATGCTGCTCCGGGCCCACTCCACGATGGAGAAGAGTGTCTGGTCGGCCATCTTGCACATGAGCCCAAAGGTGTTGAGCTTCTCGTGTTTGCCCCGGCTGGCCTGCTCCTGCTGCAAGTAGGCCAAGATTTTGGCCTGAACCTGTGGCTCGTCTGGTTCACACTTGAGCAGCTCTACAATCAGGTGGGGGAAGCTGGGTGGTGACCCTGACTGGTAGGCGTCGACGTAGGCGTAGCCCATGATGGACTCTGGCGAGCTGGTGTATGGGTCTGGGTACTCAGATTTGATGGTGCGCGTGCCCTGGAAGTGTCCGTACGCCGCCTGGTAGCCCTGTAGGCTGCCGGCATGGGGTGGCATTGCCATACTGACCGGCGAAGTCACAAACGGGCTGCGGTCATAGTCTGTGGGGGGCAGAGCAGTGGCGTGATGGTGGTGGTGGTGGTGATGATGACCAGTGTGGTGGCCCGTGTGGTGGCTCAGAGGAAGGGCCTTGGAGGCAGCCGAGTGGATGTTCTGGATAGCAGAGGAGATGGTGAGGTCAGTGGGTACAGCCTGCATCACCTGGGTCATAGCCTCAATCTTTAAGCCGTTTGCTCGGATCAGTGCCTTTTTCTGCTGCTTCAGGGCCCGGTCACGTTTGTACATCGGCCCAAACTTGTTGCGACCACCTCGCATGCGATCCGCCCGCACAGCTGACGAACCAACAGGAGGAGAAACGCCAAAGACAAAGAGAAAGAGAGGACAATGTTAGCGCTACAGCATTGGAATCATCGATTTATATTTTGGCTTTACCTACTTCTACTGCTCCATGTTGTGAAGATTTTAATGCCCATAAAACAACATTCCATTTGCTGTCACATCATTCCACTGTCAAAAACATTTATCACTCTGCCAATCGAGATAATGCAAACCACACTTCTGACACATTCTAAACCTACAGATAGAAAAAAAACAACATTCCAACTTTCTAAAACTGCACAAAACTACAGTTGCACAACCAGCATTCAATACGAAGCAGATCTTCACACATTTGCAGCTATTTGAAATAATACAATCCAGTTCTTTAATTTGTTATATATACAAACAAAGAGTTCTGTAACATAACAACATACTTTGGATATTATTGGTTAGGGAAAAAATGTCAGGACCATGTTTTGCACGTTTAATTTATTATGTTTTCCACATTTGTTTTCAAGTATATTCATGTCCCTGCATGTAATCATGATATTATGGTCGCGAAATTTGTAGCTTGTATATAGGGCAAAGGTTTTCCTGTGGTGATTACGCTTGACATTTACCTGTTGACTCCTAAACTCCACAGGTCTAAAAGATAATGCTGTAACTCATTAACCAAAGACACAAACTTCAATGAAGTTCAGAGCTAAACAATCACTGTACAGCTGGCTATCTCTCTAAGGAAAGACACCACAAAACTGGACTAAAAATAATGTTCTGACCATGAAATAAGCTTGAATAACACATCTCATTATGCAACATCTGACTTTAACGTCACCATCCATTAAGAGAAAGTGTCTTAAAAAGCAAAAGAAAAAACAAACAAACAAACAAAAAAACGCTGATACTTAGAAAATCAGGGGTTTTCTCTTAAAGAACCAGATAAACCAAACATATCTAATATGCCCCTCACCACAGGACCCCGCACCCCCCAAAGAGCAGGATCCTGTGGTTAGGATCACAACGTGTCTGTGCCGTGGGTATATCTAATGAACAAGTGGGGCACACAGTGGACCGCTACAAGGGCCATGTGTGATCTGGCTGCCATGGGGAAGCTGCTCTGCTGCCTCCCAGTTGGGGGGCGCTGGTGTTAATTATTCATACTTAATTACCTCTTACACTGATGAGGCTAGCCAAGCCCAGCGTGGAACAAGCTAACAGACGTCTGGGAGTCCATACAAAAAGAAAGAAAAAAAAAACCTCACCAAATACCAATGCTGCAGTGTATCATATATATTTATTTTTTGATATATTCAGAAAGGAGCCCATGTATTTACATGTATGTACAAATACATGCACATACATTTGCTATGATCACACTCTTTGGATTGTCAGATAACTCAACTACTCAGCCTGTGTCCATTTCACCTCATGATGCTTTGACGGATGAATGAAAGAACAGAGGGAGAAAATTGAAGAAGCAGTGTAGAGAGGGCGGTCGTGGGGGTGGTGGTTGAGGTGGGGCTGACACCCACACACAAAAAACACACACACTCTACAGCACACTCCGAGCTGCCTTGGGAGTGATTTTAATGACCACCGTCACAAAAGTGTCTGTCACTGATCTGAACGAGAGGAGCCAAGAGCAGACAAGGCTCACGCATACGCTCGCATGTGCTTACACTCGCACCCGCACGCTGTGTCAGTCGCACACCCACGCGCAAAAACACATTTACAAACACACACACACCGGCTCACATGGAAAGCATCACAGGCTGGTACTGATGACAGAGAGGGATGAAAGCAGGCCAGACGCTCTGCACCTTGGAGAGCCCTCGACGGCTCAAATGGTATGTAATTTAAACACAGTGATTTCACTCACACACATACACCCACACACTATAATTTCCCATCATGCTTGAGGTCAACTCCAGTGCCCACTCACCAAAGCTCAGGGATTAGCATTCGTGACCATTAAAAAATTGATCACACATCAAAGAAGAAAAAAAAACCAGGAGCCCCCGTCAAATGTATCCATTATACATTATTGTAGAGAGACTTTAACTATTAATGATTTCTCCACAACAGTGTAATTAATGAGCTGAGAAACTAATAGTTGGCCCTACTGGGAAAACAAAATTAGGCCCTGACTGCCTTCTTGCCTGCTTCGGACCTAGGGACCTACATCACATCATGAATATCAGGATTGGGGAGGGGGCGGGGGGTGCAGGTCTTACACCACACACACACACACACACACACACATACAGATTCACACACTGATTCCTTGTCTCTAATTAAACAAGGTGATTTGCATGCATATAACACAGATTAATATGGACGGGGGAGGGGGAGAGTGTGTGGAATGGGAACAAATGTGTGTGTTTGACTGAGGTGGAGAGATGTTAATGGTTGTGTGTTGCAGGGATTTTGATCTTGATAGAAACATTACTGTATGACTCTGCAACTTAAGAAGGTGAAATTAAAATGAGAAAAAAAAATACTATAATACAATTTAATTTATCAATACAGCTGCAGAGATAGGCCAAAAACATAAAGAATATTGCATAATAATTTTTTGCTCCAAAACTTAGTGGTGGGTCTTTGTGGTGCGTGGAAAGTGTCATGTTTTATGTCTGTGGTTTGTTTGATAAACAATTCAAACTAAAATGCTAGAATGCCAGTGAAGGCCAGTGCTGAGCATGCAAACAGAAAAGTCATATACAGAAACTTCAACTTCAACAGAGAAGCTTGACTGACAGGAATGGTCAAGAAAACACAGACAAATCAGGCTTAAACACAAAGAGAAAAAAATACGAGAGTGGACAAGGGGAAACTTTGAACTGTAGACTGAAAATATAAAGAGAACATGAGAAGAAAACTGATAGGAAAACATCAGGAGGAGGAAAAACACTTCCTTTTTCCTTCCAGTTGTGTGAAAAGGATCTGAGTTAAGGGATCTTGTCGGTTAGCATTGAGGCTTTGGGGCTAAAGCCAGGCTGAGAGGCTGAAAGGCTAAAAGGCTGACGCTGTCTTCCACTCTGAATTCCCCTGGCTAACCTCGCCTGTGAACACATTCACACTCAGACTCGTGCACACACATCCATAAATTTACAAACTGACCCAACCAAAACCTTGTTCCTCTTTACCAAAACTATCCACTGACCCATATGCATGCTATCTGAAGCAAACAAGCACACACACTGCATCCCTAAAACACACTTACATACTGTATGCTTACCATCTACACACTCAAACCCTTCACACATACACACACAGCCCTCAGCGCTTATATCCTCTGATTTATGGTTGTTTAATATACAGGAATATTAAGTGCGCGTAGGTGAGGATCCCTGTCGGCCGCCGGCATATTAATGGGTCCCGCGGAGCCTTGCTGACACCCTGTTTGTCATGTCGGGGCCCCGGCCCTTGCTCTGGATGCGCCCTATCCCATGCACACACATGAATACCTATGATACCTATGCATAAGTAATGGGACAGCTCCCTGGCTTCCACTGCAGGTACTGGGAGGCTGATGGAAGACAAATCAGACTGAGAGCGATGGAGACGGGGAGGAAAATAAAAAAGTGGAGGAAGAGGGAGAGAGATACAGAGAGAGAAATATACACTCACCCAGAAAAGATGGAAATACTAATAGATTATGCCTGTTCATTAATGCCATTGTTAATGTAAAAAGTATTCCCCTGAAAGCAATGAAAAGAAAGATGAGATTTACATCTGTAGCCAAAAAATAATCATTTTGACAAGTTTCAAAGCTGCTCTCTGCTTCAAACTACACACAAAATAATATCTGACATTCACATAAATGATAATCAATAAGCCATTCATTAGCACGAGCCTTTTGAGCATTAAAATTACCAACTTAAATGTTCAATTGTAAGGTTAAGAAAACGTGACATACGTAATTCCTGTTTCTTCCTACAGTTCACAAAGTGTATTTAAACTCTCTTTATTGCAAATATCGCTGCTATACCGCTGTTACACACAAGTGAAAGAGATATTAGGCAGTTCAGTGAAGCATTTGATGTGGGGCAACTTCTAGTGAGCATAAAAAGAAAATCATACCAGTGGGAGCTGTTCTGATACTGCACGCTTCATCAGCTTTAGTGAATGACGCGCTAATGGTTCAGACCTTAGTGGGATGTGGCTTTTTTTTTCTTTTTTTGAATGAATCAACACTGGCTTCGATTTTATACTGCACACCAAGAAGCAAGAATTTTTACAACACAGTAGCATGAGCTATATATATATATATGTGTGTGTGTGTGTGTGTGTGTGTGTGTGTGTGTGTGTGTGTGTGTGTGTGTGTGTTGTTAAATGGATGTGAGTCCGCCAGTATGTTGCACTGCTCTGTATGTGTGTGTTAAACTGTACTTATTTTTGGATAATATGAGACAGAAACTAGTCATAACGTGATGGTACTAGGAAAATACTTATGAATAAATTCAGAAATGTTTCATCCAACTTGTTGCACTTTTAATTTTAGACCATGATAGTTAACTGTGGGAATTTTACCCTTAACTCATTGCTCTAAAGAATTATAACATTATAAAATTTTCTCTTTCTTCATCATTAATGTTTTGTTTCATCAAATGTCTTAAATACTACGAATCATATCTAAATGTTGGACCACTCTAGACACATCATTCAAATATCTGCCTGCATATGTGTCATTTGACCTTCTTTGTCTGCTGATTGTCTTAAATAATGGAATTACACAAAGATATACACACACACACAGATATGCCCATTACAACCACTGTCGCCACATACTTAAAACTACACACTTTTTAACAAACAGGACCCAGACTGGCTATACCAAAAAAAAAAAAAAATCAGTTCGAACCAAATACATTGAAATGCATTTAAATTTTACTCATATTTTTTTTAAATTTTTGCTCACATTTACTTCCCTCTTGATAGTCTGAACTCACATGTTGCTGCCTGCAAGCTGCTGTATAATGGAATGAAAAGCCTGCAATAACAATCCACATGACCCTAAACCTCCTTTTCTCTTTCACTACCATTGCATTGTACACACTTTTTTTTTTTTTTTTTTTTTAGATCAAATGACAGTTTCTCCCTCTAGCCCGTGGCCTTCTGAACACCTTTTTGGGTTCCTCATGAATATATACATGTGTTTACCAGGGAGAGCTGATGTGTGTTTAGTGAGCGTGTGTGTGGTGAGGGGTGTCAGCCTTTCTGTATGGGAGGTCTTTACTGGTTGTGGCAGGAGTCGCCCACTGAAGCTGCTGGCCCCTGACAGAGCGCTGCAGGGCCTGTCTTGCCCCCGAGCTGAAAGTTACCGCCGGAAAAACAAATCAAACGCTACCCCCTACCCTCCTGTGTCAGCTGGAAAATGACAGGCCGGGACATTCTGCCCAGCGGCCATTCACAATTAACAGCAATTAATTACACCACACATGGCAGGTAAAGGGAGAAGCCTCCGGAAAGATTTTAGTGAGGCTGTCTTTGCTTTACTTTTAGCCTCCCATGGTATTATTGTGTTTCTCATTTTAGCTTCTATTAGTTGTATGTGATCATTTATGGGACTAAGGGATTTTTAATCTGCTATAATTACAAATATAAATAAAAATAAAAAAAATAATTTTGCTTTAATATATAGCAGAAGCTGTATACACTGCTATAAACTTATTTTCAGATATATTTCTGTTTTTATTCCTATTTATACACATCAGCAATCACCTTTGACCATGTAATGATTAGTTGCAGTTACACTTTATTTATCAAGACTTTAAAAAATTCTCGCATTCATTACATGCATGGGGGTAAAAAATATTTTATTCCAACTTTATGGTCACCAATGCATATATGTAGAAACACAATACTATATCTGTATATGTTTGCACACAGTGTAACCTATGTTAACAGGATACTAACAATTACTTTGAACTTTCAGACTTATTAAAAGATGACCTTCACTGTAACTACATTCATTCTGAAATTAGTGAAAACTTGTCAGCATAAGTGTGGAAAATTAGTTGATTTTAAATATTATCTTTGTACATTGGAAGAATGTTTTTTGCCCTGCCGTCGTGTCATTTCTGCATAGCTGTGTTTGAACAAGCTTCTGAGCCACGTTCAAATTAAACAAAGAGGCCTCGAAATCGCTCGCCAAAAGTATCATCATTACCATTCTCGCCCTGCTGCCAAGTTTAATATTTTATCTATTACTCCATCTGGCAAGTTTAAGTGCAAAGCAGCTACTAGATCCCCCCTAACTCCCCCTGACCCTATCTAAAATACTAATAAGCAATGCTGGTTTTCACACTTTAGTCAAAAAGAAAGATTCCACCACACAGGGTTTTAGGTGTGTGTTGAAAGTACCATAATATTCAGTGTTAAACAGTGAAATGAATATAATCCTCTACATCATTTTGTCAGAGCAGGCGTTTATCTTTCTTTAAATGGTGGATATATGTATTTGGAGTGAAAGGAATTGATCATGGAAGAAGATTTTCACGTTCCAAAATGCAGATATGCTAACATTAACATTTGTTCAGTTGTGAATTAATGGAAAAAGACCAGTCCTGTCATTATACAAGAACTTCGGTCAAAGTTTTTTTGTTTTTTTTTTTAAACACCTCTGTGGAAATCCAGAAGCAGTCAACCTCCAACATTTGCTGCTCGGTGTTATAATTTTTTCCCCCTAACTTTCAGAAACAGTAATTGCAAACAGGCATCATATCTCGAAAAAATATATGATGCAGTGAGCAGAACCCCAGTTACAGTTACGGGATCTGCTTTTTCACTCTTGCAGATGTGTCAGATCTAGATTCAATTTTAGTGCGTGGTATTTACTGTGAAACCCCAGAAAAGACACACACACACACACACAAAAAAAAAGTGGTGAAGTATTCATGAAACTCCACAGAGTATACACTAGCGTACTATAAAGAGCCTCCCAGAGTGGAATATTATTTTAGATATACTTCAGGTACAAATGAGCCTGGAGGCTATCTATCTACTGCTCTCCGCTGATGTTGGTACCGGACAGTCACATGTTCTGTTCTAATATCAAACATCTGTTCTGGCAGTGAACCTTCAGCAAGATATTGATACCGCTGTACCCAGTCGTCGGTTGTTTGGACCTGAAAACCCTGTCGATTTTTTCTATTATGCAAGAGCTGTGTCCCATTTATCCATTTTGAACAATGTTGCTGCTGCTGCTGCTGTTGTTACACTTAAAAATCCACAAAAGCATCACGTCTGAGGAGGAAACAAACTAAATCATACATTCAAAACAGCTGCAAAACTTTCTCACATGACAAATAATCACAAAAAAAATATTCCAAGCATGCTTTACCTTCTAGCTTCATGCCGACGGTGAGGCACTTCTGGAAGCGGCAGTAGGGGCAACGCTTCCTCTGGGTCTTGTCAATCTGGCAGCTCTGGTTCTCTATACATGTGTAGCGCTTGTTGTTCTGGACGGTGCGCTTGAAGAAGCCCTGCGGAGAGAACCAATTAAGACGTCAACCCGCTTGACCCCTGCAATGTGATGGTAATTGGCCCATTCACACTCCCAGACAGATGGAGAGGGACAGGCTTAATAGATACACAGACACACACAGGGTGAAGTTTTGATAGCTATAATGCCATTGATGTTCAACAGACACACACATGCAGAATAGTAAGCAGGTTACCAACACATGCTCTTAACAAATACAACTTTTTTTTCCTATTCATGTTCATTTGCAATTCTTTCAAACCTAAATTACCAAAAGTAACATTTTATACAGTTGCATATTCTGTATTTTTTTATTTTCTAATAAAAGAGGACACATTTATTCGCTGCATGCTTCTGTGTAGTGCTTATACTGCACAATAAACTACTTTACAACAGGCAATTTTCTACAGCGTTCAGAAAACGTAACTTGGCTCCTGTCAAATTTTCATTACTGCTCAGTATATTCTGCATTCACATACAAACTCTAGAAAAGAGAAAGAGTCTTTTCAACTTTCTACTTAATTATTAAAAAATATGAGCGCAGGAGTCCAAAAAATCCAATAAATTATATCCATAATTCACAGTTCCGGGATTACAGAGATTCATACCTGCAACATGGAATTAATTATTGGCAGCTGCAGTGAAAATCAAACGAAGGGAAGATGGTATTAACGTATTCTAGATCCATAACCTAGGAGGAGAATCCTTAAACCTGGTCTTTAAAAAAAATAAAAATAAAAAGAACTGCTGCTGTCAATATCTCGCCAAACACAAATTTAATTGACAATCTGCATTGCCTGGTCCATCAAAAAGAAAAAAAAAAAAACGCACTCGGTTTTGGATTATCGACTTCTCAGTGGTAAAAAATCCATGCTTCAGAGAGAACTTTCTCTCCAATTTTTCCATTTAGCACACAGCATGTGCTATAAATATCTGAACCAAACTGGACTGTAACATGCTCTACAAACCATACAATATTACGTCTGGAGATTAAGCAGACAACATCTGAAAAGCCCCCATTTGACCTGTAGTTCAAACCAAGGAAAGCCACTCATCAAGGCTTGTCTTTATGCGTCAAGGAACTGCTGCAAGCAACTTTTGATTATTCAGTTACAAATAGCAAACATCCTAGTTCAGTCAAAAAAAAGTGCCACAAATTAGCATAAGTTTGTAAAATCATTACTGTATAATAATCTGAAATTGCAGGCTGTACAGTTGTAAGCCCAGATCCATATAAATAATGCCAGAGTGGAATTTTCTTTTAATTATCTGAATAACTGGGTGTTCCTGACCTTGGAACTCCATGCTAAAAACTGTACTCTCTCTGCGCAGAGAGAGTTACCAGGAAACGGCTTTTACAGCGAGTCAATACTGGACGGTAAGTCCAACACAAAAATCAGGAAAAATATAATAACCAATTTATCTTCTTGGATCTCTCTCTCTCTC
The DNA here is from genome assembly GCA_029822895.1 of Maxillicosta whitleyi. NCBI lineage: Eukaryota > Metazoa > Chordata > Actinopteri > Perciformes > Neosebastidae > Maxillicosta > Maxillicosta whitleyi. The sequence continues at coordinate 10,269,026 of JAPSES010000258.1, forward strand.
TATTTCTCTCTGTTTTTTCTCTCTCACCTTTCTCTCTCTCTCCTCTTAGTCATGTCTGAACAACAACCATTCTTTACTTGTTTTAACAAACTTTCTTTCCTCTATAACTAAATATTTTTATGTCCATTGTGCAATACGGCTGTGATCATTAACCTTCTAACTTGTAAACTGTTATGAAGGATTTTCAGGTTATTCTGCTCAATTCTGACATGAATCTACTCACGTAAGGGTCTCTGCAACAGCATGAAACCAAAAAAGATGTGTGTTGGGATGTGTAGAATGAAGTCTTTGCAGTACTTTCCAGCTTGTTGTTGTTATTTCAACAGGTATGATGTGGTTCCATGTTTACTTTATGTGGACTGGAGTGTACTATGTACTAACACCACTGGTGTGGAGGAATAAGGGGGGATGTGTGTATGTGTACATGTGATTCACTGTTTTTAATACTTCAGTGTGAGCGGTAGTAGGTTTACGATGGCATTCAGACATTTTCAGTTGTGTAATTTGCTCTTTCATCGTGTGTGTGTGTGTGTGTCTGCCTTTTTCCTCTGTCCAAAACAGGAAAACCCAATCAAACCAAACTCCGTCACTGATAACACACCTCTCCTTTTTTGGGAAATTGGAGCGTATAATAATGGGCAGCATGGAAAGAGTCATTGAGTGATTAAAGATGATCGTAGAAGCGGTGTATTCATTTAAAACTTAGAAATTATTAAGCATTTATTCAATGATGACTTGCTATGGAAAGCTTATTTTTTTCTATTTGATAAAAAAAAAAGCATTTTTCTATAGTTTTTATCTGTGGCAGTGGATGAGTCTTATACATATATTGCACTCCTGTGGTGATTGCAGATATTTAATGCAAATATTAGTTTATATCCTGCAAAAATCAATATATCAGTCCAGCCCTGACGATCCTACTTTACTGCTTGCATTTTAGAAATAATCAATTAGAAGCTCCAGGTGTTTATCAATATTATTAATTCTTTAACAGGGGGTATGTGCAGCATTTTATAAAAGACCTCTTCATCTGCATGATGCATGTACGCACACATGCACACACAGAAGAGCATTTCAACTAAGCTGTGAAATGTGTTTGTGGAATGGTTCTAACAAGAGCCTGTGCTGAAGCTGAAAAGCAGCAGAGATGCCACTGACGTCTCCCTTCAAGCAAGTGCTTAGCATCTCAAGGTCATAATATGGGATAAAATCTATAACATCTGCTTTGAATAATGACCACATAGGCAAGAAATGTGCACTGCTGCATCAATACTGCGAGCTGCAATTTTACACTGAATAGTGTTAACACAGAGACATTTGTCTTAGCTTAATTTTGTGCTGACAGCTTTACTGGACTAAAAAAACATTTGCGTAATGCCTATTAGCTTGGTGTTAAGGAGGAGAGTGGAAATAGGAAGAAAGGGACAAATAAGTTGTTGACGGAGCTCAGATTAATAGTGGTAAAAGTTGGGTGTTCTGTCGCCTCATTATTAACCAGTGAATGAAAACAGTTTGCATTTTTCTTCTTAATGAACTTGTGATGAGTTTTAGACAGTAGGACAGACGCTTGTGCAAACACAGACACTGTTATTGTGTACTTTGCATCCTAGCTTCAACCCTCCTCCCCCTTATCGTTCTCCTGTGTTCAGATGTTGCAAAATTATTAAAAAAAAAAAAAAAAATCTTTGCGTAACTCCCTGGGTAATTTCTGAACGCTCACCACTTCAAAAAAAAAAAAAAAAAAAATCCTCTGGCGGTCACAGGAAAAGTTTGTTAGATCACTTGTCACAACAATATTTGACCTTTAGCCTTTTTACTGTTGTTCTTCCTCTCATGTTCAGGACAAGGAACTAAATCCCTTCTCTTGTGTTACACTTGTTGCAAGTCTCCCTGAGCAAGAATGTCCATGAAATCCCCTGCATGCAAAAATGGAACTGCCAAAAGTGCATGTGCACAAATAAACACAAAATCTAATATTCTGGAATAAGAAAATCATTTAGAAGCAATTATTAGTGAGGTTCTGCACAGTAGCCTGTACTTTCTTTCTTTTTTTTCTCTCCTTTTTTAGTGAAGCATACAAATAACACTGTACCTGCAACAAAAATAGCAGTGCCACAGCAGATGAAGATAAAACAGAACACTTGCATGACTCCAGGGGATTATAACACAGATATGTTTAGACAACCTGAACCTACAATACCATGACAGGGTTTGATCCTCCACATCCATATTTAAGGAAATCAAAGATAAATGAGACCACAAGATCATTTTAGACACCGCCGGGTTATTTTAGGGGCCAAACCATATCGGATGAAGCGCACAGAAGAAGAAACACACTTCACTACGGACAGCTTTTCTCCAGTGTTCGCCGGTGTAAAGTTGGGATGTGCGCACTAACCTTGCAGCTCTCGCAGGTCAACAGCCCGTAGTGGTATCCTGAAACCTTGTCGCCGCACACGGGACACATCTCGTCGAGGTCTTCGTCATAAGAGTAGTCCATCATTTTTAACTGAGGGGCTGCAGAGGACACGGACACAATACAGTGAGCAGTCTATTCCACAGCAAAGTCTTTTTTTTTTTTCATCCAAAAACCCACTAATCATCCACTAACATGAATCACTGGGAACATGATCATAAGTGAATATGATTTTTTCCCCCAAGTTGTGTTAAACTTATAGACTTTCAATTTAAGTGGGGACGACAAATAGTCGATTTTTAGGTTGAGATAAAAGCACAAAACCATTTATTTCTCTCCTTGCCGTCTTCTCTTCTTCATGCTTTGCAGACAGGAGCCAAAATATAAAAAAGCGCATAAAAGTAGCCTCATAAATATGCATGCGTCTAAGTCGTGAAATCGCTGGGGGAAACGCAGAGATATTAGAGTTAAGGATTGGAGGAGAAAATGTTACCGCCCACAGACAAATGAAGACACACAGAGAAGCCCTTATCTCTGCAGGCGAGCAGAAAAAAAAACATTCAAAACCAACTTGAGCTAACATTATTTTTTATCTTTCGCAGAATCACTCATGCTACATTCTACTAGTTTTTAGTTTATTTCATGTTTTTTTTTCCTTTGGTACAAAATCAGAGACAACGGTCAGACTTTGTGCCAACAGTTTGAAAAATCAATATAATTTGACAAGATGGGCCTATATCACTTTATTCCGTAGCAATAAACCAATAAATATATTTATAGTATAAAACAGAACCAAGAAACTGAAATTCTATATCTGCTTAATTAGTAAGGAATATTTTTGGTAACTTCGTGCGTCTTTACGCATCGTCTCCAAGATTTAAGACGCACTAATGACTGCTGAAGGACTGGACACTATTGCGGTATCGTTGCAGCTCCCTTTGCCTTGCGTTTTTAAGAAATAATTGCTTTGATAAGACTGCGTGTGACAGCGCAAAGTAAACAAACAGGGTGACATTTACAACAGTTACAAAAGCATTTATGGTTCTAATCATAAAAAAAGCAGCCAGGATCAAACAGGAAAACCTCAGTGGATGTGGCTGTAAAATGGAAATATTTTGTCAACTAGACACCTTCCAGGGCCTTCGCATACTCCTCAGCTTCAAATCCACTCATCTGATCGTCGAGACCTTTTAATTAGACATGATTTCTGGTTTGTTAACGCCTTTCCCTGCTGGGATATTCCAGCTGAAGCAACAAGTTCCACCGAGCTGCCGGTTCTTTCTCTTTATTCCTTTCTCTCTCTCTCTTTTTTTTTTTTCCACAGAAGCTCAAAGCAAACTCCATTTCCGAACTTTCCTCTGCTTTGACGCGCATAGAAGGATTGATAGGACCTGTTTTTCTTACGCACGACGGATAGGCTACGATTAAAAAAAGAAAAATAAATAAAAACAAATAAAGTTTATGTGGATATTAAGGATAATTATGCAGGGGTTGAGCGATAATTCTTCTTGGTAGGATTCTTGTAATAAATGTCACTGATAAGAAATGCTAAGAAAATAGTTTGTTTTGTCATAAGTTGAATTTACACATTTTTTTTCTTCCTAAAATACGCAGACATGGGAGCAATATTTTTTGGGTTTTCCACGCTATTAAAAATAAAAGCAACATAAAAATGTGACTGGCGTGTGTTTAAAAAGTTGCAAGTGACTTCTAATCCATTAGTCTAATAAATAGAAAGCGTGTGTGTGCGTAAGTTACTGTTTTAGAAGGTGCAGAAACAAATCGGTCTGTCACCTGCTCGCTCTCACCTCGACGGCAGCTTGCACGTGCTGTTAAAAACCCGGCACTATCAAAAGCGCAAATGATTCCAAAAAGAAACCTTCCAGCGCGAGCTACCTTTTTTTTTTTTTTAAACCGTGCGTAAAAGTAGATAACAGGCTCTTTGACCAGCCACTCCTTGTCTTGTGAGTGTATGTTATCAGCGTCTCATAAACCAAGACCGAGCTAATTGATTGACCCGGGATATTGATGTGGACTAACGCAAGAGGAATTAGGAGACTGTGGGAGTTTGTCATGAGTGGAGCCCCACTTTAAAGCGTCACACTCAGAGAAATCAACATTGGGGAAAAAAATAGAAATTATCGATCCAGATTTGAATTTATTGAAAATGGTGAATTCTAAAAAAAAAAAAAAAACGTAAAAAAAAATTGTGGGAAAATTATGCTGCACTCAATAAAAATGTACACTTAATTCTAAAGATAAATTGTGAGAATTTTACAGGTGTAAAATTCAATGCTGGAGATGATTAATGAGAAATATTATTTATTTATTTATTTTCGTATAAATTAAATTGGATAGAATTTGATATAATGTATTAAAAACTCACTGTCTCAAAAGCGGACCTGGTTTACTGACCCTGTTTTGGATCAATTCACATCTACAGCTCATTGGTTTTTAGAATTGCACACATTTTATTACATCCAAATTCAATATACGTAAAGGGAAAAAACTATATTCTGAAATTAAATATGGTTATTTTACAGTGTTGGCCATCACAGCAGACTGCACATTCTATTAAAAAAAATTATAGGCCTTGCAGACTAAAGTTTACTGGCCCGAGGTCAAATATTTTGGTAGGGGGCAAATCACTAAATCTACCTCTAGAATTATGGGCTTTGCAGTTATTTAGCAAATTGGCAACAGCTCTGTCTTAATTACTCTTGACACTCAGACAAAAATAACAACTGGACAGTGCATTTTAGCTATATTAGTCAAGACGGTTCATTCTAATAGTTCATTATATATCTGAGAAATGACAGTTAATAATACAGCGCTCCACTGCTCTGTCCCACCGTTTACGCGCCCGCACTCGTCCAGCCTGAGTGACAGATGGGTATTATCACTGTTTGATCACAGGCCAAAGCTTTTAAAAAGTGTGACCAAGGCTGATCTATAAACATATATTTAATCTTAACATCAGAAGCGTAAGTGAAAGCATAATAATATCTACTCAATGGAAAATGTTACTAAATAAAAACTCTGTAAATAGCCCGTTGATCTACATAATCAGGTGAATTAACACGAAGTAATAGATGATGCATATAGGCTTCATTATAAGAAGATTATAAGAAGCTCACAGGACTATTTGGCCTGCACTGGAAGGTAAAATGTAGCCTGTTAAGAAGTTTTTTTGTGTCGCTGAAGTGCATGTAGCCGCAGCCCGATAACGTTCCAGAGTCACTGAGGATTAAGTGTGACTTTAGAAACATGTACATCTGTTTTATAGGCAACACTTAACGAAAGACAATGACCGTACTTTCTTACCTTGCATATTCCTTGGCATGTGCCCCTGTTCCCCATACGATCGAGAGAGTCCCAGGGATTCAGTCTCGACTTTGGGCAGCATGTCAGCGCTGCCGGCCTGAGCTGGAGACTCCGCACAGCTCGGCGGGACACCTGGACCTGAGAGCCAGGCGCTCCTGCGAACACACCTCAAAGAGTCCCAAATATATATATTTATCTGTCTATTCTTACTTCCTGTTTGACACTGTCTTCCAATTATCGGACCATGCTTTGAATATAAAGCCTGATGCAACCGGTTCAGACAGTCTCCAGTCGGTCGGTTTGGACAACCGTTGCGCAATTTAATAAGTTTAATTACTCAAATTTGCTGCATTCTCAAAATAGCGCACGGATTACGCGCAACACGTACGGATGATCTCTTCAATACTTTTAAAGAAACACACGCGCGCGCACTTAAGGATCAGTCTCTTACTCGTACGAGAAAACTGCACAGCGTCCAGAAGACGGTGGTAAGTTTCCTTTTAGCTTTTCCGAAAATGTTTTAGCGCGTCACTCATCAAAGTGGAACTGTCAATGTAACTTTCAGCCTTTAGCAGAAAAGTATACGCCGCCGGTGCCGCCCTCTCCCGTGCGTAAAGTCGGATTCGATGTGTCGGTCGGACTGTCTGGAGATGTGGAGACCTCTCCACCTCCTCCTCGCGGCTTTGTTTACCCCGCTCTCTCCAATCGGGGACGCATGCGGTCGTCTGACATCATCTGTTCTCGATCCAATCAGGCGAGCAGACCGGGAAGCATCGCCTCAAACCTTCCAGTTCCATCTCTCAAAAAAAAAAAAAAAAGAAAAAAGAAATCTCAGCTGTTTAATCCCGTTAATGATGGACTTTAAAAGCGAAGGGAGAACAAGGAAATCAAGTGATGTGATGCAACTGCGTGTGAGAGCAGAGACGGTGTGAACGCACGGAGCGCAAAGGTACGTGGATGAGGGAGCTTGCTGCAGGACACGCACGCCACATGCACGCGGAGACCCACGCCTCTAGAATGTAAAGGTGTTATTAAAGTTTTCGTATAGCCTACATATATGTTACATTTTTTAATTTAATTATCCCCAGTAGTTATCGATCACGTGATTTGTCTTTCATGGTTGTGAATTCCTTTAAAGTTTCGCGATAGACTTCTTACATCTTTCTTTCTCTCTTTCTTTCTTTCTTTCTTTCTTCAGGCCATCGTATTTCACACTGCAGGTGAGGGCCAATGTGAATTCTACAAAGGCCCAATAAAAAAAACACCACAGTACCATCACCTCTGTGTTTATTTGTTCAATTATGGGGAAAGTGTGCGCAGCTCCGCGGCCTCAGGCTCTAAATTGCCTGTAGTTTAGGATAAATCTACCCCTTACACAATAAATTATACAATTTATTCAGAATTTTTATCCGTTAATTGGCTGAGCAGGGATCAATTAGTGGCTGATGTCAAGCTTAGGCTATTTAGCCTCTTTTAAATAAAATAGGCGCAGACAAAAACAGGGGGTGTATACGTCCCCATAATGCTCACATTATAATTCATCTTACGGAGAAGTCAGACACACCTGAACAGCACATGTGAGCCTCCAACACTTAAAATGACACAGTTGTTTTTTGAGACAGTCCCATATAAGAAACGTACACTGTCTTATACACACACTAAGAATTATGGACTGTATAAGATATGTCTAATGATATTCTGCAGTAGGGAAAAACAGCCATAATCAGTGTTCCAACGCACAATTTATTTAATGAGAACAAAACTTTTACAAGTGAAATATTTAATGTCTCGCGTCTTTTACTTTGATATCGAGTCGAGTAAATATCATTGATTCTCTGACTCTGAAAATAAGATAAAACAGTCTGTTATTAGAGTATAACTTGTTGCATTTATAATAATATGTCATATAATGGCATCATGGGCGCAATCTGAGATCTGTTCATGTATTTATTCTGAACATGTTTTTTTTTTTTTTTTTTAATTGTACACGAAAAGGCGACACTGATATGATCGAGTTCTACCGAAAACACACTGCGGGTACAGTATCATCTGAAGACTGATGCCACAGTCAGGTGCGTTCCTGTTTTCTATAAAAGATGACATCGCACCTCAGCAGACATTCCCGTTCAGTCCTGTTTCATATATTTACATTTAACTCAACTATATTTAATGACATAAAGTTAAAAAAAAAAAATGTAAATAATTTAATTTGATTGCCCATTTCACTGATCAATGCCAGTTATCACATATAAACTATTTACCATTATTCATTGACCTGCAGTCCATGATGCTGGGCTGGGATTGGCTCATGTTACTTTACTTGCTGGCTCTTGGGGGCGGAGTCAGGAAATGACAAGTGAGAAGACAAGTTGGGGCAGGATGGTGGTGGGGGAGTGAGGGAGTGCAGGTGAGGTTATAAAATGACACAGAGACTGATAAGACCTTCTCTGGCAAGATAGCAGTGCTGGAATGATTAACCTGTATGTAGAGAGAGAGAGAGAGAGAGAGAGAGAGTTGTGGTATAAGGTAATGGAGGGCACAGGAAGTAAAAGAAGAAGAAGACGAGGGTAAAAGTCAGGTCATAAGGTGCAAGCATGGAACTACAAACACAGTGATGAAAGAAAAAGTTTCTTAATCTTAACTTTAAGGAAAGACAATTAGAAAAAGGCAGGAAGACAGATTCATTCAGTTGTATTTTATTGATGTCAAGCATTTACAGTGTGCAGGTCGAGGTGGTAAAAGTCACATCAAAAGAGAAACCATGTCATGGTGAAACAAGAGGCCGAAACTTTGGACTCCTCATGCACTATACGTTACATTTGTGAGACTGTGTTTATCTGACATGAAAATGCATGCAGGTTAATGCAGCTAAAGGAGAAAACACACTGTTATTTAGTGTTATTAGCCTCACTACGGCAGATACCACATACTTAAGTCTCATATATTTTCATGTAAGTAAAAGATTTAAGGTAGGGATGCGTGTACATGAACCAATCTGTGTTTTAGTGTATAAACAACACATACACAGGCTGATATGAAACATCTCAGCCTTTGCTCTATTTCATATACTCATGGTGTAAAGTCACTGGACATTCCCTCTGAAAAGTGTGGCTGGGTTCAGTTTATCAAATAACTCAGGACAAAGTTGTGGGAAAAACAGTTAGCTACACAACAAAAAGACAATATAACAATGATGATGAAGTGGAGAAGCCTTCAACAGGTGATTTGTTGTGGTGCAATAGACAAAAACATAAAAAAACCCAAAAACATTATAATAAACAGAAACATTTAGAACTGTGTTTGTAATTTTTTGACCACATGGGGGCAGAAAAACGAGTCAAAACATAACAATAACACATGTTCACGATACAACGTTCGTAGTTGACATTTGTACAGTTAATAGAAGCTCATTCATCTTCAGTGTCAATTTCATCAAATCATATGGCATATAAGTAACCACTGGGCTATGTGACTGCTGCACCTTTAACGGAAATTTTAAAAAATATATATATTTTTTGCAGTATTAATACATCTGACGCCTCACAGGCAGGCACAGTTTAATCTGTTGCATGCTTCCCAATTCAGTTCAACTCAATTTTATTTGTAGAACCCAGCATCACAACAAGGTCACCTTACAGGACTTTACAGAATTTGTTGAATATGAAAATAAGCAACAGTCAAATAAACAGTCTATGAAGCAAATGGATTGGTGTCCACCATCTGTAGACCCTCATTTTTGGCAAAGAAAAACTACACACACACACACACACACACACACACACACAAAAAAAAAACGTGTATGAAAAGAGAAACCTCCAGAGAACCACAGTGAAGGAGAGATCCACTCCTATGGATGGACTGTACCATTTTCCTGTCTGTGTAACATATGTGTGGGTTTAATAGCTAAATAACCCTCAAAAAAATGAAACAGCCAGCAGTGAGCTAAAGCATCTACTGATTTTAAAATGTTTAATACATTTTTGAACCATTATTCCTACCATTCCATGTTAATAATTCAGGTAAATTGTAGTTTCTTTACTTTTCAGCACCATCAGATGTACAGAGGCTCTGTAGTAAACATGGAAACGCCATCATCTTCAGTGATTCATCAATAAAACATGTTTGACAAATGGTAGTGATTGTACGTGCTTGTTTTTACTTCCAGTTAATGATATATTTTGCTGAAAAGTCAGTTTTTCTTCAGTTTTCTGTGTTTTCATATAGTAACATGCTAGGAATTAACATGAATATTTACATGATTAAAAAATTAAATACAGGAAAATACCAAAGTTTCAGTGAGAAATGCAGAAAGTAGATGATAATATTATAATAGGTGGTTCTAAATCACTTCTGAAAGGTTAAATGTCATGTAAACCTCATCATAGTCGATTAAAGTGAATCTAAAAAGCTTGGTGATATTGTCTTTTTTTGTTTGTTTGTTTTTTTTTGTGGAGTTTTCATTTAGAACTTGTACGACGCTGCTGTTCGCTGCATCCCTTTGACTTTCTATTGTGCCCCAGGTCAACTCCTGTTAACTGCTGGTTTCCAGGTCTTTCGATGTGGCCAGTGACTGGATTATTGGAGGCGGCAGAGTCTGTCAACAATAAGTGTTGACATTTGGGCTTAGGAGATAAACCTCACAGGGGATCAAACAAAGAATTGGCCTTTTGACTGAAGAAAGGAGTGTGTGTTTGTGTGTGTTTGCACGTATGTTTGGGTAGAGAGGTTTCAGTGTTGCAAGTTTGCTGCTGACAACCCAGAGTGGAAGGACATTGATACTGTCAGAGGAGTTAGGTTATCTCCATGTTAGACGCCTAAGAAAACATAAAAGTAAGAGGAGCTGGAGCTCACATGTGCACACACGTAAATACACAAATAAAACCAACACAGACGTTCTAATGCTTTGAATAGAGCCAGTGGAGCTTTTTTCAGGATGCATTAGTGAAGATATAACATAGATATCTCCGAAAAGTAAACAGAGGAAAAATCAGGTTCAGATAATCAATGAATGAATCTCCACAAAGTACATTTCATAACCAAATACTGAGGTAATGCAATAAACTTTTGAAAATGTCATAGATTCACTGAAAACATAAAACTATTCAGTTATTTTGATTTAAATAAATGATCATTGTTGTGAATAGGGGCAAGCATATGAGGAAAATGAAATTAATATATAAGCAGTCATGGTCTATACTTGTTAATATACAGTATGGTATGAACAAAAATTACAATGTTATTTTCATATTAAAGAATAACTGCAACCAAAGCCAAATGCAAATATAGACTCTGTTTGATCGATGTAAGTAAAATTTAATGCGAGGTTTAGTTTTTGTTTTGATTCATTTATTTCAAGCATGTGGAGAAAAAAAAGGGAAAATCCTCAAACTACACGATTTTACCGTTGTGTTCACGACTTGCTTTTTTTTAATTTTTTAGATGCCATCCATTTATGCTGATTTCTCTTCTGTGGATGAGTTGTGCTTCAGAAAGAAAACCTTTATTCACCTACAGTTGGGGAAAAAAATATTAGACCACCCCTTGTTTTCTTGTTCATTTTAATGCCTGGTGCAACTAAAAGTGCATTTGTTTGGACAAATATAATGATAACAACAAAAATAGATCATAAGAGTTTAATGTAAGAGCTAATATCTATCTATTTTCCATGTTTTCTTAATAATAACCAAAATCATTTAAGTTCTTACATCAATATCTATGTCATTGTACTGACAAAAACAGTGCTTTTAGACATTCTATGTTTTCTTTTCTGTCCGTATTAGTCACATGATACACACAGGAGTTAGTACTTGATCGCATAACCGTTGTTTTTGATAACTTTTTATGGTTTAATAATTATTTCCTCAACTGTATGTATGTATATTTTCTAATCCTGCAGTAAATGACCGCAAGCTCTATTTGCATGATGTAAAAATAAAAGAATCCATCAATCAAATCAATAAATACTAAATATATAATGTGCAAAAATTGTCTTAGGCAATGAGCGTTTTAATGGGAAATGTTCTGAAAGATATAGTGTCAACTTCTAGGCTCACATTGTTTTTCTCAACTATAAACAAAAATTGCAATAAATGTGGGGATGAAATTGATGTTTAAAGTGCTGCACTGGTTAATTGTAGATCAAAGAAGAGTTCAATAAAATGCGGTGAGCTACTGTGTCACTGTTTAGGTCAAGGATCAGTACTTAAAGTGTGTGATGAAATGTCCATCAAAATGGTAAGAGGGACAGTGGGTAAAACGTGGAAGGGGAAAGGGGTGAATCAGAAAGAGAGGACGCAAAGCTCGGCGGGGTGCTTCCCTGTTAATGTTTTTGACATAAGGACTGGAGAGGAGAAAATGACTGAATGGAGGAAAGGAAAGATGAAAGAAGGGGATCAACATAGAGCTAAATGTCCCGCTAACATCTCTGACAGAAGGAGAGGGAGGAGTTGAATGCAAGGTAAAGAAGAGCAAAGGAAGGACGGAAGAGGAAGCTGCTGGGGGTTATCCCGCATATGGAGGGGGGGGGGGGGGGTACTTTATAACTCGAATCA
>JAPSES010000258.1:10283415-10299660 GCA_029822895.1 Maxillicosta whitleyi
TGGCCTGCTCTGATCCACTCGTTTGTCTGTAGGTTAACCTTTCAATGACCAGTAAACCCATGTGGGTCGAATTTCACGTCTTGGAGTGCTGCTTGTTGTGACCCACCACTTTGTAAATAGAGCTACTCAAAGTGTTTTTTAGCGGAAGGAGCTCTTTAACCTAAAATGACAGTGAAAATGGTTATTAGAAGAAAATACCTCCACATATTTGTACAAATATGCAGTTATCCTCTCTTATTTACTGTAAACTGCGTAAATGACTAAATGTGTTTGTCTAAACATTTATTAAAATATAAACAGTGTGAAAGTTAATGGATTTAAATCGGGGAACATTTAACTCAGTGGACATTATTACTCAAAACAAGTTCAGGGAAAGTGAAATGTTTGTGCCTTCAAACATAATAATACACACCTGAACAGTAGCCAAGGGTACATCCCTCTTTGGTTGTTCTAGTGTTCTAGTTGCACTCCTAATACCAGAACAAATCCCTGTGCATTAACTGTACTTTGATGTGGACATTTCTGACCCAGATCTCTTGCTGCCCAGTTCGAGAAGCTAACACCTCTGATCAATGTGTTGCTATATGTGTATTGGAGAACGGCTGATAATGCCTAATTGAAGCACAGAGATCCATAAAGAACAGCAGGTGAAGGGGCTCAGAGAGGTTCTTTATGGGTTTAGAAATAAAGAGGGTGGGGGGAGTATTGTTCTTTCATGATAAACCACTCTCTTGTCCCCCACCATCGCTCTGTGAGAGTGTTTGTGTGTTTTTACTTACCTCTCTGTGGAGCCTTAGAGGTATCATTTTTGGTCATGTGAGGGAATGTGTGTTTGCCTACCTGTGAGAGGCCGAGAGAAGTGGTTGATTTGCAGGTCGCTTGTTTATTATGGTAGTCTGCGTGTGTGTCTGTTACTGTGTGCACAGAGACCTAATGGAGAGTAAATAGACAGACCCTAACCATTAACTTTGCCATCATGTTTGGTCATGGAGCCACCAGGAAACATTATCTATGGCCAGTTCCTCTTTTTGCCCTGAGGAATTTGGTGCTGGAAATTTATGTCCTCATGGGCTTTTAAAAAAATGTTCTTAGGTACCATTTTTTACTTATTTAGTTCATTATTTTTATGTTTTCATGCTTATATTCTACAGTATTCCTAAATTTTTCAGTTCAAAAGAAGACTCAAATTTAGTGAAGTGTTATAAATTATGCCAATTCTTCTTATTTTTCTTCTTCTTATTATTAGTAGTTTTAGTTTATTAGTTTATAGTATGGTATATTATTTTCAGTTTGTTGCACAATTTTTTCATCTTGTTATGTCTTTATGACTGAGGTCTCTCCTCATATACATAGACTCTTACAGAAAACACACTTCTTCTGTCTTAATTAGGAAAATGATTTTACATGTCATATTACTTTAATATATTCTCAGTTGATTCAATAATAGCTCCTCAACACATTTTAGTTTTATGACGGGAAACTCTTTCGACATAAATGCACTTTATATTTGTGTTGATTTTGTGATTTTATACTCCTTACATATGTTAATCAGGAAGTAGTGTTGCAGAATTCAAGGTCAGTCTTGATCTTTAGATGACATTTTGAAGGTTTCAGACTCGTATCTTTTCTGACTTTCAGAAAAAGATGATTCAGAATTCTATTTGAGGATACACAGGGGCACCACTAAACTGTTTGAAAACTAAACTGTGCATTGTCTGACCTCTTAGTTACTATCATCAACATGAAATGAAGAAGAAAAAAATGCTACAAATGCAGCAGTGACTTGATCTGTAGGAGTTCTTAAAAATGACCAGAAGAAAACACAGAAGTCTGTAAATTCTGTGATGCTGCTCTAATGTTCTGGGTGTTGTTTGTGACTTGTTTGCTACACATCTAGCCCCTCCTTATTTAAGCAGATTATTGTCATTTCAGTTTTAACTGTTTCTGTTTGTACATCATAACTACACGAATGAATGATTTATTTTATTTTTATTTTTTGTCCTAAGAGCAGACCTTTCAGTGATGATATATTTGCTGCTGTGAACACAGTTTTCAACCAAACATTTTGTAAAGAATTAAAATTTGCTATTTTAAGTGCAATCTCAGAAGGTTTAGAGGGAAATAACTGAAAATATCTTTTGCGAATTTAACGGCTTTCATTAAATACATCACTATCAAGTGGTTGAAACCTGAACCTCCCACATAACATTTGGATTGAGATGAAGCAAATTAGTTTACTTTACTGTACTTAGAATTCAGGTTGAGCTATTTACAAAGAGATGAAGTACCAGGATTAATTAACCTTTTAACACAAACATTCAGACGTGGTCATATGTATGTTTTTTTTTTTTTTTTTTTTTGGTTTCTTTATAGTGTCATTCCTGTTTAATTTGTGACTCTAATTATCAATATGTACTGCAGATATTCACATTTTTCATATGCCATATTGGAATATTTGATTAGATATGTTATATGTAAAATGCCTTATGCTGTATATCTGTATAGCAAAACTAAAAAAAAAAAAAGGACAGTTCGCATTAATAAACATTTACACATAAATACAAGACATTATTTTCAATCTGTAGTCCCAGTGGTGGGTTAAAAAGGAAAATAAAACCAGTTTACAAATAACATAATACCATAAAAATAAACAACAAAACATAGTGCACACAAATAGACAAAAACAGGGAACAAGGCAAAACATCAAGCAAGAATTGATTAAGATTTGCACATGAAGTTTATTAAAATATATTTAAATACCCCATTGTCACTATTACACATGATTATATTGGAAATATCTCATTGTTGCTGTTGTACATAAACCTAAACATAAACCCGGCTACCTTTACTGTGTGCCTCATCTAGTCTTATTTTTGACTCCGTTTCAACCCCTCAAAGTCCTGATGTCATCACGCTCTCAGTAAACTTGCTCACAAATTGTTAGTATTGGTTTACAGTGCTATCAAAAAAAAAAAAAATTTTTTTATGAATAGTAATATAGCTTTAATTTAGCTATAATGTATAGATGAATACCACAGCAAGGGAGCGTTTTGGGCAGTCATAGTATAATAAGTTCTTGTCATAAATAAATATCACTGTAAGTAAAATGAATTCTATTAAAAAGTCATTGGCATCTCTGCTGTGCTTAATTGTTTAGCTCACAAAATATGAATTTCTTTTCTGTTAAGATCCCTAGAAAGTTTGGAGACCTCCCCTTCAATACAATAAAATGCTGCCTTTATAAATTTCTATAAACACAATGACATTTTATATCAACTTTTTTTTTTTTTTTTAGATTTACTTAATGCAGTGTTTACAGTGACACTGATTTTAATATCAATGCTAATCACCACAAACAACACATTTCATTTGCACCATATACTTGATTGTGGAATATTGAGTGACTGGCAACACTATTATTATTTTTGTGGTTAGTTTAGGCACTGGTAGCATTTGATTCAGTCTAGGTACCTTGGCTTAGTTTAATACAGGAAAAAAGTCACAATTTATTTATTAATATTCAAGCCAAACCGTAATCTCATCTCTTAACCTTAAAGCAAAGCATGTGTATTGCATAAACTAAAGCAATTTATGGGAGTCAGGATGCTAACTCCCCTCTCTGGAGGCAAGATTCTGGGTTTTGTTTATCCACCATCCACCCCAACCACCAACAAGAAGCCAAAAAAAAAAAAAAAAAAGTAACAGATTCTTCAATTACAAATTGTATTGAGATTATACCTATCTGTGGTTTGCAGACGCACACAATGGCAAGATTTTATTCTGGAGACTGTTTTGCGATGTTAGATGATACTTTTGTAAATTGTATAATTTTTTCATAGCTGTGCTTTATGGTCTGGCAAAAGTTGATATCAGAATCACACAAAGACCCTGTATCCCTGTACCACTCTAAACATCCAATGACAGCCTTAGTGTTTGTATTTTAAGTAGGCTATCTTTTTGAATGCTCACCTGGCCACTTGGGGTTACCTGTTCACAACTAAATGCCTATGACGAAAAATAGAAAAATGTCTTGTTTTGTACTGGAAACATTGCAATCATTTTACAGTCCTAGTTGAAATGAGGAATGAAGAGAGGAAGCAAGCCAAAAAGTTTTTTGACAGAAATTTGGACAGGCGGAGAGTTGAGATGTGAGTTTGTTTTATCTGGACCGGACCTTTCCTGCATTGAATCAGATGGTCAGCCGGCTGCCAGCTGGTGAAGCAGCCATTTAGTTGGTCTGTCAGTTAATTAACGGGCCTAAAAGTTCAGTCATTTAGCCAATCAGACTGAGTCAACAGGGTAGATGACCTTTTAGGCATTTGGCAGGTTGGTTAGATAGTCAGCCATACAGGAGTCCAAAGAGTCCAAACAGTACAGGTTAGTTAGAAAAGCAGCCAATCAGTAAAAGCCAGGCAGTCAGGTGGTCTTTAGTCACTCAGCAGGACAGTAGATATCTGTATACTGTGTATGCGTTTTTACTACAATATCAAATTAATTTGATTATTCAAGGTTTTGTATCCAAAAATAATGAAAAAATTACTAAACTGCTAAACCAAGTTTGCTTCTCTGTAGACCATTATACTGTTGAACTGTTGAACTAAAGGCAACTGGTTCACTTCTTGTAATACATTACCCTAGCTGTTAATGTGTATGCCGAGGCAGATGTGGCAAACAGCTTTAAAATACAGCAAGATTATTTTGGAATAAAGTTTTGTCTTCAGTTCACGTAGCTAAAAATGAAAAGATTAAAATCATGAATCACCCAGAACATTGACAAAAATCTTCTAATTCTAGCTGATGACTTTGGTAAGTGACTTCATCACACATCCATGCATGTAACTGCTCTGTTAATCTGGACCTCTGAGTGAGAAACCCAGATGAGGTTGTTGATTTTGACAAAAAATGTTCAGTTAGTTTTGTATTTGTCTAGAGATTACAGCACTTTAATTAAATCTACACAAAAATAAAAATGTGAATTTCCTGGGCTGAAAGTTATATTTCTGCCTTTGAACAGGCCTATATCAAAACCTGTGAAACACGAGAGAGTTTCAGAATGAGAATATACTTTATTATTATTATTATACTTTATATACTGTCTATGTGTGAGACAGCATCCCTGTTATCACAGTAACTCACACCTGCTGCTTGAAACACCTGAGAATAAAAGAACAGAGAAGACACTGGTTGAGGTTTTGTATGGAGATAAATTACATATAACAGAATGGGATATTTCTTACTATTTTGAACACGATTCAGTTAAAGATTAGTTTTATTACAATATTGAACATACTGCTATTCTGAAGTGCTCTTTGCTCAGTCCATCCTGGTTTTTGCACTGTAACATTATCTGTTCTGAATCTGAAGCATTAGATTACTCATCTGTAAATATTACAGAGAGGGTTTGTTTTCCTTGACCTTAAAAGCACAACTAAATTATATTTCTGTTAAAGTCTTTCTATCAGTAATTAGTGCTGTAAAGTTTAAGCGTCATGTAGAAAGTGGATGTTGTAGATCTATTTTGCCTACAACATGAGTTTAGTTTGACTGATTTTATGTTGAACAAATAACCTCTTCCAAACTGTTTCATGCATGATCTAGTGACAGGTAAAAGGCAGAAGACATATTTCAGTGTGGTGCATGTTTACGTGTGTCACAAACTACAACTGACAAAATAAATATTCTATTCTGTCTCATTTTCATTAAAGGACCAAAATGTCAATAGATGTTCATCATAGTTTCTGTCATCATAAATGTTTTTGTTCAGCCGTCATTTTATTTTCATCGATGACACAGATGAAAAATTCAAACAAACCTAAAAGCATCACTCTCCAGTAGGGCTGGGAATATTAACATGTTAATCACAATTAGATTAATGTAAATTGTGATCGCGAATATTTTTTAAAATCACGATCAGAGTTTGCCAGCATTTTCTGCACTTTTACCATCCACATGCAGCTCCTCTGGTTGTATTAATTAAGTCTTTTGTTCCTTCTACACATCCATAGGCAGCTGGAGCGGAAGCTTTCTTGTGTTCATTTATTTACAATTTCTCTAAGTAGCCAGTCGTTCATTCTTAATACTTGTTTTCCTTTCTCTACACTCTTTTTGAAAATAAAAAAGCCCAAAAGGTAAATTCGGCCTTTGTCTTGAACAGTCTTACTGCAAAATATAAATTTTACACATGCAAAGTAAATCAAGATTAATCATGATTAACTATGAAATTTCTGAGATTAGTTGCGATCAAGAAAATTAATCTTTTGACAGCCCTACTCTACATACAACTTTTCATTCCACATCTTGGTAAGGTATATGTGGTGTCTGGGACGGAGCCACATGGGTAAACAGAAGTAGAGTGTCCCATGTTATGGACTACTACAGAAGGTTTAAGCTCAAATTTGTGTAGTACATCTGCAATTGGTACTGACTCTTTGTCAGATTGTAGTAAGATCACATTCCTACCACCAATAACCCACTACAGAGTTGATTCAGTACTGCACTGGGACCACCTTCTCTGAAGTATCTTGGTGCAGGTGTTTTGGTCTGCACTCAAATGTGATTAGGGTGTTCACACTTGCCAAACTGCACCAAGGGGGAAAATACATAGTGTTTCAATTTAGACAAAATAAAGGCTGCAAAAGGACAGCCACATATGTTCTGCCACTAAGCTGGTTATTTAGTTGGCAAGTCACACAGTCAGTCAGTCAGTCAGCCAGTCGGTCTTTAACATGCCATTTGTGTATTTTCATAGCTGTCCTGGCTCATGTGTGTGCCTGAGTGTGTTAAAGACATACAATAAAAGGAAAAAGGAGCACACTGTATATTAGAAGTATGTGCTGTACAGCATATATACATTTAGTGCATGTCCATGTGTGTGCTTTGTTGTGGACCACCCATAGGCCTCAAGCGCCTCTGGGTGAGGCCTGGATTAATTATGGTCCCCGTATGAGGTGGTTTTGTGGCAAGTTAGAGGTGGGTTTGTTACACCTGTGGACTCCGTCACTGCAAACCTCCAGCCAGCTCCCTGACATAGAGTGGTAGGTATGTCAGCCCGGGTGAAAATGACTCCCAGCTTACCCCGTTTAAGCCCGATGGGGAAATCTCACACATATGGTTCATATACGAATTTGTTCACGAGTGAAGAAACATCAAAAAAGAAGTCCATGTACGTTTCATATGTAAGAACTGAACAAATGCTAGCTTTCCAGATGGATATGGACGTGAGAGCAATTTCTGAGAAATGTAGAACGAGTGGCCTGTTTGGGAGATATATAGAAGCTGCCCTTTACTGGGACCCCAGTAGATATAAATGGTGCTTCAATCTTGTCTCGTCAGTGGGTCTCTGGGTGTTACCGTGGGTTTGAGGCATTTTACCTCGCGTAGCTGCCAATAAATCTGTCACCTGGTGGAATCTGTCGCCAGGCCTCCAGTCAGAAGAAACAAATTGTGGCTTTGGGTTAGAGCAGGAGGGACAGGGAGGATGAAGAGGAAAGGATGGAGGAAAGGAGAGGAAGAGAATAAAAGAGAGCAAGAGAGAAGTGACCTGTCAGCCCAGCCCATTCATCATCTGGACAAAATGGTGGCCCTCGTCATTTTCTGCTGACCAGACAAAACATCCTGCGGTAAGCAAGTTTTAAGGTGTCATGCAAGTGTTTCATTGGGTTTCTTTTTCTGTTGCTGGGTACTTTCGTCAGTATTCCCAACATTTTACTGCCTTCCCTTTCATAAGTACCGTTTCTACTGTTTTCGTCATGTATGGATAGATTTGGCTGTTGCGTATTCTCCCATGGTGTTAGTATTTAAGGACTGGCTGGGACTAAGATGAAGTCATTGAAGGTTGGCACTAATACAGAGTCAGAAAAGTCGTGTGTGGTATTTATAGAATGTGGTGAGACGGATTCTCTGGTTGTTCTTAATTATTATTTTTTCATATAGAGCAGAGGGCCTGATCTGACATTGTACAGTTGTGTGTTGCTATTAAAAGTTGGCATGCTGTGGACCACATTAATGAGGACCTCCAGTTGGAGTGGTCAGGTAGAGCCGGGTCTGTGGCGGCCAGGAAACTGACAGCTTCGTCCTCTGGAGAGAATGGTGAGCCAGTTACGGTTTGGCAAGACTGCATGTGTGCGTCGGTGTATGTGTGTGTGGGAATGGCTAATGTCTTGCAATGTTGTATAGTAATGCAGACTACATAAAAATGAATGCATAGAAAATATATACAAATATGGACATCCATTCACACAGATATGTCAACAGTATTTAAAACTGCTGACAACCACATCTCCTGAAAGTTGTGTGAATTTTATGCACTATGCCTACAACAGTTATAGTAATAGATGGCTTTTTTGATTTGAAGTTTTTTTTTTGTCTTTTTCATCATTGCACATTTTAACACCTACAGGTTTTAGTTAAAGTTAGAGTAGATACTCACTTTAGAAGCACTGCCTAACATAATATGATGCATTTGTTAATGTAGCATGATGCTAACAATATGGAAAAAAAAATAAAAAAATACTTGAAGCTTGTTAATGCATATTTAGATAATGAATTACAGATTTAAAGCTATTACAGTTAAACTCGGTATTGGTTAAATGTATAGCTTATTATATAACTATATGTAAATATATGAATATCTGTTGGATTTCACCTCTATTACTAATGACAGACTATGTTACAGATGGGGTAATATAGGATGAATGCATTCACTTTAAAAAAAAAAATCTAATTATGTATTTTAAAACATTTCCCTGCAGTCTACATGAACTGTAAATACTCTGCTTGGGTCTGAATTCTTGGTTAATTCAACTCCACAGGTCCATCTTCAACCTTATTTCTGAGTGATGACACCAGAAATGTTGTATTGAGCGCTGGCCCTTTAAATGCACGTGAGCCACTTCACGCCCCACCCCCTCCAGGTTGTTGATCATGCTTTCTGTCTCATTCAGCCACTTGTGTTCATAAATACAACCAAAATCTGAACATTTTAGGTAATCGACTTGGAGTTTGGACATATTTTCAGT
Source organism: Maxillicosta whitleyi (assembly GCA_029822895.1). Taxonomy (NCBI): domain Eukaryota; kingdom Metazoa; phylum Chordata; class Actinopteri; order Perciformes; family Neosebastidae; genus Maxillicosta; species Maxillicosta whitleyi. The sequence continues at coordinate 10,292,433 of JAPSES010000258.1, forward strand.
ATAGATTATAACTGCTGCTGATAAACAAATATGTCATATGTGCAAATGTCATGACAAACGAGTTATAGACGCAACAAATTAACTCATACAGGTTGTAGAATTCCACTTGATTTTTGCCACAATGAATATAAAGGGTTCAAATTCAAACATTTGGAACTATTGTGGTCCAAATACACAAATAAATGAACCAAAGAAAAAAGTGAGTTTAGTAAAATATGAGCCCTTTAAATTACATATATTCAACATAATCATTGAATTTGAGTGAAATACCTACAGGAGACACGTGGAAAGGTGACTAAATGAAACAGGCTGTTACTCTGTACACAATTAAAGGTACAATTAAATATTCAGTGCACATTCAGTACACAATTAAACAAAATATACAGAATGGCCTATGGTCATTTTTAGATATATTTTCCTCCAGCTGATTGTGTTTTACTCAATTGTACATTTATGAAATGTTAAATTTTGTTGGAAGAATGACAAAAAGGCTTAGGTTTAGATATGAAAATCCTGACTTCGTATTACACACCTGAAAAATAGCAAAAGTTAAATGTTTTTGTTTTGCAGAACATTTCATTATAAGGGTTGTTAAAATTTAATATAGAGTTTCATACAGGTCTGAATCTCAGAAATATGTGGCAAAGGACCTTTGTCATGTATCATTTGTATGCTAACCAAGATGGTAAGATATCAGATATTAAATGTTTAAACCCTTGTTATTGTATTAATTGTGGTTGTTGATGTAGTTGGATTATGACAGTGTCAGAAATACACATTTTTCAATGCTGTTAAATTATTGCCATATATCCAACCTTTTTCAGCAAACTTGCATTTCTGTCACATAAGCAGGAACGCTGAACACAATATAACAGAATGCAAACTCACACTGGATGGCAGCCTCACTCATCGCTTTGTGTTGTTCCAACTTTACCTGTTTTTTTATGTGCTGTAAAGCTTTTCCAATGTAAAACATTTTGGATATGCAGGATTAATACCATCTGAATCTCATAAGGCTTCCGACAATATGCCATAAATCTCTGCATCCATATACATTGTGTTATGACTGATGGGCTTCAGTGATGGCTTGTCAATAAGCAGGACAGGACTGGGCAGGAAATAAAGAGACCCCCCTTTCCCAATAGGCAGCAACATAAAGAGAAGTGGGATGGTGGCGAGGGTGGGGTGAGCAGATAGATCATAGTAACAGCCAATAATAAATGGATCATGCTTCTATGTTTTTAAAGCCAGTGGCAGCTGTATTGAATGGGAAACCTTGTGTGGGGGTGAAAATAGAGGTTTATTGATCAGAGACAGCATGTCGGGTGGAGTGGTTTGAAGTTGGGGGGGGTGAGGCCCACTGGCCTCCAACTCCTCGCTGTATTTTCTTTTTCATAGACAAGCAAACCCCATCTCTATTAGACTCACTTTAAGTTGCTCATCTGCCTGACCCATCGGCTCACACACAAAAACCTATAACGGGTTTGTGAATATATGGATAATGAGGACCACTTTAGGCTGTGGCCATGTAGAAACAAGGCAGTGCTCATTTCCAATGTTTGTGTGTGTTAAAGGTGAGGTTACATTGGGATATTTTTACACCCATCTTTGTTATTTTTCTAGTGGTAAATCAGAGTGCTCTATTGCATGGCCATGAGTGAAATCTTCCATGGTGTCTATGAAAAACTGAATAATTATTGGGATACAGAAAGGAGTACCAGTCTACCTCCACCAACCTCACGCTGTAGAAAACCACTGTTTTTGGAATTTGATCAACTTTTCAGTAAGCGAATACTTATTTAGTCTATAGATTCCAATTCTTAACTAGACTCAAAACAAACACAGTCATTTACTCTGTTTGATTAATCTAGTTAAGCAGATCTTAAACTGGAAGATATAACTCATCCCTATACTAAGTAACTGTAGCTTTGACGTTAGTTTTTACTTAAATAAACTATCTAGATAAATAAAAAATTCAGCTTCAGGAATTACTGTGTTTTCTGACCATTCAAGTAAAGCATTTCTTCACTACATAGTTTGATTAAAGCGATGTTAGGCGCCACTCTCCCTCCATTAAACATTTGACACGCTGATGTGTGGTGGCAATTTGATTTGCAGAAATGTACGTATTTATTTTCTCCGTTCCTCTCGCCAAGCTCAAATTCCGAAAAGGATTTTCTCTCATTTGTTTCTCCTTTCTTTTCCTGGTTTTATTTTTCGTTGCTGTTCTTCCTCCTGCTCACTCCAAAACCCCAGTCGCATGCAGACTGGGTCGCTGACCAATTTAAACAGCGAGGTTTTCGGCAGCTAAACGCCGGCTAGCAGGAGTGCTGTGGTCTCAGCAGTACTTTGTCTGTGGCCACACAATTAAGGATTTAGGTGTGGCGATAGGAAGAATGTGGAAATTGGATCTTGGCAGCCCACACCCTAGCTCGGTTGCTCTTTTGCCCTCTTTCCTTTTCTTTCATTCCACCTTTCCTCTTGTCATTTTTTCTTTCATTTGCTTCACCTTTGCTCTGTCTCTTCCGGTCAGTCTTCTGTTCTCACTTTTTTTCTCTCCATTATCCCACATTTCTTTCCAAATATTTTTCCCTCCTCATTTTCCTCCTTTTCTCTTCCCCATGGAACTTCATCAATCTCACATTTGCACTCTCTGCACATTGACTTCACTCATCTGTCTGGAAGGAACCATTAGGTTTTCCTCTTCTCTTCCGTTTCCTCTCCCATCAGGCACTAAAACCTGGACAAAAGTAGACACCACTACATTCTGTTGGTTTCAATTATTTTTCCACGGTTATGCCATAAGGTTATGTAAGTTTGTTTTAGTTTTAGGTTTAGACATCGTAAATCTGCCTTTTTCTCTCCAAGTTTGATTTGTTGTATCCTGAAGTTAGGCTGCCAACTTTGGCTGCAACATTAAATCTCCTGTCAAACTCCTCATTTTTGCCCGAAAAGGATGGTGGTTCATCTTTATGTACTGTATTTTTCTTTCTAACTGTCCCTCTCACTCACTCACATACACCATCTGCAACCTGTGCATTAGCAATAGGAACCTATCCATCAAACTGGACCTCACTGAGGCCTTCCTGTTACACTTTTTTTTTTTTTTTTTGCATTGTGTTCACTGTGGTGTCATACAGATTTGGAACGGATGCAGATTATGTATTTAAAGTCATGAGGGAAAAATTACACATAAAATCCACAATTAAATCAATTAAAATGAATAGAAACAGAATCAAGCAAATACAGTTATTCACACTATCACTGCCGCTATTAATGCCATTCTTCCTAAGACCATTATGTTGTTTTCGATATCAGACGTGGTGAATGGTTTTATGTATATGTGTCCAGGTGTTTGGTGGCCTGATGACTCTTAAGGCCACAGGATATAATTCACATTTTTATATTCATCAGACAGACCTTTCAGTCACCCCATGTGCCCTGTAGAATCTGCATTTGCTCTGATAACACACACATCCATACACAAATATATCATAGTACACACACACACACACATATGTCTACACACACAATGGACTGAACTTCAATCTCAAAAATTCAACACTCGCTGATAAAATGCTGCCATGAAAAAACATTTCCAGAGAAAATTCCAACATCGCCTGAAGACACTGCATCAGCTGCAACTTATCAAGCCAACAACAAGACCATTCTGCCTTTTGACCCATAAACTTTCCCCATTATCCCCCAGACTGTCACCAACTTATGATCCATGCTCCATAAAACCCCTTCATTCATCAGGTCCAATTAAATCAATTATCATTCCTGGGATCAGATCTCGACAAATCACAGCGGTCGATGGCCAGGTAGGCTCGGGCTATTGGGGGCATTTGGACAGGCAGAATGAGACAGCGGACAGATAGAGTCATCCTTCATACTAAGTGGGATTGTCCTGACGCAGGCTGAGATAGACCCCGAGGTGTAATGGACCTCTTTGCCTTGACTTACTCTGGCCTCAGTGACTGTGGAAGGTGCAGAGTAGACCTGGGTCAAACAGCGGCTGAATAGTTTTGATCCAAAGTAAAATAGCTGCCATTTGAAAATTACAAAGTGATTCATGGGACAAATGTTAAAATGTGCTTTCGTTCCTAAAGCAACAGCATTTATTTATGTTTTCATGGAAACACTACAAAAAAAAAGGATAGATTCTTCATATGTTGTGCGTTTGACAATAGAAACAAGGGATTTTCATGATGTTACATTTTTATTTTTATTTTTGATTACGGTTTCTGTCTTTAGTTGTTAAAGTGGATTTATTATTTTATTTGCTGTTGGGTTCAGTGTTAGTTTTATTTATTTATTTTTGTAAAATCAAGTAATTGTTAAAGATGATATTAGAAATGGTCATGGAAGGGTTCTGCATGATAAAAGCTAAAAAAAAAAAAAGCATTTCATTATCTAATTTTTCCACTGTATTGACATGACATTTTGGAAAACTATTCTGGTATAAAAGCTCGTCATTTGCAACTTTTCAAATTGCTTGAACATTGCGTTATAGTGACTCTAAATGTAAACTGTATATAATTAGTGGAATGTTTCTGAATTGCTATTATTAAGATAATCCTTTGTGATTTTTCCAATGCTATGTTGGCGTTCTGTGAAGTGACCATATTTGGATGAAAGGGGCACAATTACTGGAAATCCAAGGGGTCAGAAGTGAGCTAATGCTAAGTGCTAGCTAACTAACTTAGTAAGATGTGACAGACACAAAAACTTCTATTTGTCCAGTGATGATGGAGCACCAGATCACCGATCAATATGTTTGAATACTAGTTCAAAGACTAGAATGAACCCAGGGGGACAAAATTTTAAGCAATATCTATTAGAGGTTGGGGAGGTAGGGGGTAGCTAATCAGAGCTGCCCCTGGTGGTTACCAATGGTATTACAACATTAACATACTTCATTCATTTTACAGCCTCCATAATTTTGTTTTCAGACGCATTCCTCTTTTTATTCCTATTCATACACATCCATAATCATCTTGGACCAGAATGCAATAGTGACATACTGAGCCTCAGTTACACATTATCTGTCAAAAATAAATCACATTGTTACAATCATTTCATGAGAAGAAGTAAAATAATTTCATTCCAGCTTTATGAACAGTGTATTTAGAAATGCAGTGACCCTGTACCACTATGGTGGACACAATGATGCATGAGATTAAAAAATAAGAGCAAACAAAATACATCTCATTATATTTAGTTAGAAATGTAAATATAATTTATTCTATTAACTCACAGAGGTAAATAAAAATACATCACCTATATGTTAACACTTGCAACATAGATATTTGATGGAGGCCAGTAACCACACTTCAGAGATAGTCAGCGTGTACCAAGGGCACATGTGTATACATAAGCAGCACCAAATTACACATGCTTTGGATGCATATTAATACATTGTGTAAAATGAATAGTTATATTTACCAATGTGTCCTTCTGGGATCTCTCCCTGTGGAATGAATAAGTAAAAAGATTCTTAATAACAGGGTTTCTTATAACAGTTGAGAAATGACATAAAGGTAAAAAACAAAAAAAAAAAAACAAAAAAAAAAAAAACAGTGTACTATAGAGGTATTTAATAATTTAAAAAGCAGCACTATAATGTAACAAAAGGATGCTTTATACTGCATTTGCTGCATATTTTCTTCCCAAAGCCAAATACCTCTAAATTTGCTTGATTTTCAGGGAAAATACTGAGAAAAGTATGTACTACTTTTCCAGCCCATCAATTATTGTGAAGTACCTGTAATTTAATTTGTATAAAGAAAAACAGGGAGTTTATACCAGCAATATTTCATATGCAAGTGATCTGTACTGAAAAATGCGATTCTCCAGATTCTGTATGTATTTTGTCCAGAAACAGAAAAGGCAGACCTTGGTCTTAAAATCTTTTCGTGGGAAGGAGGGACAACGGAGAAGACAGACAGACAGAGAGACTGGAAGATGAGACCACATGGGGTGAGAGGGATTTCCTGAGGCAATGGTATCAATACGTTTAACATGTCCTTTCTGTTTTACTATCGCACCACTGGGTTCCCACCCTCCTTCCCCACATAAAACACATCATCGAGTCTTTCCTCTCCTCAGCAGCTTGCAAAGATGTTGACGGATGTTGGTTCGGACTCAAGGATGGGGATGCCTTAGGACTTTGCCAAAAGCGAGGTCTTATCTTCTGTTTAACCCGTGTCATTTTTGAGAAAAAAAAGAGAGGGAAAAAAAATCACAATGATGAACTCTGTGCTGCAACATGTAAGGTCATTTTATATTGCAATAGTATTTTATCCAGAGTGACTGACAGAGCGAGTGGGGGAAAAGTTCACTGTGTTGCTGATACAGTGATTTGACTGTTGCAGAAAAAGTTTTGCAGTACAAGACCTGGAACTGAAGACACCTATTCATCTTGAAACCATGGCCAAATCTACTGATTATTGTTTGCATTGCACTAAGATAAAAAAAAATATGTATGTAGAAGACTTATGTGGTTTTTACATGTTGTAATAACTACATGCTATAATGTCACACCTTTATTTTTCTTATATGTCTCATTTTGCAAATACAACACTGAAAAGGGGATATAGCTACACTCTAATTTATTCTGCACTGCACATGTCTATCAAACAAAAATATCTGAAGGGAAAATATAACACATGAATCTTCCAAATATCCAAGCATTTCCTCCCTACACCGCAAGCACCAGTTTCACTATGCAATTTTAATATTCCTGCAGTGCAAAACCCTCTAATGAATATTGCATTACATTTCTCCTTTTGTCAGACATGTTACCAACCAGAGGATAATTTTCATGGATATTTTTTTTCTCAGTCAAAATATTTTATTGAAGCAACGATTAACTGTATTGATTTCTAATTATTTCCCACCATCCATTGGTTGTAGCTCATTACTGTTAAGACCAAGAGCAAGATGAGTAGAAAAAAAAGCAAAGTACCTAAAAATGGGGAAAGAGAAACATGGGAAGACGGAGAGAGTGAGTGAGAGAGGCCGATAATATGAGCAACTGAAACAGAGGGAGAGAAAAGAGAAAGAAGAGAGAAAGCGAAGGGAGAGAAGCTGAGGTTGAGGCCTGTGGTGGATTGTGGGCTGGGGCTGCTGCTGCCTCAGCATAGTCAGCCGACCGGTCTAGCCTGAGGTGATATGTTTTCCTCAGGAAATATCTGTGGAGGCTAGTGGGTCTAGTACTGGGAGC
>JAPSES010000258.1:10315706-10330234 GCA_029822895.1 Maxillicosta whitleyi
TAGTACCATTACTTCATCATTCCTTACATTAGTACCATTACTTCATGGTACCTAACACAGCAGGTCCACTCACTGTTTATGCACAGGTGGACCCTACAGACCCTGTAAACCACATTGGATCTAAGATTATTGACTCACTGTCTTCACTGTAACTGTTGCTGTAACTCTATTGTAATGTATACAGAAATGACCAAAAATAGTCACTTGCCTGATAAAGTGTTACTACAGTATTTAAGCATCATCATTGCAGAAAATGTGTTTCTAGATGAGGCATGTTGCAAACATTCACACTCATACTCACACTTTGCACAACACAAGAGCAGGGAAAGTGAGTCGCCGTGTGTTTATGTGCAGCATTGCCCAAAAAACTCCTGGACCATACATCATATTCAGCCCGGGACACAAAGTGGGCCCTGTGCTGACCCTTGATGGCAGGCTCTCTAATGACATCCACCATCCTGGCTCAAACAGGGCAGTGGTTTCACGGAGGATATGCCTTTTTGATCTATCTGCTGAGCTGGGGGACTACATGGGTCAAGGGGAGAGATCTGCTGGTCAGCCCACTGGTCAGACCTCCGATGAACTTCAGTTAATTACAGCTGACTTCATGTTCTATCATACCTCATGTATTTTTGGTCATTTTATCAAACTGTTTTTATCCTTTTTTTTTTTTTTTTTTACTGAGTCTAGCTCAAAGGTGGTCTAAAAGCTGGTTTAACTTCAAACCACAGACTTGGACAACGTAGATTTAAGTAATAATTTTTGTCCACACAGTATTTTACGCACAAACCTATATAAGGAAAACATGTGTTACAATAATTGGTAAGTTTACTACCCTTTGCACAGTTGCGTTGAAAAGGTACTTGTTTCATTAGTTGATTAATTAAACTGCTCAATAGATTTTTGTTTTTAATTATGTTACTTATGTATGATTGATGAAGTTTTATTATAGGATTTTTCTTGGAATAAGCACATAGACCTGTATTTAAAAAAAGTAAAATAAAATAACAAGGAGCTTAATTTTCTACATAATCTGAATATAATAAAACAAAAATAAATAAATGTCTATGAAACATAAATAAAATAATTAGAAATGTATTTTTAACATTTGTGCAACTGTATGCTGCTCAAGCATTTATTATCATTATTGTTATTATTATTATTATTCATGTGGTCTTTCAAATAGAAAAAAAAAAGACAACTCGAAAGCCCTTTATAGCTTCCTCCAAGAAGAAACCATTAAAGTGCAACACATTGTCTGGGGGTCAGACTGAAAATGTGTGAGGAAGCGCATATAATCAAGTGAAAGAGAAAGAAAAAGCACTTCGTGAGAAACAGACGTAAATAATGGACCAGGAAATGGGAGATCAAAGCATGTGAGTCGGCCCCCCGTTTGTTTTCATACTCAGCCTGGCCTCGCAATAAAACACGCAAGAGGTGCACTTCAGAGGGAGGGGAGGGTGATGCAAGGAAGTGCTGAAAACAGTTACGTCCCATCCTGAGGATCCCGTGCCACTATCCCCATGTTAGGAAAAGGCGTCAGGTACAGCACTGTTTACCAGGAAATAGGACAAACCATACAAAAAAACGACCACATCAGAGAAGGCTCTGAGTGGCAAGGGGCCATCTTGTTAAACACAGGCTGTGTATGTTTATAACAAAACCCTTTCCTTATCTCTTAATACTACTGTTGGTACAAAAACAATGTGTAGTACAACAACGCAGAATGCTAAAACTCAAAAATAAGTGTGTGCTTGCGTGTCTGGAAGTAAGCAACGTGGCGTCAGAGGGTTTTCTAAGAATTGGCACAGGATGGATTTATGGGCAGGACAAAACAACACAACACATTATGAATAGACTTTTGGAAGACACCAATAACTATATGTAACAGGAAGGATGTTTTGTTTGTAAAATAGAGTTTTTTGTCTGCATTGAATCTCATTTTCCCTTGTGAGTTTACAATAAGATGATTGTGTGTATGTACTGATTCTGTTTTTATTTGACTAAACAGACTTTATTATGTTTTTTCTGTGAATATAATGAGTGGAGTGTCCTTTTGGAGGCCAAACACTGAAGGTAGGAACTATATAATGTAGCTGATATGTAAAGGTCAATAAAGTGCAAATTCTATTTAAACTACATTCTATTTACTAAAAATAATCAATCACTTTCAGTTTAACACAGATGCAACACAAGAATCAAACATATGATCATAAGAACTGGAAGTGTATAATAAGGGTTATATTAACAATATACTCCTGAGACCCAGGAAAGTGAAAATAAATAATAATAATAAAATTCATCTGTATTATACTTTGTATGTATTTATTATTTCTTCTTTTTAATAGACAGCATTTTTTTTTAAGTAAAACTGTCAAACTTTTGTACCCTACATAGGACAAAAATGCATTGCTGGGTCTCAGGAGAAAAAAGCAAACAATATTAGCTTAAAATCAATAACCTAAGCAATAAAATGTGATAATAAAGGTAAAATATTTACTGACGTCAAACTGTATAGCACAAAAACTGAAAGAACAAACTTTATAAAGATGTATTTGTCCATTTTCTGAGCCAAGACGGTTTATCTCCCCCTGGCATCATTTCCTCACATCCACCTCCTCTTGAATGATCCAACCCCATAAAGAGGTAATATAGCAATGTCCAGGAAATGTCTTTGCACTGAATTGCATTTTTCATTGCGTGTGTGACCTCCAAAATCAATAGCATTTTGGCCCCTGCTTGACTCTGACCTCAGTCTTTTAATAGTGTTTTGATATGCAGGCAAATTAATTCTCCTTAATGGAGTACAGAGGGGTCAATGGACTTTGATCCCATTTGGGCAAAAGGCTAGAGGAGTTCCATTTAGCTCGCTGGTGTCCTGACTAGTTCTGCGTATGTGTCCTCAAGTGTCAAATAATGCCAGGCAGCCTCACTCCTCTTCCCTGGACCTCTGAATGATTCCCTCGGGTTCAATCTACAAGCGCTAATAGCTATATTATGCACGATTTTAAGATAGGACCTCTAACTTAGATTAATTATGTTGTCATTACAGAGGCATCCTGTTATACAAATGTAAATATCCATCTTAAGCAGCCAGATTTGTCTATTTCAAGCAAGCCGATCACTCCCTTCAAATAAGCAATACAGTCCGTGTCGGCAAATGAGATGGATTTCATGGGGAGTCCATTGACATCCAAATAAATTCATGTTTGCAGAAGCTGCACAGTGAATCTAGCTCACTGCGTCCCTCACTTTCCCAGTCCATTCATATTGATTCCAGTCTCTCAGCCTTTTCCAATAAAGCTGGGTTCATGAGTTCATTATTACACGAATGGAGGTGTAATTGGCTTTCAGGTATATAAGAGGCTATTTGCACTAATCTATCTGGTGTGGAGATGTTAACGGCCACTTTGAATGCCACAGTCTGAGCCAACTTTGCTTCCCGTGGTTTTGGACCTATCAAGTCAGTCAATAAGGACATAGAGAAGAGTTACAGTTAAACAAAGGATTTAATAAGGATGAGAAGTATAATTGAATGGGAAATGTCTTAGGTTCAGATACACATATTCCTATTGCCTGAAAATATATTGTTTCATAAACTATGATTGAATTGAGCAAGTATTTAAGTTAATTTAACCCATAAAGACCCAATGCTACTTTTGTGGTAGTTCCCAAAGTAATTTTTCATTTTATTTTAACCTTTCTTAAGTGGTTCATCGCCATTTATCATAATAGTATTTTCTCTATTTTGCTTCTTTTTTTTTTTTTTCAGTGAAAACAGGTATTTTCCCACATTCATTTTACTGATCGTGTATTTTATTCATCATGCTGAGATTACATTTGAGGGTCATCATACCACAAACAGAAAAAACTTGAGGAAAAAAGTGACTTTTTCAGTAAAATCTACTCTTAACAGAACATAAACTAAGTATCTCCATCCATTGTAATTGCTCCAGCTCCATGGGTTTTAGTGGTGAATCAATGTTGTAGAAGATGATGGTGTTTTCATAGTACCTATGCCTCTGGATGTCCAAATGGTTTAATTAATAACTGCAACAGTTACTGGTGTACAGTCACAGAAAAAAAATATTATTCCACCCTTGTTTTCTTCAGTTTCTTGTTCATTTTAATGCCTGGTACAACTAAAGGTACATGTATTTGGACAAATATAATAATAAGAACAAAAATATCTCATAAAAGTTTAATTTCAGAGCTGATATCTATCAATTTTACATGTTTTCTTGATAATAACCAAAATCACTTCAGTTCTTATATTAATATCTATGTCATTGACACTGACAAAAACAGTGCTTTTAGACATTGTGTTTTTTTTTCTGTTTGTTTTAGTCACATGATACACACAGGAGTTAGTATTTGATTACATAACTATTGTTTTAGATGACATTTGATGGTCTAATAATTATTTCCAAAACTGTATAATTGGGTCTTTACGGGTTAATGGTAAACATCTACCAAACAATAGGTAAAATAACCATCCCCCTTTCTTTCTCCCAGTGCCTTACACCGGACACATTCAACCTCCAAAGGCCAACAAGTCAAAGTCACTGAGAGAAATTCTTTCACTTCCAACAGATTTTTTTTTTCTTTCGAGCTTGTTTGCTGTAATGGCAAGCCGATGTTTGAGGCAAGAGAATTAGAAGACGTAATGTTTGGATAGATGAGGGGTTCGCCGACGGAGGCCCAGTCAGTTGTGGAGACTTCCTATGATGAAAAGGTCAGTGGCACCTGTAAATCTGAGCAGCTGGAAGAAGTATGGGAAGGCGGGAAGGAAGAGGAAGGGGTTTCACTGCTCAGCCAGCGCCTTCGATGCTCCTGCTGTGAAGCAAACACACAAACACACACACTTGTTTTTATGGTTAATGGGGGAAATCCAACATTTCTTTAACTTGGTTCATTTTCCATATTATTCTGGTATTGTTTTTTTTTTTTTTTTTTTTTTTTTAGCTTAATACTAAGTCTGTGCTGTGGATAAGTAGTTTTAAATTGTAGATAAAATAAATTAACAATATTTTTCTGTTGCATGTAGACACAATGTTGAAGAAACTACGCTGAAACCGTGATAAAACTGTTGATATATTACACTCCACACCTCATACAGCACTAGTACAACACTCAAGCAAGTGCAGGTGCAGATACAGCATGTGTGTGTTAATCCAGCTGTGTGTGTGTATTTGTGTGTGTGTGTGGGTCACTGCCAGTATGGATTTACTGCTCACCCCTCCAGGGCAGCTGGGTGGCGGAGTGGGGCAAAAACGTCTGGTCAAGGCTGCTTCCTCTTCTTGTAACCCAAAAGGATACAGCCTGCTGACAGATACCTGGTCTGAGCTGACAGAACACTTCCCCCTCCAAAATATATTCTCATTACATTTAGCTGACACTGAATCCAGAGTGACTTAGCGCAGAGAAAGCTACAGTTATGGTCACACTACAACTACTCTTCCTGTCTAATGCAATGGGTTCAAAACAAACAAAAAGTGATAATGAAATCAGGAAAATGTAGAATTTATGAATGCTTGTTTTTTAAACTAATTTTCATCATTCTTCTGTAAGACTATTATGCTTTCTTAAATAGATTGAATTTTATTTTTAATTAAAAAAAAAAAAAAAACACATTCTCCTTTTGATTGACCTTAAATTGCAGAAATAATCACTCATACAACTGAAACACTGAATAATTAAAAACATTTCACTTGTTTTGGATGAGTGTTTTATCCTTGGGTGTAGAATAAATATCTCTGCAGTTGTCCAACAGGAGCTGGCAGCCTATTGTATTTCTAGCTGCTATATTTATTCCCTGGATTGTCTTCCAAATACAGACCCAGTGGTGGCCTGGAGTTAAACCACATTCTGAAGATGCACCCGAGGACAATAGAACCTCTACGCCGTCAGGTATCAGTTGCAAGGAAATAATCCCTCCTGACCTTTTTCATTTTATGACACACAGCCCACCAAGTATCCTGAAGTTGTCGCTTCTGATTATCTTTAGTGTTTGTCATGCAGTCCTCCTCCTGTATTTATTTTTCAGTGGTTCAGACTGCAAGCTCTAGGTAATGCAATCCCCCCTCTGCGCGCTCCAGTGTTAGCATGCCTTATGTCTGTCCAGAAAGCTCCAGTCGCTGTCACAGGAGCGCATTGTTATTTTTGAAGTAGCATGTGTTTGTCTAACCAAGGATCAGGTTTCCTGGTCTTCCACTGCGACTCCACTTGTTCTGGTGTGCAAAGGAGCCGTGACGGATGGCAGCTCCAGCAGCCGGCCTGTGAACCCCCTTCACAACCCTCTCCACACATTCCCGTTCTTATTTATGAGGGCCAAGACGGCCGAGAGAGGCAGGCGGGTAGCGTTGGAAGCTGTGGTTAAGTGGTCAGATTTCAGATACTTGGATGGGGACTAATTTAAGTTGAAGCAGGTGTCCAGGTTAAATATTTTTTGGCACTCATCTACCTGCTCTTTATCTAATATAATAATCTGTTTTCATATGTAGGTTAAAGGAGCTTTGAGCTTTAACTGCAGCAGCTTTAATGAAATACAAAGGCAAAGAAAAGAGTCAGCACTTTTTCAATAATGCATGGAATTTTAATGTTAAAATTAATATAATAACAATAAGACGTCGTCTGGTTTGTATGTTTGATGAAGAACTTTGGCCCTTGAGAGGAAAATCTAGCAGAGATGGTCAAGATGGAATCTTCATTCTGTAAGTGAATGTGAATCTGCTGTGTTATGCTTCATTTGATAATTGATAGAGCAGGTTAATTGCCTTGATCAAAGGTCAGACGATTTAGTATTCTGAGTTTAGGCCGTAGGATTTGAATTGGACACGTCAAATGTTTATCAGATGAAAACCTAATGCAGCCATGGGACTCTTGCCAATTAAGAACATTAAGAATGTTTTATTCTAATCGACAGTGATATCGGTTGCAGACATCCGCATTAAGCCTGATGAATATTCATGAAACCTCTTCTCTCAGTCGATCAAGTGCATATTAATTTCAGAAACGTGTGTCTGGAGTCCGGAGACGTGATCACATTTCCCTCAAGCATCAATCCTAATATGCAGATGAACACTCTTTTAAACCTAGCACGAGCCACTGAGGTACATTTGATATTTCATTCATATGAATGACTGAGGGAAAAAAGGAAGGAAAAGGAAATGGCCAAAACAAACAAAAATACCCACAATGCCCCAGTGTGAACTCTCCAGAGGTTGTGCATAATTACCCTGCAGAGTACCTTACCTGCACACCTCTCACTGCCTGTCAGCGCTGCATACACACTTAGACACACACGGACCCACAGGCAAAAACACACACACACACACACTCTCCAACGCAGTCACATTACCCTCCCCTCTATTTTCTTCTTCACACACACACACACCCTAACACACACAGACACATAGAGCAGCGCATCAGCAAAGAGCAGTGCGGCTCTGTGGCCGACCACGGCGTCCACAGGGGAGAAATCTTCAGCTCATTTCTGACCTGGGCTGCCGAGGTGTTAATTGCCCTCCTGAGTTGGCAGAATTTTCAGGGTAAAAGGTGCTATCCTTGATGGATCAGCACTGTAGCCACCAGTGACTGATTCTTTCAACTTGGATGTGTACCTTGCATATCCTATATCTCATTAAAAACAGCCTGCAGGATGAGAAAAGCGGCTGTTGAGGAGGGACGCGTGGAGATGGACATATTTGTTTGCAAATGAATACTTAAGCTATCCCTCCAACAATCAACTTCTAAAATCCTACAGACTGAACCCAGACAAAAAGCTTCATTGAAGCTTGTTTTATCAGTAACAAATAAATAAATAAATTTCAGCCCTGTTAGACAAGGATTCACAGGCGTTTTACAGAACCACTCTCATCAGATACCCATGGATAAACCTTAACAGCAAAGGTGTCAAAGTCCTTTGGTGTCATTGAGATAACACAGTTTGCACTGGTTGAACAAATCAATAGATTTTATAGGAATACAAACAACTCATAATATCGTCAATATCACTGTGGGGACGTAAAGTCTTTAGGTCACCCAACAAGACGATGAAGAGGCTCTTAAAGTTTTATTTCAGTCAGCATGCATAAACTCAAACACTTAACAAACAGACCTGTATGCACTGCTGAACAGAATGCCAATTGATTTTATTGATACCAAATAGTGCAACACAGCCTGCTCAGGTTGTCAGAGTCGACACAGTACTGTATTTTTGTCAGGATGAACAGTTATCATTTAAGGTGAAATGCCAGGACTTAATATTCTGTTTTAACCCATAGAGACCCAAACAGCCTCTCGTGACAAAAGCCATCTATTGATATAAACTGTTTAGTACCTGTTGATTAAAAAATCCTATTAATACATGTAAATAACTGGTGTGAAATACAGTTTGTCATCTTTTTTTCGTCATCAGATATGACCCATTTGGACTTTCAGAGACTCTGTAGTTACTATGGAAACACCATCATCTTCTACAACATTGATTCATCAGTAAAACCCATGGAGTTGGATCAGTGACAGTGGATGGACACAATTGTTTTTATATTCAATTCAGCTGAAAAACTCACTTTTTCTTCATTTTTCTCTGATTCGACATGATTAACTTTCAATTTACTCCGAGTTTTCATAAACATCTACATGATATGACATGATTCAATATAGGAAAATGCATGGTTTACACAAAAAAGCAAAAATACAGAGAGTAGTATTATTTTAAAAAGAATAGTGATAAAGAATTCATTTAGAATCTGCCACAAAAATACCACTGGGTTTTTGTGGGTTAAACTTCATTTACCGTTATCCCTGCCTGTATAGCACTCGTGTTATTATATCATTCAGAAGGTGACAGACATGGTGACAAGCTTGGGTGGGGGGCGTTTAAACCTATGTTGAAGAAATATATGTAGAAATATGTACCAGCATGTGGCCTGTGTTTGCAGCTTTAATTGTAATGATCCTTTACGAAACATTACAGCATTTACTATTACAAGAGATGAAGCTAATGAAGACTTTCATAGACTTTGCTATTACTCCTTCTTGTTACATACTTCCAGCATGGGTTTTACCGCATTGTTTTGCAATATGATGATTCCATAATGGACTTGTTACATTACATAAGTACACAGAGTCATTGAAAAAAAATTATTAGACCATCAAAAGTCATCAAAAACAATGGTTATGCGTCCAAGTACTAACTCCTGTGTGTATCATGTGACTAAAACAGACAGAAAAAAAAAACACAGAATGTCTAAAAGCACTGTTTTTGTCAGTCCAATGACATAAATATTGATGTAAGAACTGAAGTGATTTTGGCTTTTATCAAGAGAAACACAAAAAATGGATAATCAGCTCTGAAATGAAACTCTTATGAGCTATTTTGGTTGCTTTCATTATGTTTGTCCAAACAAATGTACGTTTAGTTGTACCAGGCTTTAAAATGAACAAGAAATTGAAGAAAACAAGGGTGGTTCAATATTTTGTTTTTATAACTGAGTTGAAAAAAAAAAAGTTTTTCCAGTGTAGCTCAAAATCAGATTCAGTTTGATTCTAGACAATGAATAAAAACCTCTTTTTACACATTCATTCACTGTTCTTTCACATATTGATATATATAAAAAAATATTCATGCAATTTACTTTTTGGAGGAAATGCCATACTCATTCTTCTGCATTGTAAAATTAGTCAACAGTTTAGTTTAGTTTAGTTTAGTTTAGTTTAGTGTGAATATTACCATGTAGCACCACAGCAGACTAGACTGGAATGCTTTGACAGAAATGTAAATACACTTAAAAATGTGTGTGTTGTTGCACTTGTGTAATTAAAAAAAAAAAAATCACTTCCTTATCATCATTAATAAATATTAGAGCTCCACTCTTAAAATGTTTTTGATAATTAATTTTAAAGCCCACCAATAGCAGTGCTTTCAATAGCAGGTATTGCACCTTTAATGTCACATGACTGAGCATGTACGTTTACACGTCCCATCACAGAATGCGTTACTAAACTGTAGTGTGTGTTTAAGTGTATGCGTGTGTGAGTGTGGGGTTTAGATTAGATTCAACTTTATTGTCATTACTCAGTAAAATATAGGTAACGAAATGCAGGTAGCATCTAATCAGAAGTGCAGTAAAATAATATAAATAATGTAATAATAAGTTAAATATAGTATGTACAGATAGGCAATATGTACAGAGAGTGCAATTAAGTACAGCTAGTGCAAATGAGATGGTTATTGTGAGTAGAGAATATACAGATGAGTGCAGTTATATACATCTAGTACAAGGAGAAGTTTATAGTAATATACATGGTTATAGTTATCATTAAGGCAATATACAGAAGTAACTAACTTGCTATACAGATGTGTTGTGAATATACAAGAGTGCTGTTAAATAGATATACAGAATATACACATATACATACATACATACATACACATACATGCACAGAAAACCAGGTGTGGATGTAAGCATATTCATACACACACACACGTAAGATTGGTTTGAAGGACTCATTCACCATCTGTCCATTTCCTAACAATTGAAAAGGAAACCACTGAGCCCATGAACAACTGTGACTGAGATACACACTAAGTGTTTCCCAACACACACTGGAAAGTAGTCTATTAATAGATGACACATTACACAATTTGACTGCCTTTGTCTGCTCATTGCAAACACTTCACAGTTTAACTACACCTGAACTGACGCTATATTTATTCACTTTTTCTACTGTCACTACTGTTATTATATTGTTGATTTTTTTTGGTCAAAATTAGTTGTTTGGAAAATCCGATATGACTTACTGGCCTGTTTACCTATATGTGTATTTTTTTTTTATTCTCAGCCCTAAAAATTCCCATCTTTAGCCACTGATGACATCTTTGTGTGGAATATTTTAGAGAGACAACACTCAGGTTAGACTGAATATTTCATTTATAAAGGCAGAGGATTTTCAGCATGTAGAGATTATTATATTTAATAATAATAATAATAATAATAATAGCTCTGTTACAACGGTCTCAGCAAAATAAGACAAATATCCCAGTCTATAAATTCAATCCTAGTTGGTTAATAAAACAAAAATAAATGATTTTGCACAATGTTCAGCCCTGTTAAAAGGTTCAAATGACCATTTATCTGTATTGTGTGTTTTTCTATTTCAGAAATAATCCACACCATGGTTAGCAGTGACATATGACTTACAGTTGTTTGTATCTGAAGCTGCTCTTCAGCCGCTGCTAAGAATAAAGCCACACGCACTTTACACATGTACAACACATTTGGGCAAAGCAGCCACATACAAACAGATGTTGAAACACATGAATACAGACGAGTAAATACAAAACCCACATGCACACAAATGCTGACAGAGACAGATGCACAGATGTCTGCGCTCACATGCATAAGATTAACATAATAATTTACATGATCTGTATTATACACAAGTCTTGCCCATAACATTCGATATTCAAGAAGAGAAGCCAACTTCGTCAAAACCAAACAGACATTTTAAGATCAATATAATTATTACTTTAATAAAAACACATCCTTTAAATTTTGAGCTCGAATTTCACATTTTGTGAACTTACACCCAAACCAAAGAGAGACAACCCCTATTTTAGTTGAAAATAAGAATGAAATCCAGCTGTAAAATATCCCAAATGTTTGCAGAAAATCTTTCCCAGGACTGATGTCAAATATTAACCTTTCCTTTTTTTCCCCCTCACTTTTCTTCCGCTGTTTCCCACATGCCAAAAGCCTTACAGTGAACCTTGCTCAAGCATTTTTTTCACACTGGCTTTAACTTAGATCTTATGTAATATTATTCAAAGAAATGTTAGATTAAAATGAACACAACAAAACGCAAATACAGATGTCACATATGTTAATACTACTTCAGATTCTTAAAAATAGTGTTCAGATTGTTAATACCGTAAGGTTAACAGTGTAAACATGATATAAAGCATTACAAGAAGTATCTCCTTTAAGCATCACAACCACGAACAGTACTCCCCAGCAGATATTAACAACATTTCAGTTATTTTCTATGTGGTAAAATTATCATTTAATAGCAGTGTTGCTGCATGCCGTAGTACGCTGTACATTTTGAATGACTGAAAGACGATATATTCACTCAACATTCACACTTTCATACAACATTTATTCAACACTCGGTCTGGCCTTGAGGATAGTTTTTGTCTGATCTGATTGATTCCAGTAAGAAATGAATCCATCAGTGCACCCAAGCTTAGCAAAACATGAAAAATTGACAGACAAAATGTGTAGCCTGACAGGAAAATGAAGATTTAATTAGGTGTAATTGTCCAGTCAGTAGCATTTAATCCACCAGCTGGAGCCAGTTGTTATGAGTGATGCTTTTATTTGTTGTGCATGGTATTCACTATGCACTGTAACATTGCTTCACCTGTATACCCTTCATATGTACGCTGCACTGAGGTACAGTAAGAGTGTGAGACAGATACAGAGAGCATACATAAGTGGACGGCAACTCAACACAAACACACACTCCAATGCACAGCATGAGGTCTGTGTGAACGGGAGCAGATATATAGCTGAAGGTCCATTCCCAGGCTCTGAGGACTTTGAGGACTTCACTTACTGGTTTCCAGGCACTGTGTCTCCCCTGTCACCAGTAAAGAGAGAAGGAAAAAAGGACCAGTACAGTAAAACACCTGTTCTACACATTGAGACAACAGCAGCACTACATGGGTCAGCTATTACCGTCACATCGCTGCCTGTTCCCATTATGTTGGGGTTAAAAAAAAAAAAAAGGGTGACTTGAATGATCATATCTAACGCACAATCAGCAACGTCTCCTTTCACATAAAATGCATCACTTTTGGCCTTAATTGTTCATGAATTGTATTTGCCGCTTAGTCAGACACCTCATGAACATTTCTACATAGCTGGAAGTCATATGTTTAATATTGTTACAAATAAAAAATTAATGTTAAATGTATAGTGTTAAAATGACATCCATAAAAATAACCTTTATTCATAAAAAAATCTGAGGAAAAACGTAAAAAAAAAAAAACTGTCTGAGATGTTCAATGCATCTTTTTAGCACTTTAAAAGATAGGGAGTTCATAATAAAATCTGTATTTAATGCTGATAATACAAAATAAAGGCTTTAACAGAGAAAAAACTGTATTACACAGCTAAAAGAATTGAAAAGGAGCTTCATATTGCTTATCAGATTTAGATCTTGTGTGTCATTTGGAATATCCGCTACCTGATAAACATCTCAGTTCAGTAAAGTATGTGTTAACAGGCTAATTATGGGTCGAGTGTTTAACTGACCTATGTATAGTATGGCATTCCTGCAATTTAGACTGCTTTACATACACTTGAGCACAACACGCTATTTGAGGCTGAAACAGACAGATGGTGAGGTGAACAGGACAACTGAAGTATTAAGATATATCAGAGTTTCAGATTTTTAGTGGTATAACACATATTGGTCATGTAAATTAATTACATTATTTTTTTTATTTGGAGAACTGTGACAGAGGAGAAGAGTTTTTTTTTAATCCATTAAAGCTCACACGATTTAGTAAAAAAAAAACACAAAAAAAAAACAAGACAGAAAGAAAAAATGGGGTTTTATGATCAGAAAGAAGCTCAGATAAATAAAGGAAGGAATTATTACAATGATTTTTTTTTTTTTAATAAAACAAAAATACCGCAAAATACTAAAAGACTCAAATTGTAGAGAATCCAGTCACCTGGTACTGTCTGCTTGTGTGTTTTACCTACACAATACTGCCATCTACTGATAGACTGACAGTACTATTTACAACCACAAGCTCAAGACAAAAACAGTATAAACAGTATTAATGAAAGAAGTGGCGTCATTCTGCAAAGGTCATACAGCAAGTTTTCCTACATGAAAAGATCTTTTACATGATGTCTGTCAATATTATATTTTCAGCATTGCTAAACATTTAACTTTAAAAAAAAGAATACAAGATGTAGATAAAAAAAAAAAACAGTGAAATCCTTCAGCAGCTTTACGTTTATTTTATTTAAGCTAGAAAATATATAAAATCCCTATTTATTTTGCGTATAATAACACCAATTGTTGTCTTCTAGGAACATACAACAAACAAATATCAACATTCACTTCAATTTAAGACTATGTTAAAGAAGAAACAATGATTCACGGTTTGAAGGGGAAAAAAACAACTTTATTTTAAGTGATGATTCCTATATTAATACCAACTTGGTTGCTACTTTTGTGTCAGTTCTATTTAAGAATATTTCTATTTAAGCTTTCTTAAGTAATTTATCACCATTCATTCTAATATTACCCTCTTTATGTTGTGCTTTTTCAGTGTAAATTGTGTATTTTCCTATATTTAATTTCCTGATCATGTACAGTTGTGCACGAAATTATTCAACCCCCACTGAAATTAAGTGTTTGACCTGTTTGACATCAATTTTGATCATTTTAGTCATCTTATTTACCATTAAATCAAAGAAGCACTTGAAATTTTTACAAAT
>JAPSES010000258.1:10337409-10365769 GCA_029822895.1 Maxillicosta whitleyi
TTTTCTTCTAAAAACAGCATGTGTTCAAAAGAGTGATTTATTTGCATCACAAACCAATGTCGATGAAAAAGTCACACATCATAATCACTTGGCCCTACTTTCTCTCTCTTCGTATCCCTCCGCGCTTCCACAAGATGACAACTAGTCTACCTGTTTCACTGCTGAAAAAAGTTGTTGACTAGTGCGCATCAGTCAGCAGCTTGATAGTAAATGAGAGAAAGTAGGGCCAAGTGATTACGAGATGGGACTTTTTCGTGGACATTGGATTTGAACACATGCTGTTTTTAGAAGAAAAACATTTTATTTTAGTGACCCCCGCAAACTTGCTGGACTACTTTCATTTTGACCAAAACCGGACCAGAACTAGGCTCACAGGACACTGTCAGTGTGGACGTACTACACTGATGTCATACAGATTCATGTCAAAAATACAAAACTATCGCTTTAATATAACAGAACTGAAGTGGATACAACATTAGTATAATAATAAACATATACTACTTACAGACATAAATCAGGCCAAACTGGGACACTTTCCAGAACAAAGAGGATAGTAGATGTGATCATTCTGTAATCATATGCTTCAGTTAAATTTATCATGTCTCATTTTCATTTTAACAGAAACTTTCATAACAAAGTGCTGACAGGCTGACATTGAGGTAGATTGATCTTTGCTTTAAAATGAGAAATTTAATAAAATTTGATATTAACCAAATATAAAAAAGTCTCCTCTTACTCCCAGTTAAATCTAAAAGCTCTTTAAAACGATGTAGTATTTTTTTTATTCTTTAATTTAGATAATTATACACCACCAATGCTTATATATACTGCAGAGATTCTGTCATACGAAGAAAGCGATGGTTACTTGTACTTTTGTTTTTCTAAAATGTAATTTTGCACAATAAAAAGCCACTACAACCCTGCTCTTACGTTCAGCTATTTTTACACCACGTCACTACTCTCCAGCTGGATAGTTTCTTTGTATATTTATTTATTTGTTTGTCTATTGTTAAGTATTATCTGAAAAGGAGATGTGTGAAAATAAATACTTCGCACCTTTTCTAAGAGTATCCTTTATATGTGTTTTCAGTGGAACAATAAAACAGAGCAGAATCTTTGTACTCGCTGATGCTTGCTTTTGAATATTGGGGGATTTATTTAGCCACAGTCAAACTCTACATGCACACCAGAGCAGTGTGGGTAAACATAGGTGGCTGGTACACACCTTTGGGCATATTTCTGGCACTTTGTCTGTACAACTTGTGAAGAATGGCGAGGTAAAAGTGCAAGTGTTAGCAGGAAAAAGAAAGAAAAAAAGCTCCTTCACTGTCAAAATAATTCAGTGAAGTGTAGAATTTAGCAAGCACTATTTTTAAAATGAGAAAAACCTCACAGCCTGTACTTTAAGAGAAGGTCAAGCGAGGCGAGATGGAGAGGTGCCATGAAGGAGGTTCTGGCAGATGTGGAGTTGCCGTTTTGTTTCTTTTTTTTTTTTTTTTTCTGCTTCTGTTTCCTTTTCCTCACTTCCCCCTGTTCATTTCAACTGGTGTCTTTATTCACTCTTTTCTTTATCCTGTCTCCCTCTGTTGTGTGTGAGTTTAGGTCACAGCTAAAACAGATAATACACCATCCTTGTCCTTTTCCATAAAATTGTATGGTCTTAATGACTAAATGATAATGTTTTTTAGAGAACTGGCCACCACAGCTCTTTAATAAATTAGTTTCTTTTTAGGTCAAAATGGATGTACAAATGGGATGTGTGCTATTTTCTCACTGGCATTCTGAGTCAATATTGCTTTAGTGGTTATTACTGTATGCCAGTAGCAGGACTCTGGTAAAAGTGAGCAAATAATGGTTTTACAATTATTCACTGTGCTGAGACCTTGAGACAAATGAGTTATTCTGTGTTTTGTTAGCGGTGTCAGCGCATACATTTCCAGAACACTGAGAGATTACCCACAGATTTAAAGCTTTTACAGTTAACTTCACAGACTAACAAAGCACGCTGCCAAAATATTTTCTCTTACAATAACAAGTAGTTTGAAATGTTGCAGCGTTTCGTAGAAGAAGTTAATGAATAGGAAAAAAATGTAAATGCATGAGTAATAAATGAAATGCTATTGTAATGAACTGCATGTGCTATACCAGTGGTTCAGGCTATATAGTAGCACGCATCATATATCCTGTTTAGTTTTACAAGTGTAAAATCAAAAATGTGATTATTTTATAGCGGTGACAGTGAAATAAATACAACATAAAATTCCTACTTTGTTTCAAATCATTAAGTTAACTAACCTTTTCCAAACAATTTAACAGTTTCATTAAATACTTGTCCAATTTCTATGTCATTATTTTGCACACACCTCATAAACTGCATGCAATCGCGTGTCCTTTTCCTAGTAATTCACTGCATGTCCTTGCCATGATGAATGCACAAAGAGAGAGAACAAGAGAACATCAGATATCAGTGCGGCTCCATCCTCCCTACACCAGATCCAGCCAGATCTACTGATAGACGTGAGGCTGACGGAGGGAGTATATGCCCCAGACAGGATATTAGAATGGACGTTTCCTTCTTCCATACGCCACAGGCAGGGCCCTCTCCCACTTGTCTAGAAAGACATAAAGTAGAAAAAAAGATAAAGACGTGAGCAGAGCTGACATTCTGCTGGAGCCACGGTCTCCTTCGCTGTTTGCATCTTGAGCCGGTTTCTGATTTGATCCTGAGAGGATGATTGCAGACTCTCTCTCTTTTTTTTAAACAGATGGCAAGGAAAGATGCAGATCTCTGTCGGAGGTTGTAGGAAGTTACTTGATGGTGAATAACAACATTTGGCCTTGTTTTAATTTAACCTTTATTTAACCACATTGCCCTAGTGAGATAAAGAATCTCTTTTATTACAGTAGCAGAGTCAAGAGAGCCATATCATTGTTATTAGTCTGTGAAAACACAACACGGGACAAAATATAAAACAAATTTATTGAAAAAGTCACATAAGAGGAAAAAGGAAAGGTATAATTTCTAATAAAACACACCAGGCTAAGGGTTAAGTTATTTCAGTTGAAGCAAAACACATTTTTCTTTCTGATTTGTGGAGGAAGCTGAGGCTGTTGTATGTTTTTCAGGCACAAATGTGACACATTATGCATCAAACACAACAGTGAAATAGTTTGGAATCACAGTTTTCGTGTTATTTTGGTGAGTGTGTTTTGGTGATGAGTTAAGTTATGTTTTATTTAAACAGAGCCGAACATAAAATATAATTATCTCAAACTACTTCACTCAAGTCTTTAAAATACAGTGTTTGACATTCTGACCCAAGCTTAGGATTAGATATGCACAAATCGAGATAGAGCAGATTATTTTCACCTTTTAGTGACAATATTACAGGGCTCCTTTTTCACATGCTTTAAACATCCTCCTTATGTGGTGGGATTTGTTCCCATTCTCCATAACTGTAGTAATTAAACATTTCTTTTGACTATGCAAGATCTGGCCATGAGCGCAAGATCATGGTTTGCACACAAGCATGACAATTTGTCTAAAAATAAATCTAATTAAAATGTTTTCAGCTATGTTATAAAAATAACAGCAAATTAGAAATTAAAATGTTTTACAACCTTGTCCTGATTTTCAGATCTTCATAATTTTCCGCAAATATTATATTCAAATATTAGGAAATGCAAAAGTTAGTTTGACAATATGATTAACTTTGCATGACCATTAAACCAGACTTTAATTGGTGGCAAATTAAAATTATGTTTGTGCATGCCAGAGCATTCATGCATCCTGTGGATGGGCATTCCATATGTGTAAGCATGTGTGCATGCATGCATGCATATTCCATCACACATGACCTACTGTACCTACATCAGCCCTGCATCTCAGTATAAATACTTCATATTGATGTGTGAAAACATAGTTTAGCATTAATTTGTTACATAAATAAGTAGCACTCATCTGGATCTACACCTTTACTGTTTAAGATTTCCTAATGAATCAGACTGATTAAAACGTAAGTGCGATGGTAAGTGTAATTTATCTATAACAGCTTTATTTTAATGTGACCTCATTAGCATGTAAAAGTGGATCCATATGTGCTTGTCATGCCCGTGCATGTGCACTGACACATAATTTACATAGTTAACAAGCAGCAGAGTGTGAATAAAACATGTGAACCGTAACAAAACGGGTAACATCCTGCAACATATGTCCTCATGGGATGGCCCGGTCCATTCTACATCCTATGTAAAGGTGGATGAGATGTATACATAGGTGTTTTATATGCATTAATATTCTGCAAAAATAAGTCTTCAAGCCACATTTTTCAGCCCACTCCATGATGTAAATCTGGTGTCGTACATGTGATGAGACCACTTCAGAAACGTGTGCAATTACGATCTGATTCAGCACAGACTAAGGAGCTCGTGTTATTTTGTTAGACAACAGTGTAAATTTATGTTATAATATAATTGCACCTGACTGCCTCTTTCTTTGTCTCTCTCTTGCTCTGTCTTATCCTTTACCCACAAATATGATGTACTACATTGGTAATTGTCTAATATACTGGGAGTTTAATGAGAAAATGTTCTGACAAAGGCAATCACCAGTTTCAGGCCATTTGCTTTCAGCCCAGATTATTTCAGTGAGCGAGTGCTCAAAATTGGATCATTATAGAGTGGGTTTTATAATATGAGTATGACTGAAACCATTACAGCAAGTGGTCATAATGCTTTCTTACTTAACTGTTCCATTGCATGTTACATTGATGAGTTCGGGTGAGTCCTTTGTACAGGTCAAGAAAAGACACCGCCAACATGTGTAGGAGACTGTTTTTAGACACTGGTGAAATGAAAGGTCAAGGACAGAAAAAGAAGACAAGAAGCTGTATTATATTGTGGAAACTACATAGAAACCTTTTTCATTAATACTCTTTCATGTTTGTATGTTCTGATAACTAAACAGAGATCAAGATGTGTTTAATAAAGGTCAGCTTTTATTTGGAGAGAGACAAATGGTGCAGCCTTTCAAACAGACTATTTAAGAGTGAAGTGAGAAAAAGAAGAGGGAGTGAGATATAGGCAGAACGAAGAAAAATGAGGATGACAGTTTTACAAATGGGATGATATTTGCTTTGAGCTGATAATGGTGATGACAGTGATGAATATCAAATGGCTGGCATTTGTCTGTGGCTGACTGCGGTTGTACTGGGCAGCGCCGTGGTGTGAATGCGCATGAAATGATGGAAAATCAGTTAGAAGGCCCAATTTTTGATCCAGACTGAACCTCTGGGTTTTTTTTTTTTTTTGGTTTTTTTTCCAAATGACATAGAGGTGGTGTCTCCTTACTTCTACCCCCTTTTAACTCATCTAAAATCAACTGAACCTGAGGCCTGCTTCCACAGCTATGAGGTTTGTGCGGTCGGTACAGTATGGTTCCTATTTCCTATAGGCTATACCTCTGACATATGGGCCATACAGAGCAGACAAAGACAGTCTATCCAGTGCCAGCAGGAGTGTACAGAGACTCCAAACGCTGTCGATCTTTCCGAGCAGAGACGTGCTGGAAATTTTCCCAGAGTTACGGTAGACTGAAACTGCTCGTGATGACTTCACTCTGAGAAAACCTAATTGGGGAACTGTCATAGCCTTAGGTTTAAAACCACCTTAAATAAGCCTTTGACTTTGAATCATGTGGGAATTATAGCTTTGAGTAAAACAGCTGTTGGGATTTCGCTCATTAATAGTGTCAGAGGATGCATTAAAAATGGGGTGGGGGTTGGGGAGGGTCTGTGGACAGAGGTAGGTACGTGGTCTGTGAATGGGTAATCACATCTGCAATCCTGGACCCCGCCACCTAATACTCACAGCAGGGTCCAAGGCAAACACAGCTGTGAAATGTCCTGAGTGACTGCACAAATAATAAATCTGTATGGGTGCAGTGGGCGGCTGCTGAGCTGTTCCACTCTCAACCCTGTATCTGTCTGTCTGTCTGTGCATCTGTCTCTCCATCTCTCCCAGAGGGACAGTGGCAGGGAGAGAATGCAATGACTGTGTACCAATGAAATACGGCAGCAAATCAAGATGGATGACAAAAAGAATGATAACATACATGCTTTAGAGGTATTGTAGATTTGGCTTCATCCATCCATCCACATTTACTCTCAATTTAGACAAGCTGTTGGATTTGGAGCACCCTGCTGCTTAGAAGTGTGTGAAATGTTATGAGACAGAATTCATTCATGTGAGAGAATACAATGTCATCCTTTTAAATCTGTGTTTTGTATTTGGTATATGTTTTGGCAGAACTACATTATTAAGTCAAATCCTATCAAATGTCCTTTTCTTAAAATAGAAATGCTGATTTAAAAGTCAATTATGTATTTTAACAAATATGTTGGGACTTTTTAGTGGACAAGTGACTATTTTTGGGGGGTAATTTTCACATATTTTGCAAGATAGACAGTTCCATTGAGGACAGTGAGAGAACAATCTCAGGTCAAACATAGTCTACAAGGTTTGTAAGGTCTACCTGTGCATGAAACGTGAGTGTACCTGCTTTGTTAGGTACCATGAAGTAATGGTAGTAATGTAAGAAATGATGTTCAAAGGGATCATATGGATCTGGACAGGTGTCTGGATCAGCACTAATGTAATGTTCTAAAATACACATTTCTTTCACCTTACATCTGTTGTTCTTGTATTTTTTATATATACTTCTTCAATTTTTTTTTTTATTTTTGTATTTTTTTGCCACTTAGGGAAAAGAACCAAATGTGGTAACTCCACTGACCTTGATTTTCTACACAACATTGAACATTTTTTAAAAAACTTCACAAAAGCAATATAGTCTTGTTATGTTTCTTCAATAACACACTAAGGTTGACATTTGGTATTTCAGATTATGTATGTGTGCCCTATAAAAGGTTAAGAAGCAGTACTTTATGTATAAATCAAATGCCTCTATAAAATGAAGGTTTTTTTTAGTACTTAGCCTTTTTTTTTTTTTTTTTTTTTACACATATTCGGCTAGTGCAATTTTTACAGTTTCGAACTGTCTTTATCCTTGAAAATAATCTGTTTGCGAACACATTTCGGTGCAAACTTCTGACTGCATAGGCAAGTGTTTGTTTAATGCATGCTGCCATTTCTTTGTATCCAAAGTGTGGAGATCTCCTGGAGGGTGTCCGGCACAGGTGCAGGAACACTGACTTTGTCATCGCTTTTTCTCTTGTTCTTCTTGTCAAGAGGTGTTGAGCACTCCGTCTGTGTCCCTGGGAGTGAGAGTGGTGGAGTGTGCCAGGGAGATTTTCCCAGAGCACACATCACATACACCTAAAACACTGCACGTCAGCGCTGTCCATGTCAATTATGTCACATACAAACTGTGGTTTCCTGGCCAAGAGGAGATCTGATTTGGTCTCATTCCGGTGTGATTATGCTGCATTACAGCTCTGGAACATGCAGATATAGCCAATTCTTATGTGATGAGATGCAGCGGCTCCATCTGAATCTGGTGTTGAAAATAACTTGCATTAACAGTGGGAGTGGAGACCACACCGGTGGCAACAGTTGCCTATGTTGACTTTCATTGTTGCAGAATAGGAAAGGAAGTCTGCTGTGCACCTTCTTTTCTGTGTTTTACAGGTATTATATCCTTTGATATTGTTAGTTTTTACAGCTAAGAATGACTCTTTTCATCCATACAAAGGTTCAAGGTGTTCATAGCTCGATGTTTTTCCCTGTATTTTGACCTGGTTAGCTAATATTTAAATCTGTTGATATCTGCAAAAGAAGACAGAGAATGTCAGGAAGAAATTAATGTCAGGGACTTGTTATTTGAGCATTTATTTCAGATTTGTGCTACTCTACTTCAAAACAAGTTTTGTTTGTATGTTTGAGCATTCATAGCACCATGAGACTGTATCTTTTATGTTGACATAAAGACAATTTAGAGATACAAAACTGGAGATTAGTTTGACATAAGATAATCTAAGGCTACATTCAGACAGCAGGTCTTAATGCACAATTCAGATTATTTTGGTGAAATTAAATTTTTTTTGTGTGCTTGTTCATATTACACATTAAATACGACTTCTATCAGATTTGAGTATGAACTGAATGCGACCCAAAAGTGAACCTCATGAGCAAAAGAGATACTGGTGTAATATGGAACCACGTAGGCACGCACTGTGTTTATGGAAGGAAATATATTTTTCCCAATGCTTTTCCACCTGGCTGCAAAATTGTGTCACATGACGTAAAGGTCCAATAAATGTATTGTAATGCATTGTAAAATATCAAATATGTGTTGGATGTAGGACCACACATGAAAGTGGCCTGGATCGGATTTGTGCTGTTGAAACTGTCTTTAAATTATCAGATACAGGTCAAATATAGACAAAAAAAGGGAAAAAAAAAAAACTGGATTTGGGCCACATTTGCCTGCAGTCTGAACGTAGCCTAAGTGGAAGCCAATAAATCATTACTCATTTTCATATCAGCCTGTGATGTTTTATTTGGAAAATAGTCTTTTTGTGAAGCTTCTGCAGGAAGATTAAAAGATGTAAAATTGAATGATGTACTGTACTAGTGCGTTGTTCGTGCTTTGATAGTGCTGAATGAATCATGTAAATGAAATTTAAAGTAAATGTACACTTGAGGTTAATAGTATTTCTCAGTCCACAACCATATAAAGTCATTGGAGCTGGAACCATTTTGTCAGTCATGGCTACTATCAACATTTTGTTGTGCCTTTAAATGTACTTTTATACTAGGTTATGAAGACGTTTGTGTAGGGGGCACCGTTGTGTTGATTGAGTCACATCCAGCAGTGCTGCTGTGGGTGCAAAACAGCCTCCGGTATTAGCATGTATAAACAGGCTTATAAATGGAGCACTATTTGGCTGTTCATTTTCATCCTCTTAACAGTAAACAAGGCGGAACAGGCCCTGACACCCTCAAATAAATGGAGACCAACGCACGCAAATTCAGCTGCAGCGGGAAACCGAGGAGGGTTGTTTGAGTTAAGGTCAATCCTGTTTAGACTGCATTGGTCCGAGGCTGACTTTTTTGCGTTTTGTTTGTTGAGTTTTTCTGTGAGGCAAATCATGTATTCATATATTCTGAAATCTGATGTTGTAATGAATGTGACTGTGTTGTAGGGCTGGTTTTTACGGTGGAGTATGTTTGTGTGTTTGGAGTGGGGAAGGGGGGGGGGTTACAAAGCATTAAGCACAGTGGATGTGCTTAAATATAAATAGAGTCGTATTCTGCTGGAAACCCGTGGGAGAAAATATAAAGTACTGTATATTTAAATTTGTGGCTTCATAGGAGAATGGTTCTGTTAGTGTTCAGATTGTTTGTTCCTTCTACTATTATTAGCATGATTTTTTTTAACATGAAGAACTTTTAAAACTTGCTCAAGAACCCATTTTAACAAATATAATGTGTCAGTTGACCTTATCATAACATTAGCATACCCCATTTGTTATTGTGATTGCATTAGTATCATGTATTTGTCAGTAAACAATTCTAACTTCAACAAAAACATGCAAAGAAATAATGTATATTTTGTTTTAAATGAATCTAATAGCTAACTAGAGTTGGAGGGAGTCTCAGTACTGACTGAATGAGTTTGACATGAATCGCTGTTAGTGGTTTAAGCAAACAAGCTCGCTACAAATCCATATGTAGTGAGGCATTTTCCTCTAAGTGGTGAAGGCCAAACCCAAATTTAAAGGTGAAAGTAACATGGAATATTACTTTGTTCATACTGGGTCAAAAACTGGATATGTATGCAACAAAATCCATTTACAAAAATGTAAAAGTATCAGCACAGCACTTAATTGTTACATGTTGCAATGTAGTAGAACGTTTGTCAGCTCACACTAGCACACACAATACTTCAAATTAAAACCCATTAGTGACTGTAATAAAAAATAATTATAAACATGCAGCTTGGAAGCATCAGCAATTGCACTTGCTTCTATCAATATTATAATATTAAAACAAAATTGAGCCTTAATGGTTTAAAATCACTCTAAATGTCCTCTTTCATTGCGAGTAGAAACATCTTGTGCAGTGGTGAGAGACAAAGCAGGATTTCACAAGCCATTTGACAGATTTGTCTGACGCTTAAGCGTAAGAAATTTACATTGTGTTTCTGTGGCCTGAGGTGCCCCAGTCTGAAATAGGCCACATGCAAGGATAATGGTGACTGTCACGATGGTCGACAGGTGATGTATGAGATCTCCATTCATTAAACGCTATCAGACCTTTCTCGAGAACCCATAAAGATAAGTTCACCGAAGACAACACAACATGTCAATATGATAGTTCCCATCTTGACTTTTCAGTTCACGGCTGAAACAAAGACAGGATTAAGAGCAAGGATTGAAATGGTAAACCACCATCAAATACATTTGTTTCTGTAATATGGCACAGTCTCTGAGCTCCCTGCGGCGAGCTGCTCCAAGTTATTTATGATGTCGAAATTAATCTCACTTAGCACGATGGGCTCTCGAAGAGGGGGCCTCCTTCTGAGTCCGCTACCGAGAGAGGGATGAGAGAGAGATTGAGGAGAGGAGAGAGAGCGCGGAGCTACTGAGGACTTATTCAAATCCTCCCTCATAGATTAGCAATCGCAGCTTGACAAGCCGCCCTGCAAGTTATTATTTATTAAATTTTTTTGAAAATCGAAGCTGTTTCTCACTTACATGTCAGAGACGGGGGGTAATCCGTTTGGAATTTACGAGTGATGAGACAGGAGACAAACTCGCTGGCGTGTCACAGGGTACCCAGAATGCACGAAGTAAAACATGCAAATGAGTTACACAGGCTTTAAAGCAGCTGTCTGTTTGATCGCCGCTCTCTGGCATTGTTTGCCTATGATGGATAGAGGCTTTCATTTCAGGGGCCCATTAGGAGTACAAATATTGTGATTTATGATTAGACATGATCTTTGATTGTGAAATCAATGTGTGGCTCTTAAAACATATGGCCCGGTGTTGTTTGGAAATGTGGATGTGGATGTAAATTTTCTAAATATGTTAAAATCAACTATTAATATCAGTTAGTATATGTGTGTCCAAAAATGATCAAGGTTAACCTTGGATAGCACCGGTAAAAGTCTGAATAAATGTCAACATTCATATGATGCCTTATTATACAGTTAAAGTAATTCAGGACCAAGCCCAGCATCACACTGAACTCACAATGTGCAGGCTTTTCTCTCTTGACTAAGACTTAATCTATTAAGATAATCTTTCTGCTCAAACAAACACAATGTGGCAAGGACTGTCTGAAGTAATAAACACAGCTCCTTTGTTGCTGCTTCCTCACTGGGACAGTGTCTTAAACAGATAAACAAAGCGTGCAAGTACATACCAGTCACCACTGGCACCAAACGCTGGTTGTAATAGAATTAGTGGGTTCAGTTTTCTAAGCAGAAGAAACAAAAATGTGAAGTGAATTAAATTACCAAATACCAAAAAGTACACAATACAAACCTAACTTCATTCGCAAAACTAGGGAAACCCTTGAAATTCTTCTGTGACTTCCTATTTTTCAGATAAATCATCATAGTAACGGAGTAACACACTCTTTTCTATTTCAGTTTCATGTACAAACCTCAATTTATCTATAAGGTTCTTGAAAAAAGGTAGATGTAATTCTTGTCGTAGCTCATCTCAAAGGGTTTGAATGAAACAAACAGCTCATTATAAGTGGGTCCCTCACAGAATATGTTGGCATCATTTAGAGACTTAGCTCTGTGACATTTATAAATATTTGACAACAAATGAGCGGGCTCCGTGGGATGCCACTCCAAGCACCACAGAGAAGACTGCTAATAAAGCAAAGGCCATCAACCGTCCCTCTGTTGAAGACTACACTCAATACCCAGTGGCTGAGATAGTGGTTAAATCACACACACTTCGGTGGGTGCGCACACTTGTGGGTGTCCTTATCTCTCACACAAGCCCTGACCACGCACACATAATGTTGCACGTACACACAATCATTGTAAGGCATCAACAAGTACGAATGGCTACAATGAGATTGTTAAGAGCATGAGCCAGTCTTGACAATCAATAGAATAGAATAGAACAGAATGGATGAAAAAGCAATTAAATGTTGTGGAACTGAGCTCAATAATAAATTAATATTAATACTAACATCACATCTGTACTGGATCTCCTGCTGTTTGTTGCTGCATTTGAGACAAAAACCAACAAATCAAGAATGTGTGTGATAGCCACGTTATGGATAGTCCGAGAATTCACACTTACTGAATGAATAATGCAATGCAGTGTGTGTGTGTGTGTGTGTGTGTGTGTACATCAATCTTCTTTCCAGGCAGCTGTTAACCTTCCAGGTTTGAATGAGAAACAGGTGGTGGGGCCAAGCACAGTCATGGCTCAAAGAAACACCAAGATAGTTTAAGTACTGACATCTTTTCTAATCTGTAATCTAATTAAGTATTCTTTGTTTATTGCATATTTCATTTACTTCCATGTTACACATCAGCAAAAAAAATAAATAAACGTAGTGCACATGCCATGGCTTTTGCGTGCAAAGACCTGGTTTCTTTCTCATGAGTTGCGGTCTTCTCTGCTTCCAGTTACCCGGCAAGTATTTTGACATTGATTAAATAGTTGAAACAAGCTGATAGTTATACAACGCCATGCTCATATGTTGACACCTGTGTAAATATAAGAGTGGAATAAAAATTGCAGGAATATTTGCAGACATGGGTAGAGTTTGGTTTGAATATTCTAAAAGCACAAAACACTGAATTGCTAAGTGTAAATATGGATCACCGTTGTACTGTGAAAAAATGGAGCTCGTGTTGATTTTAACTCCACCTATGGTACCTGTCAACTGATCTGAAATGGTGCATGTAGTTTACCTCTTTTTTTCTTCTTCTTGTTTTAGCTTTTTCTCAGCCTAACATGTCTTACGACTCCTCCTTTGTTCTTTCTCTTTTCTCCCTCTCCTTCCTTCCATTCTTCCTTCCCCCTCTCTTTCCGTCCATCTGTATATGTTGCTCGCTCTATGTTGGCACGTGCATCACTGTTCCCCCTGTTGGTTCTTGGCCAGCTCCCCCACTCTTCTGTTCTCGCTCTTGTTCACCCACCCCCACCTTCCTCCTCCTCGTCCTCCTCCTCTTCTTCATCCCATTTTGCATGTGTGCCAGGGTCCGGGGGGCTCGGCACAGTGTACAGCCCAGTGGCCTAAAAGTGAATACTTACGTAATTGCCAACTGTCTCTAATCATTAGGGGCAGCCCTTGAAAAAGACATGCTTCGCCGACAGCTGCGTCCCCTCGCCTTTGCCAGCCTTTCAGATCGCATTTGCTTTAAAGGACTCGTCCACATTATATTTAACCTCAGAGCACTGTGTGCACTGTAGGCAACGGGGTATAGATAGAGAATTTACTATTCATGCAGAGTTCAATCTAGCAAAGGGATGTGAAGAATGCATGAAAACGTTGCAGATTCTCCAAGGGTGTGATGTGCAATGACGTTTATTTATGTGCAATATTAGGCTGAAAAATCTTGCACATAACTAGCTCAAACATTGTACAGTTATTTAATGTGTTGCCAAACTCCACAGCAGTGAAGGAGGTGCAATAAAATATGCAGCATCTTCTTTTTCAGCTACCAAAAAATTGTTTGTTTTTTTCATTTTCTACCATGTAAGTCAAAGGAGCCATGAACTATTAGACCCTTGACCTTTTGTGCGTGGTTTCACTACCAGACCTAGTGTTTCTAGTGTTTGCATCTTTGTTTGAACTTCTATAAATGCACAATACTGTGTGAAAAACTATTGCTGGGGTGTACTCATTTGTTTATTTTAACTACTGAAAGTTCCCTGCCAGTTCTTGCTGAGAGTAAAATGTACATTTTATTTCCATGCTTTCACAGAGACCTCCCACAGCATGGTTAGTGACAGCTGGGTCAGGTCCCCACATATCGGGGACACAGCTGCCCTGCAGACATGTGCTCAAACAGACACACACATACGCACACACTCCCATGCACCAGGCAAACAGGAACAGGAAAGCAGAGCATCTGAAGAGCCTTGGAGCAGAAACATTCAACCGCATATTTATTGTCTGACAAATGCTGTGTATCTGCAAAAATGCTACAAATGCACACTTATTTTCATATGGATCCCCATGTGTTTTAGAGAAATTCAGCAATACAAGTTTTCAAAGGAGAGTTTTCACATGTCCATGTCCATGTCCGTTAGAGGGACAATAATGTGGGGTTTTTTTTTTTTGGTAATTTCCTCAAAGTGTGGCCTGCTTTGGTTTTCAGTGTGAATATTATCAGCATTAATATTGAATATTTTTCATATCTTAGCTGCTTAACACACTGAAAAGGTTTCACAACAAAATACTACTGTCTTGCATATCATCTGTATAAAATATTTGATTATTTGGGAGGTTAATAGGCCAGATTGTATAAGCAATTTATGGCTAGCTATAATTAACTGAACAAGTATAGCTGCAAACTGTAAAGATTTTGTGTACACAGTGATAGGTGTTTATGGTATTTATGGTATTTACGTGGTATTTATCCTGCATCTGCACATCAGAAATACATGTAAATGATCACTTTGTGTGATAAATTTAACCAAAACAAAAATGTATCAATAAACTGTAAATGCCTGATGTTGGGTTTTCATACAAATGCTTAGAGGATCCAGTTGGTAAGTGGATTCTCTCTCATAACTCAACATACAAAAGTATTTCTTTCATCAAATTTTATCTGGATGTAAGCAATTATGCAACACAGAAGTAGGTACATGGGCTTAAATTTGAACATTCATGCATTCTGTTGCATCTCAAGCCATTTTGTTTTGTTCGCACTCAAGTATTTTGTTGTTGTTACCTGCTGATGAGAATTACACTTAGTTTGCAGCTTACCTTTTTCAGGAAGAAAAAGGTGCACATAAGTGTGTCAGGCTGATGTCTTGTGTAAACGGTCTCCTAACAGGAGCTCAGAAGGCCATGAATCAACCATGAAGGATAATCAAATCAAATGCAAATGTGGTTTGTGTGAATATTTTTCTGTTGCTTATGTTTGATGCCCTGAGGGGCCCTGTTGGTTGTAAGAGGAGGGGCCGTACATAATGAGGGGTCACGCTTGAGGGGCCTTTTGTAAACATAGAGAGCGAGAGCCCTTTTTAGGGACGAGATTGTGGAATTAGTCCAAGGCAAAGAGAGGTATGAGTAGGGAGCACCCTCATCCCTTTGCAATGCACACAATCACCCACCAACCACCTCCTATCACTTTTGTCTTTCTCATTCTTCATCCTTGTGCAAACTCCATTCATTCCTGAGACAGTGTGCATGAGTGTGCAGGGGGCCCATGGGAGGTCAGTGGGAGTTCCCATGCAGGCATTTATGGGGAAAACAGCAGTTTGATACAGTTGGACATTATTGCAAATCTGGGAAAGGTCTGGGAAAAATTGGCTCATAGCCATCAGGTCCATGGCCATCTGTTTTGGCTTTTGACCAAAAAAGATTATTCATAAACAAATGTATTAGCGGTCTGAGAGGACGCTCCTTTTTTAACCCTTTCATTTCACATGGGGCTTATATGTATAATCTGAAAACTCTACTGCTTAGTGTTAAATTAGCACAAGAATTTCACTGTAACACACAGTATATATTTTTGAAAAACCTCTAAAGTCAAACACTTTCAGAGCATCACATTTTGCTTTGTCTGTTTTTGTATCTTTACCACTGTTGTATTATTTATGCTCTAAATATTTGTCCTTGCATACAATCATTCAATTATCTGGCGGGGAGATTCATGTGGATCTAATAGATCTCATAGAAATGCAATATATTATTCATATTTATTTTTATCTTTGTTTAAATGGCTGAAAATAAGTCATTGTGTTTTCATTACCTTAAGTTACCATTAGTATCTACAGAAGAAGCTGATTTCCCTCATTAGAGTCTGCCATATTGTATGACATCTCCTCATTTTCTCCTCTTTTATGGATGGTATACAGTGAAGAGTTAATATCCCCTTAATTAAAAAGCCCAGCATAGACAAATCATATACTGGCTGTTTTCAGCAGGCACTATAGCAGAGAGTAAAATGAAGGGTGTTAGGTTAAGTCTGAAAGCATGGTGCTGCAAAACACATTTCCAGGTCTAAATAGTGCATATCAGTGGATTTCCATTTACTATAACTTCTGTCTTTAATGTGGCAACAGTTCAGAAGGAGCTAAATTCATTTATTTAACCAAAATAGCATTTTAGTGCACTTTTAAGTGTCTGTAATACCATTAAAGCTACTGTTAAAGCAGTACATCACTTTACTTGCATGCTGAGCTTGGTATTAACATAAATCGTTACTCTGAAGTGGACAGCAGAGATAAAGGGAAAACAAACAAACCACTAAATGTGAATATATGAAACACCACACAAAAGGCTTATTTTCCATCATGATAATAATGAACATTAGGTATTATCAAATATTATCTTTTTTTTTTTTTATCAGCTTCATCTAGCTCCTCTGCTAGTTATCATTGCATGGAAAATGGTTGAATGACTTCAGTATATGTGTTTTATGGACTCAGGGACACTACTGCAGCACTGAATACAGACGAATGAACAGGACTGGACACAGAAGTAGGAAATGACGTAACGTTTTAACACCAGATTCAGTTGGTTGGGTTCTGTAAGTTGCTGTGAGCAAAGTCTACACTGAACCTTTAATAACATGGAAAGGGTTCAGCAGTGTTGGTCAGTAAGAAGTGTTGATTTCTTGCATTTGATGGTAGATAAATATGATTTAACTCCTATGTGATCATAAATAATCATAGAGAAAACGTACAGTAGTAAGTGCTTCTATAGTAGTAGGTGATGACTCAAAAAAAACCCCACAAAATGCAAAACATGTATATAAAGGAATCGAGTGCGAAAGTGATGTTTGCAAAATCCTAAATAAGCAGCGTTCAAAAGATAAGTAGTAGGTAAATATGACTGCCAGAAACAGTTAAAGGTGGTGTCATGTAAAATAATAGTCTGTTACTTATGCATTATTTGTTAACTTTTATTTAATCAGGGAAAAAAAAACAAGTGTCCTACATTTTGCGAGTGTCCTAGACAGTCAGCAGAAGAATCTACAAACAATTTCATTAATACCGTAGATTCACACAAAAATATGGACATAAAACACAGAATAAAACTCAGTTCTAAAGTCTTACATAAAACACTGAAATAGCCTACATTTTGGGTTAACACTTATTACCAATGGGGATAGTTGGTGTGACATGCATCACTTCTGTGTCCCAACCGCTGCTGCTAATGTAAAAAGTAAAGGCTGAAGCCCAGGAACCAGTCACCTTTTTCACTGTGACATCCTATTTTGCTGACTTCCCAAAGTCAGTTAAAAGAGGTCTAAACTCTTATAATTCAAATAGAGTCATAAGAGTTGGTTTAATGCCAGGTCCAAGTCTGGAAGTTCAGGCATTAATGAAAAAGAGGAGGCACATATTTGAGGTGAAAGCGAGTAGCTAGCAAACATGAGGGTGTTAGCAATAAAGCTAACATTACAGTACCCACAACATTAGTGTTTAATTAGCTATGTTAGAATAAGTAACGTGTTTAGTTGACAAGGTAATTTGACAACACACACACACACACACACACACAACTTTGATTTCAAGTTACATATAGATAGGTAGTTAATAGAAATGTATGCACATACGTGACTTCTCCCCCCAGGCCAGCAAGACCGGAAAAAGTGTGGAATAACATGAAATTAAAGACAATTGGACTCAACATGTAACCAAGCTACCAAACAACAGGTGGTCTATGAACATATGTGGCTGGAAATTACGCATCCTGACATTTATATGGACCTGATTTCATGGCGGGGAAATTGGGAAAATAAACAATGCAAAGCCTGAAAGCAAACAAAAGCCTTGATGCTTATATACTTCAAGGCTGGATTTGTTGGTGAAATTAAAGTGATGAGAACACTGATGGATATTCTGTTTACTGGACAGGTTTGTATGTACATAGCCTATAAATTGTGAGTTAGCTATTGTCAGGCATTCTATGTTTGTAGCTGATGCTACCATTCACCAGTTGTACAGGTGAGACACAGCCAGAGAATGAATGAGCCTCCTTTAAAACCGTGGACTGCTGTGGAGAACACAGAGACAGTTTATGCTGTTTATTGGACATGTATGGCAGGACTAGGACAGACATGTTCACATGCAGCAGCGTTGATGTTTGCCGTTATGTCAGAGTGAGGATGTGTGATGAAACACTGTGTACCATGTCAGTGGCTTAAAAAAAAAAAAAAACATAAAATAGAACTAAATGACAGATACTAACATTAAGCTTTACTAAGAAATAACAATAACCAAAACAATATGTAATTTAAGGTGTGATTTTACCCAAGAGTACAGCATAAATTAATGTTCCCTGACATGAAATGCCAAACACAAATCCAGGTTTCTTTGCCTGTATTTCAGTTATTTCTTAGAAGAAGCAGATGGATCGCTGCAATTCAGTCTTTGGCTTTAGGTAGCCGGTAAAAACTTAGCTCCAAGTGCTTTTTAAACCTATTTGTGCAAACAATGGCACTGCATCTCTTCCCCATTTTTTAAGATTGTTCTAAGGTTTTTGCAGTATTCAAGCCAAAGCTCATCTTTCTCTTGTTGCCACTCAGTGGGTATAACCGTGGTGTCTTCCGTTAGCTCTGACGTCATACTCTCTATATGCTAATGGTATAGTGCTACCTAGCTAATGTTAGCTACTGACAGTAGCCTACACTAAGCTGTACTGTTTGAGATCAAACTTACCGTATCAGCTTCAGGCATCTACTCTTCTCCTTTTCGTCAGGAGTAAAGTGGTAACA
The DNA here is from genome assembly GCA_029822895.1 of Maxillicosta whitleyi. Classification (NCBI taxonomy): domain Eukaryota; kingdom Metazoa; phylum Chordata; class Actinopteri; order Perciformes; family Neosebastidae; genus Maxillicosta; species Maxillicosta whitleyi. The sequence goes on from JAPSES010000258.1 coordinate 10,356,308, forward strand.
GTTTTATTTACATCATTTGTTGCAACATGGGACACAGCGCCGCACCATTTTATATTGAATATTCCGAGATTGGACATGCAAGTAATGTTTTAGACTGTGGTGATATAGCAACTAGTCATCCCCAAAGGCTGTTCTGCTGTACTTGAAGGTTTTGTTGTTGTTGTTGTTTTTTTATCACATGGTCAACATGATTAGTATCCCATGATGCTCTAAGAAACATTTTGGTGGTGGCGTTCATATGAGACATTTTTGTATCAAAGTTCCTCTGACTTGTTTCTAGCTGTTTTTGCACTACTTACTTTGTGAACATTCTTTATTGATTTTTTTTCACCAATCTTTTCTGCTCTGTTGACAGGGCTAAAAACAGAAAATAAGATATCGTTGGCCACATGCCCCTTTTTCTACACCATTAAACAACCATCACACAAGAAGAGAAATGTGGAAGGTTTTCTTTCACACCATGGTTTTCAAAACCATAAAACTTACAATAAAGCCATGTTATTTCAACTGTAGCCCACTCTCAGACATTTTATAGCTTTTGGATATCACATCTGAAGGTACTTGTGGCATCCATTGTGACAGTTTGGGTACAGTGTGTCATGCCCCCCAAGCAGAAGAAACCAGACAATGTGGAAAAAATAACCTTGAGCCTCCCACCTGTCTCCTAAATGTCATGCAGGACACTGGTTTTAAAGAGGGCAGAGTGATACAAAGTCAGCATTGGGTTTCTTAAAACAGCTGAAGGAAATTGAACACACTTGGAAAAGTTCATGTTACTGTACAGTCAGTGGATCATAAATCTAGCTGCCACGATGGGAATACACACAATCCTACTCCTTGTTAAAATTCTCTGTGCATTAAATTGTTCTCTTGAATAAGATTAACCCATTTATCATTTCTGAGAATGCATAGTTACACAAATATACCAGCTTACATGCAAGTTCAACTGACAATGTCAATATTATGTTGGTTCTCTTGTTGCATTTGACACCTATGGACATTAAATCATAAAAAAGGAAAGTGTGTGTACTTGGTGCAATATTATTTCATATCATGTTCACACTCAGTTAAAGAAATCAGTTGTTATTATAGTGCCTAAAGTGAAAATAAACTAAACTATAATTGGTTGATACAGTAATTTGAGATGTTTATGAGCTGTACAATTATTATTTGCATGCTCTTCATTTATGGAATTGTTTCTTCTAACTACAAATGGATGCAAAGCTACTCAAAGATCCATGTAATAATTATCGGAACCAGCGCTCAGTTGGTTCATATTGCAACACAAAAGCTGACTTTAACAACGTACTTGAGTGATTCACATGCAAAACAGAAGGCTGTCTTTCATAGACATGTGGAAGAAGGCTTGTACGTAATTACAGAAGAGGGGTCTCAATGGCATCATAATTGGAGGCAACGCCCCAGCCTAGAAAAGGGGCCGTGGGGCTCTAAACATGTTGAGAGGTTTATTGCAATGAGGTCCTCAGTCTACTACTCTTTAAAATCCACAATGGAGAAGAGTGGGAAACAATGGCGGGTTAACATGATTGTGCTTGTGTGTTTGACTAGGCCTGGGAGTCCTCTGTTGTCTTTTCTGCTTCACTCCCAGTGAGGGGGAAGTGAGGCATACTGATGACAAAAGCGACGGGTGCTCGGGAGCATAAAGGGGCTGGTTAATCATGGCCCTAAACTACAGGAAGTGCTTATTCAATGAAGCCTCGGGCAGCCAAGCAGTGGTGCAATCTGGGCACTCGGGTGGACAAGGTTTAGCAGCGGGAAGATGGCAGCAGAAAAGAAATTGAGATGTGACAGATTTACAAAAAAAACACACACACCCTAACTATTCTGGATGTTGCTTGTACAGGCCACTCACTGCTACTTTATCAAATAGATGAACAAATATAATTAAAGAATATCATTTGCATTATATCAGATCAAACCAAAAAAAGCAAGACATTGGTATTTATGCAGCTGTTTATTTCATTTGTGAAACTTGTAAGCAAAAATAAGGCAGAGAAAATATCTCTGCCTTCATCCTCACTCTTGAAACTGAAACAAAATCCATTTTAATTTCTATTCATCATTGCATGCCAACAGGAAAACAACAAAGTCATTTAAAACAAACATTTATTATTCACTCTGGGTGTGCCCCATCTTACTGCTAAACAGATTTTCTGAGCTGAAAACATGTTAAAATATTTTTGTGATTCTGCCGATTTGCACCAGAATTTGTGGGGCTGAAAATAATGAATTGCCCATGCCTCACATACACAAATACATCTCTAATGAGTAGTGTCCTACTTGTTCAATTCATTACAGACATTTTCTGACGCTTTCATCTTGCGCACATGGCTCTGTGTGTGACTACAAACATAGTGTGTCACATAAGTTGTCCGTGCTTTGTATGGGCATGTGTGTGTATGAGTAGGGATGGGGGGGTGGAGGTGTGTGTGGGGGGGTAGTTTGCACACATCCGTATTATCTCTTGCTGCTCATCCGGTTGAGAAGCTGGCCTTAATTACAACTGTCTGCCTGAGTCACTAGCATGCTCCCCTACCCACACAAATAGACAGCAACAACAGGCAGCATCTCAAAGGAAAGGCAAGAGTGGTTTCGGCTCATAGCTGGAGGGCAACTTCTCCCTGCCAACAAGATACAAAGGTACTGTGGGCTCACATCCAAATGGATCCCTAGCCCCTTCTCCCTTGGGCCTTGTTGACTCCCAGTTGTTGTGCAGAGGCTGGAGTTTGGTTGAGTTAAAGCTATTGTTTATTTTTTTTAGACTTGGTTAACTGGTTTTGTTCTGTCGGATTTCTCCAGCCTCTTAAATCAGCTACATTAAATCAATTCTGAGGTTTAAACGATGGCTCAGGGACTAGTTTGGAAGTAGGTTGTATAATTTCAGCAAAAGTACCTCAGCTTAATCCAGACAGTGATTATCCCAGAAGCGTTTTGCTTTATCTTGTATGATTTCTTTGATAGAGTCTTCATGTGTAGGCAGTTTCTTTCTTAAATGGCTGCCTGAAACTGTCTACTCAAATAAAAAACTTTACATGGGAACTGACACGGCTTTGATTAAACATCTGGAAAGACCAGGCACAACCCAGTTGGGTGGAAAGCGGGCTGAGACTATAAATAAATTCCATACATTTTCTGTGGCTGGAGCTTTCCTCAGCATGCAAAGAATTTCATTTGATGTTTCCATAAAGCTATAACAAGGCTTGGATTTTGCTCAAGAAACATTGGTTTTCCACCATTGACCGTCTTTCTCATGTATGTTTTATAGCTGGCATTATGATCTACTTACAGCTCATAAGCCCACCATAAAATAGCATCTGTGTTGTTGAACAAATGAAATAATTTTGTATGTAAAGGCAAGGAACTCAACACAAGGCTGTTTACAAACCATATGTCACCAATTGAAAGTAAACTGATGAACATAAAATAATGGTACATGTAATCACATATATTAATTTAAAGCGTTCTTATATTTTATACAGTGTGGCCCCAAAAGTACCAACCTGGTTTTAGCCAAACAAATAGGTAACATAGATAATAGACCCTTCCATTGGATAATTACTGTAGTGATTCTCATGCCTCGTCATGTCTAATGCTTATAGTACCAGCCAAGGTCCAGGTTCAACAATGTTCTGCATCTGAAAAATGATGTAAATAAATGTACCATTGCATAAGCTTTCTGAAATGATGCCATAGTGAATGTGGGCTGAATTTAAAGTATTAGGCTATAGGATTTTATGTCATGGTTGATCAGTGCAACACACAAAATATAGAACAAAATGTTGTTGTTTGTGTAAATCATATGAACAAAATACATATTATTTCAACAAATCACCTTTATGTCTGATAAAGTGTGTGTTTTATAATTAATAGAGTACTTTTTCCTGTTTGTTCTCTAAAGAACTGTAAATAATGAACCCCTGGAAATCCAACTATATTGCTACACTGTGTACGATGTACTAAAACTGCTTTCAATTATAAATGTGCTCAAGACCACAACCTGTCTGGGTAAAGACAAGTACAGCCTATCAAATGAATCTCCAAATCTAAAAAAAAAATAATAATAATTCCATTCAGCATTCATCTAATCCATTTATAAGTGTTAGAAACAAATGTGATCTGAGACGAATTAATAAAGTGGAATTTCTGAAACGCTTCACCAGGGAGAGTAGAGCTGAAATGCAGCAACAGTGCAGCAGTCATGCAGCAAGAAAATAGGACACTCCAGTTCTTCAGGTAACAAATAGGATTCTGAACACAAAATAGCATTACCAACAACACTGTTCTACGAGCCTAGCACCTGGAGCCACTGATGCTGTGTTATTACAGCGCAGGATGGAGTTCGTTCAGTCACCCGGTGTGAGGCAGCGACAGTCTTTGCTCATCCAACCACTCCTCTGCTCCTCTCTCACTGCATTAGCAGCAGGGAGTCGACTCTCACCGCCTGGAAAAGACTCACTCCATTAAGTGTCCTACAGGACCTCAGCACTGCTGAGATACATGACAGGAGACAGATTAAAGAAAAAATACACCACGCTGCCTTTCCAATATAGAATTCTGATGTGTGTATCATGCACATAACACGCAAAGTGCAAAATTATCACTTTAGAGAGGAAAGAGTGTGTAAGAAAGAAACAGTATGGCAATTTATGCTGCAAATCTAAAGACAAAGGAAAAAAAATGTGTATGGATGTTGAGATCCAAAGACAGGAAATGTGCATTGATCTATGTGTTGAGATAAAAAAGAAAGTTACTCAAGCATACAAACGTTGTGTATATTTTATGCATACATAAAGCTGTGTGTGTGTGGATGCATGTTTTGTACTATTCTTTCAGTTAAAAGAATCACTTGGTGTCATATGTAAATGTGATAATATTAACTTTCACAGTCTTTTACCACAACATGAGCAGTAACTACACTATGTGCTAAACTGAAAATTATATATTACAGAGGAGTTGGTTGATATTTTGGCATCTTAGGATGAAAATATGAGATTTATCCTCTAATACTGACTGAGGGCTGGCATCATCACTCTCTGTAACTAACTGCATTATTGTGGTTTGTGCACTTTGAGTGTTGGCTGTGCTCATTTTAAAAGTAAAATAAATTACATGTCATTTTGTTGTCACCAGATGTCTGTGATGGGTTGATGCCCTCTAAAAATATTTCTGATCTTTTTAATATGAAACTGTTATCAAAAATACATAAAAACCAAACCTCTAAGCCACTATTTCTGTTATACACAAAAACCCTTCTGTTTTGTGCTTTAAAATGCTCCTCTCGTGCAGGAGTGAAGCATCTTGATAATAACTAGAGTTGTGTGGATATTGATTTATGCTATTTGGCGAGAGGGACAGAGGCAGAATAAACCCCTTCCTCATCACCACGATGCATCAAAATAATTGGCAGTACCCAATTATCCTGTGATCCATGTACAGGAGTTCTGACGAGTTGCCTGAAAACAAATCTGTATCCAGACAGCCTTGTGTATGAATCATAGAAGTAATACTGGCAGGTCAAAGCGTTTGGTTTAAACAGGATGCTGTCAATGACAGGGTGGTTGAAATACACAAAAGATGGGCTCCTGTTTCTGTATTCTTCCCAAATATTTGCCAAAAGACAAATAAATTAGTAAGTGTTCGTTTATGTGGCTTCAGCTGTGGTCCAGTGGCACAATAGCACAATCGGTAATTAAAGCCTTGGCTATTCACAAAATCATCCTATTATGATTGATTTACAGTCAGTCAGATGCTCCTCACACATATCATCAAACACACTATGTTTAAATGCATATAGTTTTTTCCCTAATTGTTAAAATGACAATACTGGTAGTCCTCAGGTTACGACGTACCCGACTTAGGTTATTTCAACTTTACCGGAGTCTCGTTCGCCATTACTGTGAAACCCATTGCGATGGAAACAAAGCTGGATATCATCAGAAGGTTGGAGAAAGGCAAGACACTGACAGACATCGGTAAAGCCTTAGGCTTCAGTCAGTCAACCGTGGCGACCATTATTAAGGACAAAACCTGTATTTTAGACCACGTAAAGGGTTGAGCCCCTATGAAGGCTACAGTGATTGCAAAGCAGCATTCTTCCATCCTACTTGAGATGGAAAAATTACTTATAATATGGATAGATGATCAGAATCAATGTGTGTTTCCTACTAATACTATTAATACATGTATTTGGATAGTTATTTAGAGATTTAGGGGGTATTTAGGGGTACTAAAGGGTTAATTCCGACTTGCGCGGAAATTCGGGTTATGTCAACAGCGTAGGAACGGAACTCGTTTGTAACCTGAGGACTACCTGTATTCAAAATAAGCTGTTGATGTGGCCAATGAATATTCCTGTTCACATGCTGCCATTAAAAATAATAATGTATAATAATAATAATAATAATGTTTAATAATATCCCAGCAGACTTCTTTGGTATGTCCATGTCCGACATTCATGGTTGTGTCTCAACCTGCAGTAAAACAGAAATGAGATGAATTTTCTGAGTGCGCTATACGTATCCATAGAATCCCAATGAAACCAGAATAATATTGGCCTATTCTACATGTCCTAATTGGAAAATACTCCTTACAGAAAAAGACAAAGGAGGAGAAAGTGAAAGAGAAACACTCCTGTTGAAAATTATATCACAGGATATCAACAAGTTTATAGATCTGAGCAAAAATTGAACAGCCAACTTTTTTTAGTTCACATAAAGTGCGAAAACTTTGATAGATCAGTGTTTCTAATAGGGCATTCAGAGCTGTGTGTGAACAGGAATATTAAAGTAACAGTGGAGTTTTTCAGGGTCATTTTCAAGGTCATTTTGGTGCTCAATTACACTTCTGTCAGCACTCCAGTGTCTGTATCACCAACACTAGCACTATGCAACTTCTGGTTTCGGGTTGTAACTACTACACAAAAAAATAACAAAACATAAATAACAAAAATAACAAATTCAAAATTTGACTGCTTTACAGCACATGTCACATGCCCCCTCCACCAACGGTCATGGTTAAAGCAGCAAGATAAGCAAAGAGGGTAAGGGTGTTTTTCAAAGAGACAAAGAAAAGAAAGCCTGAAGTGGAGAAAGAGGGAGAATATTGGCTCAGCTTTCACATGCTAATAGAAGAGGAGGGGTGCCCCACCAATGGAGACCGGGCACTGTTACTGTTGCACAAATAATTCTTCCGTAAATCTCCTGCATTTAAGCTTATTATGTTTCAGGTCATGTTATTGAAATCATAGCCTTCTGTTTATACCCATACAGCATTCTATTACAGTAAAACTATGTTTCTACAATGACCAATCACTTATAGGTTGGTAATAACAATCATCATCATCATAATCATCATGGCTTATATTTCTATAGTGCTTTTCAAGGTACCCCATGCACTTTTACCTTATTGGTCCATTATTCATTCACTCTCACATTCACACCCTGGTGGTGGTAAACTACATCTGCAGCCACAGCTGCCCTGGGGCAGACTGATGGCTGCTGATTCGCACCAAACGGCCCCTCCGACCATTGATACGCATTCATACACCAGTGTGAATGACACTGGAGGCAAGGAGACTAAAGTGTCTCACCCAAGTACACACCAGCACATGAATATGACAGAGAACTACCAACCCTTCAGTTATTAGACCTGCTCTACCTGTCTATCTGCTCTACCTCCTAAACCATGGCTAATCCATTAATTCATTTTATTCATGTTCATTTTAAAAAATAAAACAATAATGTTCGGATAAAATGCTGTAAGGCTACTTTCCCTGGCCTGAAGACATGGTTGAACGCACATTAATTGTTTGGCCTCAGGAAGTTTGTCTGGTATTAATGACTTGTCAACAAATGTGTGAGTATTACCGAGATACAGATTTTATGACAGTTGTTACAGACGATAACATTTCTTGACTTTACCCCGTAAGCAAATGTTCCATGGCATTGCTTTAATTGCATTTAATTTTATTTGACCATGTGAACTGTTATTTGTAATACTGTGTGTACAGCATAGTGCTTATTGTTGTGACAGATGAACTATGGATAGATGAACTCACAGTGAATTAATGTTTTCGTTGGAGGCTTATCTTGTATTCTTATTTTCAATTCTTATATTTTCTTTTTTTTATTTCACTTTGCATATGGTTTGATGTAAAAAAAAATTAAAGCAAACAAACAAAAAAAAACTTAATGCACCATTTTGTCATGTTTATCCAGTAACACTGAATAAAAGGTATTTTTAATTCAACATAATTGTACAATCAACACTTTTTACTCAGTCTTTCTCAATGACTTTCACATTCTTGGATAAAAATGTGAAAGGTTAATTTACATGTCCACATGTGGCTGAAAAATCTTGTTGAATGTTGAATAGATGAAATAGAAATGCATAATTATACATAAAATGAATGAAGCAAAATAATATACACTCTACTATTCTATGAGCTTTCCCATGCCCATAGAGGTCAACTGGAAATCAAATCACTGACCGCGTAACTCATGGCACTGTGCACATTTGACCTATGTGAGCTACAATGTCTATTCTAACCTATCCCGGTGACGGATAGTCTGAAAATCGGCATAAACAAGGAATGTCTAAAGTCAAACCCGACAGATGACATGAAACATCTAGAAAAATGCTCAAACATTTTATGGGCGAAAGACATGGTGATAGGTCAAGCTTGAGACAAAGCTCTCAGAACGAATGCCTTCCAACCATGAAATGTCGTTGCTGTCAATCAGTGGATGAATAAGATTTAGGCTGGCACTGGCTGTGTCATAAGGTGGCTTCGGTGTATGTGAGGTTTTCATCATGCTATTTCAACAGAAACAAATGGTGAGGACTGTGACAGACTATATGGTTCAGATAACAATTGCTCAGATTGTGTTGATCTTCATCTGACAAAACAAGAATTTTAATAAAGAATCATGTCATAGATGACTTGTTATGCAATGTGACTTTCCGAACATCTGCAGGCAGGCACTTCTCTTTCTCAAGGATGCTTAAAAGACATTAGTATGACTTAAATTGGAATCATTATGACTACAGAATATAGAAAAGCAAAAAAAAACCCAAACAAAAAACCCCCCTGAATGTTCATATATAGTTTGACTTCAATTCAGGTGGAGTTTCACAAATAATAGCACAAATAATAGCTGAGACAATGTGGATATGAGTAATTAAAAAGCCACCTCCACATCACAAGGATCAATGTACTGAACAAATAATTGGAAAAACAAAAAAATGTGAATAGAAAGAAGCCAAATAGCACATTTGTTAAAGTGTGAATCAGTTGCTCGTGGGGGGTATCGAGAGAAAACTAACTCAATTTATGTTAGATATTTGAAGGGGAACATAACTGTACAATACAAAATATACAGAGATGACTGAAAGAACAAAATAAGAGGTGAAAAATTACAGCAAGGTAATGGAAAAGTACCC
>JAPSES010000258.1:10365869-10419064 GCA_029822895.1 Maxillicosta whitleyi
GCTAAGAAAATATGGATACAAGGAAATTATGAAGCTGATGATGATTGATATCCTCAAGAAATGATTATAACACCAAAAAATATGAATAAAAATAAGCCAAGTAGCTCATTTGTGAAAGAGTGAATGAATTGATGTTAAATGGGACATAAGTGTACACAAAAAAAATTTACACAAAGATGCTTGCAAGAACAAAACCAAAGATGAAAAAAAAAATCACAGGAAGGTGCCTCATAAATAAATAAATAAAAATCAAGAAAAAAAAATAGTTATATTATATTTCCCTTCATATTTCTGCTTGTTCAAGTAAACAAAGGAATCTAAAATTCTTACTTCATATGTATCAGCGCTCTCAAAATAAGTCACCGGTAGACTTAGCTCTACAAGAAATAATTCATGTGCCATACCCGTGTCCCCTGAATTCCACCTTTCTCTCTCATGTGTTCCTCTACTATTCGCTCCATTTTACACAACCTCTTATTTAATGCTCAGTTTTTCTTACAGACCTCCCTGACTATTGTGTCGTACCTTGGCTCTGCCACAGTTTGTATAAAATGATAGAAATAAAGGTAAATTCCTCCAGAGTTTTCACATATAGAATACCCATGCATAACCAGCACTTAACACCAATACATATAATACATAAAAATATCTACTGGGATCGCCCTGTGAAACCCTGGCGCTGAACAGACTCGGTGTTCTTCCAGCACATTATAAAAACCCATCTGAGATAAATGACAAACTCTGAGTTGCAGCGGCAGGGAGGCTGAGGCTACATCGGCTTATGCTTGAGCGAGCATGTAGGCCATACGCCATGGATGCACCACACACCCTGAGGTGAGTGGAGAGGAGCATTCTTTTTTTTTTTTTTATATATATATATATATATATACACGTCAAGCAAGCTTCACTGCATCCTTGTGACACAACCCCTGCCTCACGGAGGAGTCAGGCCTGGGCTGAATAAAATAGGCCTGATATCAGCATGGAATATGGTAAACTAAAAAAGGTTGTGGAAATTTTTGGACCGGTGTGATATTATCAAAATGAATTGAAATAAGTCTGGATGGAAAAATAGGAAAAAATTATATAAGATGCTGGAAGATGAAACATCTTTTTCAGACATGTACGCAGGTACTATTTGTACCCTACAGCGGATGAGACTTCGCATGAGGTTAAATGAGATGTAAACTAACACGCACTGTGCAAATTAGAGTCAGACCTGAATACATACATAACAATGTGTTTTTAATTGGAAAGTGCCTGAAAACTAACTAAGAAAGAAAGAAAGAGGAACGTTAAAGATGCGTTTCCGCAGATGAAGAATCCACAGCATGGACAAATGATTGACATATTTGTGATATCTGTTTTTGTCTGTTGCTAGGTGATGTGACCTATCACATCCCTTGATTGGAATGGAATGGAATCCTGTTTCCTTGTTGGAAATCCGTGGTGAGATTAGATGTGAAATTTGAATATGAATGAGGATATCTGGGCTAATTATAACTCCTCATCCTGCTGCCTCGTCAGCACCCGGCGACATTCAATGGAATCAAAAAACTCCGGGATGGAGGAAAGAAGAAGAAGAAGAGGGAGGAAGAAGTGAGAGGAAGAAAGATGCCAGGAAGGAGGAGTCAAGAGATCAATCCCTAGTTTGGGATTATGTGTGCTCAGATAACATCCTACACCCCACCCACCCCTACAGAGATCTACTTCCATTCAGGGCGAGTATTTCAAGGCTACACTGAGCGATTCTTTAACCCGTCAACACACACATACAGTCGATACACACTCAGGCATCTTCACTTGTACCGTGCACCCCCTGATCCGCATAATGCCGTTGGCCAAGTTTACACCTAGCTCTGCCGCCACGGTCCCCAAATGCGATTAGCGCTTATCTGAAGGAAGACCAAACTACCTTCATCACCGGGTTCATCATCGTCACATACATATTCATGCTGTTAAAATCCCCTCTGGAGTAAAACTAAAGGGATTCAAGCACCTGAGAACACGCGGCGCTAAGCAGAGGAGGAAGGATTCCAGATTTTTCTATTGAGGTCACAGCTCGTTATAAAGGAGGTATTTGAAGAGTTTTGTGCCACAAAGATGTATCAACCACAGTCGGAAAGTGACAGCAATTCTCACACGGTGATTGATTGCACATAATGAGAGCAAGTTATACAGTATTACCTAATAGCATGACAATACATGATGTAAAACCCTGTCTGACAACATAATGATCATATGAGTGACTCTGTTATCTATATTTTCGAAACACTTAAAGATGACTTGAAAATTAATACGTTTTTGCAGGCGGATATCTTCCTTACAGGGTTTAATAGTTTTCTTTTATAACTCATATTTCCTTTGAATAGTGATTCAAATGACTTTTTTCTGATAAAGTGGCAGTTTTATTTTCTGGTGCAGTTCTGGCAATTGAAATGTTGCCTTTGTATTTCAACCCATAATTTTAACCAAAAGAGGAAAAGTGTTCTGATTTTGTAAATGACATATGGCGATACGGTAAATGTAAAACCAGATTATGCTTTTCTGCTACGACTTTACCTACATAAATAGAAAAGCATCAACTCAGCATTACATGTGGTATTAAAGTAGTGATATTTTTGCTTTTATAAGTGGGATTATGCATTTTAAAACATTTCCCTGTGGTCTACATAAACTATAAATGCTCTGTTTGGGTCTGAATTCTTCATTAATTCAACTGCACAGGTTCATCTTCAACCCTGTTCAACCAACAATTAAACATTTTAGATAATCAGTTGGAAGTTTAGACATTTTCAGTATGGACTACAACTGCTGCTGTTGATAAACAACTTTAGGGTACTCTGAAAAGTATTCATCAGAAGTATTGACCTTATATGGACAAATGTCATGATGTAACTAGTTATAAAACATAACAAATTAAGCAGGAATTAAAACAGGTTGTAGAAATTCACTAAATCTTTGTCAAAATCAATATAAAGATAGCTTTGCAGCACCCGGAGGGCTCACATTCAAACTTTGTGAACTATTAGGGTCCAGATACACAAATAAATGAACCAAAGCTGAATAAAAATAGTTCAACAAAATATGACCCCTTTAACTTTAGTGGCTAATGGCATTTATTTACTCAGTCTAGGGAGCAATTTTGCAGAAAAATGTATTTGTTGTCACAGTGTGCAACAAGGGGCTGCTGAAATGTATTGTTTCATAAAAAGTGACTTTAGTTAAAGGAACGCAACTAAAAGTTAACAGTAAATTCAATCTCAGTGGTAAAAAATTACTATTGATGTGAATGTTTAGTGACAAATTGCACAAGGGAAATTGATTATATGATTATTAGAGGAAAAAATAAAAGTTAATAAAAGTTCAAGTTCAGACTGAGCTGAAAGGCACATATTTTATGCTCCTTAGCCCTTAAAGGCCCAGAGAATAAATCTTTCTTCAATTAACTTTTCTCAAACAACCTATCACCATTTATATGGTTACCCAGTAAGGTGGAATAATTTTTTTTCAGGCACATTCCTCTTTTTTTTTTTTTTTTTTTTCAGTTTCTACAGTTCAGTAATAATCTTTGACCATGTACAATGATTACATACTGAGCACCAGTTACACTGATTCTATCAAGAATAAATCATATTGATCATATCAATCATATCACAGTAATTTAATGAAAAGAGGTATTTTATTCCAACTTTATTATTTGCATGTTGCATTTTTCAGTGGAATTTGGGTATTTTCTTACATTTAATTTACTGATCATGTAGATTTTCATAAAACCCAGAGTAAAGTCAAGGTTATTATTCCAAAACAGAGGAAACATAAGACAAAGAAAATGACTTTTTCAGCTAAATATATCATTAACAGAACATAAAAACAAACATCTACAACCATTATTATTTGTCAAAACACATGGATTCTATTAGTGAATTGATGTTGCAGAAGATGATGCTTCCACATCGAGTAGAAAGCCACTGAAGATCTAAATGTGTCATATCTGATACCACTGAAAAGCTGAGAAACTGTATTTTACCTGAATTATGTACATGTATTGTTAAGACCGGTGGTTCAAAAGTAAGACAACATTTTAGATCAGTGGATGCTTTCGGTCGGTGCAAGCTGTTTAAGTCAGTGAGTGCGAAAACAAGTCAGAAAATACAGTCAGTAGTAAAAATAAATATTTCCCTCTGCCCTTGATCAGTCTATTGCTCCATTGTTGTGTCTTCCTTTGTTATAGGGTGCTTCTACCCCACTGTAACGAATGTTTCCCATCATCAGCCACATAGGCCTACCTTCAAAACCACGGCCTCAACGGTTTCTTACCGCTTCCACGTCCTTATTCATTTGGTGAACATGTGTGTGTGTGTGTGTGTGTGTGTGTGTAGATGTAGATGTGAAGGCAGAGTGCAGCTGTCGAAAACGCAGTCGAAACCTTGATAGCATCATCGCACAGGAAAGAAGCCTGTAAACTGTAGACACTAGCTGACCCTACTAAAATTACAGAAAGGGAAGAAGAAGGGTTAAGTGTTAATCTGTCTCTTTGTGGATAAAACAGATGTTTAGCAGGCATGGGAACTCTTTAGACCTCTTCATTGTGGCTTCTTTGTGGAGGTCACAGCATGCCCTTATCCAAAGTTTGTTACCACTACTAATTAGCCAAGTTACATGCATAGTATGTGTAACCAACTATTCACACACAGCTTCCAAAGTAACAATGAAGTTGCAGCCAGAGGCTAGATTTCATCTTGCCTTGAAGCATCTTTAACATAGACCTTGGTGGTAAAGTTTATATTTCTACCATAATTTAATAAATTCTTCTGTTTCTAGTGCTAAGCATGTTTTTTTGTGCAAGAAAATAGCATCAGTAGTGTTGCAGATTCATTAAGGTTCTGAATGGAGCTTTTTTTCCCCCTGAAAAAATATTTGGATGATATTAGTGTCATCTGAGGGTCTATGTATGATCCCTAAATGTTCTATGTAGTGCATGTTTGTGTTTAATAAATGGTGTGAAGATGATGATGATGCTCATTATTCTCAAACTTGGGTAGTTTATTGCACACCTATTAACTGACATGTGTCTGTTGAGATATTTGAACGTCTGCAATGGTCAAGGCTACAAATGTTATCTGGAACAGGAGTTATTTAGGAGACAGATTTTGGAGCAGGTGTTTACACCAAAATGTAAAAAAAAAAAAAAATTAATAAAACCAACTCACTGTATTAACAAGTCTTAATTAAATGCTTTCTCCCAAATTGAGGAGAATTAATGATATAAATACCTACTCAGGGATTAGAAAGTTCAAAGTCAGTAAAATTGTCCATTTCATCTCCATGTGACCCATTTTCCATCACTCAGTGAGTTTCGAGCCTTTGCATTGTGCATCAGTGTACAAAGTATAATACAGTTATTCTATACTGTAAACAAATGTTTGCAGTTCAGTTCAACACCTAGGATCAACTGATTCTGCTATCCCATAATACATTTAATAGTTCATCCTTGATATGATTAAACATTAATCCCATATTAATGCCAAAACATGTTGAAATTTTTTTTTTTTTTTTAAGGTCTATACTGTATATGACCATGCCGTGAGAGTAAAGGTATTTTAATGCTTAAAGGAAGTGCCTTGAAGTTTTCTTCCTGTTGATCATTAATTCCACATTATTCAAACCTCACAAAGTTGAGGAGTTGTTGAAAAAACAAGAGACAGGTACAAAGAGTGAGTTCACATATAATTAATACCAGCTTTCTGCGAACATTAGACATTAGCCTAACCATTTGGAAAGTCATTAATTTATATTCAAGCATCCAACACAGGCACAATATGGTGCTGCTTAATTTGCAGAGCAGCCTCTGGTGAATTTCACCCTCTACAGATTTTATTTATTTATTTATTTATTTTTTAGATCTAGCTATGTCTTTTAAAATTAAAGTACTTTAGACAAATATCTGTCAAGTGAGGGTAACTGTAAGTGTAACTGTAATTATCTAATGTAAAGCTTTGTGAGCCAACAGACCTGTAACACTAGCGTTTGATATTTCCATGTCTATATTTCCCGGTACTGATAATATGCTAATATATGCTATAGTATTCTGTATATACTGCTGCTGGTTTCATGGTGTTTTTCACTTAAGTACATAGTGAAAATGTCCTTCTGAGCCAAAGTCATCCTGACTTCTATGAAAGTTTTAATATTTTTTCCCAGGGCAATATAGATGCATATCTGTCTAAATCTAGTTTAGCAATCAGCTTATCTAATATGCTGCAAGTGAACTTTGTTCATACACCGCATGTTTTATCCCTGTCCCCACCACCAGACCCCTCCCTGTTCTCTCGGTTGCCTTGCTCCACTCCTTTCATCACTCCACATCCACAGGGGAGATGTAAAGCTTTTGGAGTAAATCAGGGCTTTCTCCTTCATAAACGCCTGTGCAATTAACTTAGCTCTTTCTCCCACTGATTTACGGTGGCCATGTTGGAGACTGGAGTCAGCCAGGCCCTCTGGGTTTGAAAGAGAAGGCTAGTTGGATAACTTCCTTCTTGCTCACGCTCATCCCCCCCTCTCACTCTCTCTTCCTCTCTCTCTCTCTCTCTCTCTCTCTCTCTCATACATACACACACACCAACAGCACCCTCTTTTAACCACAGACACAGTATGCACACACAGGCTCATTCACATCTGCTTCTCTGAAAAGAAAATGATGAGTGAAAAGGAAGAAAAAAAAAAGAGCAGTGAGTGACACGATGAGGCATGATGGCAGAAAAGTGGTTGATTGGAGGCAGTGGCTCAGGGACGTCTGATATCAACTCTCTTACAAATGGGAAAATTCTGAAATATAATGCATGAGAAGAGTCTTTTTTTAAATTTTTTTTATTTATTTATGTATATTAACAATAAACACACAACAGTTAAAGGTTATTTAAAGGATTCTGTCTGGTCAGTTTGCATTTGTAACTCAAACCCGTTCAAATGCCAAACTACTCGAGCTACAAGGTGCCATATGTGAGTGATGTTATATACTATTTGGAAAAAACAACCACGTCTCTCTCCAAGTGGTTTGTACAAGTTGGAAAATCAGGATTTAATGGCTGAACCAGAATTTTCCCACACATGCAGACCTGGCCCCTCCCTTCGACAAAACAACAGACTTCTAGAAACTTTGTGTGCCATCGTTTTTATGAAAATCTCACTGTGACTATGAAATACCATCACAGGTCTTGACAAAACGCAACTTGTTCACAATAAATGTGTAGAAATATAGGCTTGAACTTAAATTGCTGCATCTAATTGAATGTATGCCGCACGACATGTCCACCATAGACAAAAACAACACCTATAATTGTAGTGGTCCTGAAAAAGTCACACCTCATAATCACTTGGCCCTACTTTCTCTCTTTTAACATCAGTGCGCCGTCATGCTGCTGACTGCTGCGCACTAGTCAACAACTTTTTTCAGCAGTGAAACAGGTAGACTAGCTGTCATCTTGCGGCAGTGCGCAGAGATACAAAGGGAAAATAGGGCCAAGTGATTATGATGTGTGACTTTTTCGTGGACATTGGTTTTGTGATGCAAATAAATCACTCTTTTGAACACATGCTGTTTTTAGAAGAAAAACATTTTATTTCAGTGACCCCGCAAAACTTGCCGGACTACTTTCGTTTCAACCAAAACCGGACCAGAACTGGGCTCACAGGACATTGTGGGGGGTAGGTCAGTGTGACTGTATTACACTGATGATGTCATACAGATTCATGTCAAAAATACACAACTATCCCTTTAATGCACATAAGTGTATTTATTTTTTTTCCTTCTTTCTTGAGTCTGTTTGCTCATGCAAAATGAAACACTATTAGTACAGATTAAAAAGTGAATTATAGTTAATCATGATTAATTGAAATGAATCCACATCAACCCTGTGATTAATCTGATTGCAAGATTTAATCGTTTAATTGACAGCATCAGTTTTTTGTTGTTGTTTTTTTTAAATAATAATGAACCTGCACCTTTTAATGTCAAATCTAGGTGTACAAATCAGTGTACGACCTGAAGTAGATAAAGGTCAGCGGATACCTTTGGGAAGTGGACTATATCAGTGTTGAGGCAAAATCCACAGTGTAAAGAATACACTTCAACAACCCGAAGTGACAATGAAGGTACCTTGAGTTTATAACTCAACTTGTTGTTGCTGCTGACCTTCATGACAGAACAAAGCCTCTGGGTCTGATATGTCCAGTTTAATCCATGGTGTCCACAGTTGTAACTCCCCCACAAGCAACGGTTTATGTAAGCATTTGGACCAGTTCATAGTTGTTTTTGAATTTGTGTGCCGATGTAGACATTTGCAAGGCATCAATCTCATAATCTTAATCATTCACATTTTGGAGTAGAAGTAAAACTGTCACGTTAGGACCTTGTTTTCACTGTGACTTCAAAGTAGTTACCTCAAAATAACGACTGTAAATAATACTGTAATATCTACTCTGGTGGAGTTATGTTTAGAAAAATAAAACACAATATCTTTAGCCTTTTTGTACTAGAATTAACAGCTTTGTGTTTTATAGCTGTCATAGAAGCCCTGCCTTTGCCTTTTGCATGTCTCCACAGGCTGCAGATGTTTCCAAACAAATTTGCAATGTGAGACTAGAAAGCCACTAATCCTATACATTTCCCAAGGCTGAGACAGACCTATGGGCATTAACTTGCTGTCTTTGCCAGTTCTGCGAACATCAGAGGAGTTTCAGTTGACAAGAAGGTGAGCAGACAATGACAGATTTTTCATTCTGCACTCAGTACGTCTTTAAAGGCAGTTTTCCACTCAAATCCTTTGAGTTCTGCTTTTAGACAAGCTTCTAAATTTAGCATGGAAACATCCATGATTTGAATTATTCCAAAACTGGCCTATAAGGTTCAACTCTCACATCCTTCGAGGTCTTTGTAGATTCAACCACAGATCTCCCAGTTTCTCATATTAAGACTCCAAAAATGTCTCAGATTCTATTTGTGACTCTGTCTATTTACTTAAATGCATTTCAGACATATATTCCAAGGCCCCTCCCAAAACCTACCCACATTTCTGAGCCCTCTGCACCCCAAATACACACACACCGTCACACACAGTCACACACATGCCCCTGCAAAACCCTGGCCCTGCCCTTGTCTGCTCGCTGCCTCACTGCACACTGGCTCCATTCTTCCAGGCCATGGATTGAGAAGGGCCGATGTGTCTGTGTGTATTAATGTGTGTGTTTAAGTACAGTATAAGTGTATTGGTGCATGAGAGTACTGGGAAGCTATAGCGTATATGGGTGCTTCATGCATCAAAGACTACATTTTGTGCGTTCTGTGTTTTCTTGGCAGGCTAATGTGCACATGTGTGTTGCATGTGATAGTAAGGGATAGACACCTAGACAGACAGATATAGCATGTTAGGATGTACACAGGAATACTCAGACAGATGACCCTGCATGGTTCCCAAAGTCCTATCTGCCAGCGCCCCCCCCTCCCCCCCATCCACCCACACACACACACACTCGCTCGATGGTCACACCAGTACACAGTGTTCTCACTGAGGTTGGTCTGTCATCATATTAGAGGAGGTCAAAATGGATGTGACTGGTCAGGGTCACATTTGAGTAATGGCCTAATAATTACACGGGACATCACTTTTATTACTTGTGAGGTGATCTGTGTTCAGATGGATATGTAGAGATGTTCATATGTAACTTTAAAATGACATGATTTTACACTATACAGCACTGATAAACAGCTCCTTACATGTAACTTTCTTCATATTTATATCTGATCACTAGTGTTAATATATATATATATATATATATAAAAGAAATGCAATATTTATTAGGACAGGGTTCATTATAGAAATGAGAAATGTAATGCAACATTTTGGTCCTTCAAACTTCTGTTTCTGTGTCTCTCATCAACTTCTTTCTCTTTTGACTAGTTAGTGTCTAGTTACTGGTATTGTTAGAGGCAAACCTTTATTTGACAATATAAACTAAATGGAGTTTCTGTTGAAGTGTTGCCCTACATGCTTTGCACTTGAGTTTTGCAGATTTCCAATGAAATCAGATCCAGTATCCCACAAAAAGCACAGCGACAGGGGCCTTTTTCCTGTTGACTGTGCGTGTGAGTCATATGGGTCATAGCAGACACAACCTGCTTATTACATTCCACAGTTGCATGCAATTGTTACAAATCCAGTGGTTGTTATATTGTTCTATATAGTGCCAAAACAGAGCAAACTGGGGTATGTATTCTTATATAGTGCATGTTGGAAAGAGGAGATCAGGATGATGGGGTTTTAACAAAGCTGTTGTTACTTCTAATCTAACTTTAACAGTGTACCTTAAAGCATCATATGACTTTAATCACAATTTTTTTTTTCAAATTTGTAAAACCTGAAATAGCCTAATTATCACAAATTAATTAGTTTTTTCATGCTAATGCACCTGAATCTCTTCCGTCATGGTGAACAACTTAGAAGATGACTCCATTATAAACACAGTCTGCTTGTTCACATAACAACCTGAAACGTCACTTGGGAATTTTCTGAAAATTTGTCGTGTAGTGCATTGTGGGAAGCGAAAGAGATTTCTCACAGATTCAGCAAGAAAACAAGCCGGATCACTATAACATAAAATTATAGTCCACCAGGGTTGTTTTAAAGAATAAGTATGGATGTGATGGAGGTAGAGGTTACATTCAACACTCATAAAGAGACAGTGACATTGCTGCTGCGTGGATTTTCCATTCCCACAATGCACTTCACAACAAAATTTCTGAAAAGCCCAGAGTGACGTTTCAGTTTGTTATGTAAACAAGCAGACTGTGTTTTATGATGGAGTCATCTGAAGTTGTTCGCCATGAGGGAAGTGACATGGAAAGACTAATGGATTTATTAACCTTATTTAGTTCTCATTAAAACCTTAGTTATATTTTCCTACAACAAAAGCCATGTTTATACCTCTGTGTGTTGTATCACAGGGCAGGTACAAACACTATACATGTTTTTCAGGCTAGAAAAATTGTCGGATTTAGATGGTGTTGAATCCTTTTTCATACTTAAATATTAATAAGATTCAAGAGGTGAAAAAGAAAATAAATGCTCTGTTTGATGTGTTTTTATTGAATGGGATGAAATAAAAGTTTGGCTACAGATTTTGTCTACTTAATGAAATGACCACCTAAGTAAATTAGTGGCACCAATATGAAATAACAGTCCGGCGTAACAGCAGGTTGTGAAACCTTGAACCGGAAAGCTTCATTTTGCTTTCCACTTCTTGCAACACGTGGGCACTAAATCACAGAGACAGAAACATAACAGCAGCTTACCTTTGTGTCAGCCCAAGGCACTGAGCTCTTTCTCCCTGCCTACATCTTCACTTTGTAGCCCTTGCCAAACACTGTCACCCCAAATCTCCTTCTAACCTGCCTCCTTATGGCAGCAGTGCTCAGAAGGCGACTGTAGTGGCATGGCGGAGCCACACGGCACCATCTGCTTCAGTATGGCACGTGGTGGAAGAGAGGGATGGGCTTTCTCCCAACCTCACACTCTTTTTCCTCCACCACATTCTTCTAAAAATTCTTCATCCTGTGTCCCATAGATCACCCCCTTCGCTATCTACCACCAACCCCAGTCCACCCACTCCACCCCAGAATAAAAATCCTCCTGATAATTTTCAAGGGATGAAGAGTTCCTCTACATTGGGATTTATGAGCTCCTGTGGTAACTATGGCAACCATGGGCAACTTTGTATTTGAGGAGGGGAATCAGGGGAGTGGGAGGGGTGTTTGGGTGGTGAGGGTAGTAGCAAGATGTGTGCTGGGGGAACTTGCTGAGAGAGAAGAGGCATTGTTGTATTGGTATTCAGGGTGTCAGCAAACCAGAGTAATTGCTGGGTCTTTATAAAAAGGGACGAGGTAAAAGCTTGTCTGGGGGGGTGCGACTCTCTAAATACTCCCAACACATGGAAGAAATAAATGCTCACTCTGTTTACACGGCCTGTTGACTAGTTGACTCCGGAATTATTTGTAATTTTAATACAGGTACAACACTGATGGAAGGGTCAATTGAATTTGTCTGGAAGCAAAATAAGACATGACATGGCATCTTTTGTGGTTGCCTTTTTGCTTTACACTACGGACCAACGCAGCACACTTTCAGGTGCAAAGATACAAGTTAGCCCGCTTCACACAATCACCCTATGCTAACACCACAGTATCATATGCCACATGTAAATCCTGGAAACATAATGTATGTGATCTGTTTGCTGTCTCTCTGACTGTGTATCTGCAGCTCACTCCAGGATGTATATATCTGCTTTCAGCTTCTTATCAGCTGCTCACAGTGTTCCCTGTAAAGCACAGACTCAACCACTATAGAGACATATTCGCATTGAAAGGACAGGGAGAGAGAGAGAGAGACATAGGGAGGAAGTGAGAAAGTAAGAGAGAGAGAGAGAGGGGGATGGAAAAAAAACTCCTGACACCTCAGACTCCACTTCACAGCCAGTGAAGGAAAAAAGTGAGCGAGCCGCTAAGCCTTCCCTCCCTGCAGCCGCCTGCAAGGTGGAGATATTACTGTTCACATTTGGACAGATGCAAGGATCCCACCGTTGTGTGTGTGTTTTTGTGTGTGTGTGTGTGTGTGTGTATGTGTATATATATATATATATATATATGTGTGTGTGTGTGTGTGTGTGTGTGTGTGCAAGGTTAAGTTCTTTACTGATGCAGAGATCTTCATACACAGTAAACATGAGTAAATTTAAACTCACAATTTAAGCCAAAGGTGAATTTAGTTTTGACTTTAAGATACAATATATGTGAACATGTCCATTGTTCTTAACTTCGGGAAGCATGTCAAGATCCATGCGGTTGTGGTTGAGGTAACTGCTTGTACTCTCGGGCGAATTAGATGCTCGCTGGGAACAGTGGACGGATGCTGGGTTTTATGTATCCCAAATGGTCAATTTAGGGCGCCTGTAAATGGTTTTGTTATGGTCATATTTCTAAATGCACAGCAGGATTACTTCTGAGTGTAATCTTTGAAAGGATTTATGATTGAGCTGCTAGGGGGAAAGAACCACACATATTCTAAGAGACAGTGACCCTGTTGGGTGTAATACTGTGTACTTAGAGAACAGTGAGACAATAATAGCATGATCAAACATGACATGATCTCATTGCCCTCTGAATGTCAACTACAGATAGCAAATATTCAAGACCACATATGCAGCGAGTGGCTGAGCAGTAGGACAAAACAAATCTTTGCTCTGTGTAAATGGCTGCAAAAACCTGTAAAATAAACACACAAAAATAAAAAACAGCTCCAGTCAGCATATGAACTGACACAAAACGGATAACTAGGAGGAAGTCTGAGTGACTTGTCGAAACCCTCGTCTCATGTCTTATGCACTTTCATGTTGCATTATATTTAATTATAGATCATACCGGGGTAGCCCTTAACAGGGTCTGCTTGCCTCACAGGTACAAACAGCTGAATAATTCAGTAGTCAGCGTGTAGGATAGGATGTGGTGTGAGTGCAGTCAGAGAATAAGCTTACTGTTATTCAAGCCTTCGTTCCATCTTGCTGCAAGACGAAATACAAATTCATAAAGGTTAAATTACACATTTCTACAAGCTTGTGGAGGCATAAACCAGTGAGGATGTCTTTCAGGTATCCAGTATAAATATAGTAATGTTATACTTGAGCTGTTTCATTTTTAATGCCAGAACTAGAATCAATCACCACACAGAACAAGCTATGAGGCATTAGACCATGTCCACATATTTAGTCTGCATGGTTTAAAAATGACAGTTGGATTTTTAGCTAAAGCCATTTGGTGTTTTATGTCACATACACAATAACTTACCTATAAAGCAGGGTTTTTTTTGTTTTTTAAATAATTCTGTTTAGCTGTGGCATTTGACCTGAAAGTAATAGAAAACCAGGTGGGACACAGGAGTGATTAAATCCTTTTTTCTTGCTTCATGAATCCTGTTTGTGTGCTTTTGCATGGGCAGAGCTCAGAATATTTTGTAACATTTTGAATAAAATTGTATGCGCAGTATGTAAACACGATGAAACATATACAACATGTAAGGCATAAAGGCCTTTTTTTTTCCTCTGCACAAGCTGACATAGTAAAAACCAGTCAACACTGTACTTTTGTGTTAAATAACTTAATACTACAGGTACTATTTGGGAAAAAAAATACAGTTAAGGCATGATATCAGAATAAAGAGGATGCTTGTAGTAGCAATTCAATGTTTCCAGCTGCTATCTCAGCTGACAGTGTTGAAAGAAATCTTTGGATACACAGCAAGAGTCTGGAGCAGTGGGAATGCTTTGTGTAAAAAAAAAAAAAGAAAGAAAGAAAGAAAAAGAAAAACTTTGGAATTTGGGCCATCATCTTTCCAAATAATACTGCTTGTCTCTTCAAGCTGCAGTGACAGTGGAGGCGTTCCATTGTCTATGGTATGTGAAATAAAGCTCCACTACAGGTGTTTAAATCAAGGACATCAATACTTGAATCAATACCACAAGAATGCTTCAAAATGTTGACACCCTGAGCTTTTCTGTTTATTCACACATAATTAAATAAAATATGTGTCAAATAAGAAGAGAGAAAACTCTGAATCAGGACACATCAGAGCGGTATATTTAGTTCTGAGCCTGATTTGAATACGTTTGAATGTTGTCTTTAAATGGATATTTAAATTTGGCTGGGTTTGTCCTCCAGTAAACTCCACACAAAGACAAATAATTTATATATCAAACTGGATTTTAACAGATATATTATCCGGTGAAAACAGAGATTATAAGATAGGGATTATGCACAGGCAGCTAACTGAAAGACATGGAGATGTGGGATTGTGGGGGTGGAGTGACAGATAGAGAAAGAAGAAAGAGAGAGCGAGAGAGAGAGAGAGAGGAGTGGATGCAATGAACAGGAAGCATCCGGAATGAATTCCCAGAGATGGCCACGCATGGCTGGGCTGAACTGGCCTGGATCCGGGAGGTGGAGGCTGTGGTGGATGGGTGGGTGGGTGGAGGGGTTTAGAGGCTCTTGCATGTCCAGCTGGACAGAAGGAGAGAGACAGAAAGACGACCGAGAGAGGGAAAAAGAGAGAGAGGCCCCCGGGTGCTGACAGGTGTAGCCCTCCACTCCAGCTGAGGCCTCACAGCTGACCTGGATCTCTGGATATTTCTCTCCATGTATGTGTGTATGTCACTCTCTCTCTCTCTCTCTACCTCGCTTTTCCTTTGTCAAAACACATGCTTGAACTCTGACTTGTCACAAACACGACAAGCTTTGCATGCTCCACTATTTATTTATTTTTTTTCCATTTTCTTCATTATACTGCATATGGAGACCAACCTGGCTACACCAGAACTGATGGTATTAATTAAACACGAGCTGTCTTTATTTGTCAAAAGATATGCATTAGAAACAAGCAGATAAAAGTGATATTTACACATCAGCAAGACTTCCTCTAGAAGTCACTGAGCAAATGGGTTTCCCAGGTAGATCACACAAACTGTTTTCCCAAATATGCAAAATAATGTATTAATGTGTCAGTGTTTTAGTTAAACTTCACAACTACTTCATGATAAGCAGGGGTAATGTTTTTGCATGACGTTAAAAGAACCATATACGTATATATATAGCATTATACACACACACACATATAAATTCTACTTTCAGCAAAAAAATGACATTACATTATCATTGATGTGTTTATCATTGACAGTACTGATGTTCTTCCAATGATGCCAATAAAGTAAAGGTATGAACTGAATCTATTCATACTGAGAATCTGAGGGATTTATGTGACTACTAGAGGAAGTAATGAGTCACTCTTCCGATCTTCCTTGGTGAAGAAAACTAATGCCACAGGGCCTTTGACAAAAGTGTCAGAAAGTGATGAGATAGGATGAGAAGTGCTAAAATACTTTTATAGTCAAAGAAAGGGACCAAATTATAAACGCTAGAAGCACTGCGGTTGTTTTTACCACTGGACACATCTTTAAATGAAAAGAATGGAGTTTGATGCTGAAATCTCTGTGTTTCTTCTACATGTGAGTTTGTTTATAAGTCTTATGAAGGTACAGAGATATTATTATGTGATGATATTTCTAAGTTTGCCGTTTGTTGATCCACATTTCATGCTAAATTGTAACAGTTTTGACCTCTGAACTTGATTTTCCATTGACTGATCAGCAGACTGCGCCCTAGAAGGGTCCTCGTCCAATCCTACATTAGCAACACATTACTAGGGAGCAGAACCTGCGACAAACAATTAGTATTGACCAAGATAGTGAAGTGGTGTGCCAATGGAACCTATAATTCCAACAGCAGATATTCTTAAAGTCTGGAAAGAGGTGTTCTTCCAGCCATTCCCAAAGCCTAAAACTCAACTGCAGAGTGGATTACACATTGTGGCAGATCCCACTATCAACACTGAACTATGTTACTTACAGCCAGTACAGTAGCTACCATTTAGCCTATCTTTAGCTTAGCTAGTATATTGTCATCTGTACTCTGATCTAATGAAATTGTGTTATATGTCACGACAATTCTTATGGCAGTTTGAAAGCAATACGTATGCATCTTCAACCTACTCAACACCATTTGATCATGTGCTAATTTACACAAAGATCTACTGTTTGCATGTCCCTAACCCTCAGTGTGTGGTGTTAGATGTGTTGTGAACATACATGTGGAAACCTTATAATGCGTACAGATAACACTTCAATTAAAAGTGGTGTGTCTCTCGTGGAGTCATGATATCACGTTATCTAATGGGGATGCTCCTGCTTTTCAATTAAGACAAACATAATTATGATTTACAGAACATTTTACCCAGCAGTACAAGAGCATGACTGGTCCAGAAAGGTTTGCCGATTGCATTTGACTGACTTCTCCTGTTTCGATTGGGACTGGTATGCGTTTACCTTGATCAGAGTTAAGTCTTCATCCTTCCTGAAGCGGATGTTGTGGATATAGCTCCAACAGCGTATTGCAGTTACTTCTCCCTCAATCTTGATGAAATCTTGGAGCTATTACTCCAAAAAGCATCACTGACACTTAGATCCAGAAGATACTACTGCCCATGCCATGACAATCAACTTTCACGGGAGTTTCAGAGAACATGCACAATAAATAAGAGTTGTGGATTTCAAGGACCAGTTCATTAACGTTCCTGTAGAATGCATAGCTTCATTTTAAGATACATCATTATTTCAGAGTAGCGGACATTTTTTTCATCAATGCGTTGCAATTTCAATGTAAATCTATGGAGAGATTCTGAAAAGTTGTCGCACATTAACTAAGGGGGTGGGGCCACGCTGATCAGCCAGTTCTAGACAGATATTTAGTGCAGCTATTGACAACACAAATTGTACAGAAAACTATACTAACTAAACTATTGTTTTGCTGTGGCTGTTTTCTGCCAAAAAACAGTTAGGCAATCTGAGTTAAAATGTAAAATATCAGGTATCACCTGTATGAAGCTTCCAAGTCACACCATTTTTTGATAAGATAACCGAGTTTTTATTTGAAGAAAACTTGATTTTACCATATCACATATATCTTAATACTTTATTCAGTCAGTGCTACAGACTGTGCATACATAGTGCTAATTCGTTGGTGGTTTTGGTTGTTTCAGCGTGTGTTCCGGTACCCGCCTTCCCCCTGCTGTTGAGAGTTTGGAATATCATTACTACATATAAGTCTTTTAAGGGTCCAGGTTTTGAGTCAAAACCAATTTTTTTTTTTTTTAGTCTCTGCATCCGGTCCCAGACAGGGTGAGTCCAAACCAAACAGGGTCCAGCTCCCCACAGTCAACACCACAGCACAGAACAAAATGTTAATTATCTACGTAATTTCCTCTCTGAGGATCTGGAATATGGAGGTTTCTGTGAATCAGCTCATATTGTTTGACACTAAAGTTTCCTTCCATTTCTTCTTCAACCTACTCCCTCTTTCCTCTTCCTCTACCATCAGGTCTTTGTCCAAAAAAACTGACTCATGCCTTTTTTTTAATATCTGTCTGTCCATGTACAGATTTTTGTGTAAACAATTTAGATTTAATGGTTCCACTGTGTGATCATTGTATGAGTTCTGATGACCTGAGTTAATACATTTCATTGGCAGTTCTTTATAAATAAGAATATGTCATAGACAGCAGTAAATGAAGTGCATGTGTATAGTTTTGTACCAAGGGTTTAAAAAATGTGATACAACTGTGAAAACTGGGGAAAGTATTATTACTAATACTTCATATCATTTTTTTGGTGGATGCAGTTTGGTTTGGAATTTTTGGTGAAATCTAAGCTAACAGCTACAATGTAAACAATCAGAAGATAATCAGCATGTGAGGATTAAAAGACAAAGAAACCACTTTCACACAGATATCCCGGGAAAAAGGCGAGATGGCGATCCCACCTTCTTTCCACAGCCAAGACAAATGAGTAACAGAGGTGAGACAGGCTGGACTTTTACACAGTGAACCTACGTTCAGGAATCAAAGGGTCGGTGACGCGTCGCAGCATAGAGTGTGATGCATAACTTGTGAATTGGAAATACCCGGAGCACAGTGGTGTTGTCTCCAGAGTCAGCCCAGATTTCACTGTTCCACAAATGCATTTTCCACATGCAGTGCATCATCAAAACATCACACCTTGGTTGCGGAATAAGAGGTGGTCGTTTTACCTAGAGTTCTGGAATCATGGCTCTGTTGCTACCTTCAGAGGCGTTACAGAGCAGCGACAGAGGTGGGACCAAACGATCCACCATTTCATTTATGCAGACGTTGTTCTGGAATAAAGGTAAAATATTCCCAAAACAGAAATGCTGTGTAAAAGGGACTAGTCTTACTTTGACTGACTGTCAAAATAAGTGTCTATGAGTTTGTGAGGAAGAAAACTTGATGGTACCAACATACAGATGTGTGTAAATGAAAAAAAAAAATTCTATTTTTAATGAGTGACGTGGTCTGGAGATACATAGTGCTGATTCATTGGTTTTGGCAGTCGTACTGATATGTGACTGAAATATTAATACTTATATAACCCCTTTACTGGAACATGGAAAGACAGGGGTAGTTGTTTGGTTATCTGCTTTGATAGTTACAACTACTTTCTGTAGCCTTTGTCAGAAGAGTCACAATGAACGATCCCTGTCTTGATAAACAAATTAACTACAATAATTGTATGTTGGACACTTTATGAAACTCTACCAGAACATGGAATATTATTTAAACTATTGAGAAAAATGGTAATATCCTCATAAACGAATGGACAAAAGAAATTCTGTCTGTAACGGGATTTTATTTATGGCCACTGTAGGGGAAGATGATGCAACATCACTAAATGTCACTTAATATCCCACCCTGAAACTTTAATCACAGTAATACACTGTTTCACTTCCAAACAGCATATTATTTTAGGAAAGATATTATTACAACAAATCTAAACCATCGCTAGTGCAGTTTTCAAATACAATGAATCCCCATTCACAGTTGTTTTAATTTACTAAATCTGAAGCTAAATCTAGCCTTTCAACAACACACGTGGGATTTTAACAGTAATTAGAACTTTATGTTTCAGGCACTGAGAGCATTTTCCAGATGACTAAATGCATAGTTTGGATCTCGCTGTCAGCAGGACATCAATACATTTTGATGATGAAAGGAAACATATAGACATTTTAACATGCTTATACTGTGAAGCTTACAGTGACCCTTGAACACTCTCAGTAAAAACACTCAAGATTTGCTGGTTTCAGTCTTTCACAAACTCCAAACCACACTTCTCTTAAATTCTCCTGCTTCCTACCACAAAGAGAAAAGACCATCACCAGTCAACTTTTGTCTCTTTGGTTTTTTACTATGGGAGTAAACATGCTGTGACTTCAAAACTCAGACAGTCTGAAAAACTCAACATTTCACAAAGACTGACTTGTATCTCTGCTTTTTAGTGGTTAAAAAGAATACTGTATATAAAAATGCCCCAGTGGTGTGGTGTCAATTGTATATGGTTAATAATTAAACATGATTCATTGATGTTTAACTGAAATAAACTCTGGTCAAACAGACTGCCTTATATTATATAGAGCATAAATAAGCCAAAGCACCTTATCTTGTGCACTGTTAATTTACATACTCTGTAAATAATATAATGAATATATGTAAAGAACCCTTCCATTGGCATACAACTAAAAGATGTTTTTTTTTTTTTTTTTGCCAATTAGTGTTTCTATCATCATCCAGACCTTCTTGTCATGCACTGTTATTTAAAACATCAACACGATTAAAAGTAGACCAGAATTAATTTAATTTGCCTCACTGGCTTGTTGCGTGAGGTGACTCTCAACATGATGAGTAAATGAGTATTCCAATATGACAAGTTACAATGATAAGGTCAGTGCTGTTGAACAAAGAGAGAACATTTTCTGTCATTGGACAAAAGACTAGATTACACTCATGTTAAATAAACAATGAATTAGAGTGAATGAAATAGAACAGATTGATTTGCTGTTAGCGGCGCAGCAATTAATCTTACACTGCAAATGAGGGTAGAGGGAGAAAAATATATAAAGACTGAAAAAATACAATGAGAACCATTGTTATAGGAGCATTGTTTTATGTCATTGTCAAATGCAGTAAGTGTAATGAACTGCACTTATTACATGCTTTGTCTTTTTCTGCCTAACAAGGGCTTTACACGTTGTTGTCTTGTCACTTCCTTGAAAAAAAAGTGTCAATCAGCAAACTGGACAATTTTATTTATATGCCGTGCAGGTTTTTGCCAGAATATCAACATTCAAATGAGGCAGATAAGCCCACTGGGGGAATGTCTTTCAGCTGAACGCAATTTTATTTTAAGGATATTCATGGTGTCAGGGTTCAGTTTAGATTAGATGCAACCAGATAACTTTAATTAGATAATTGGATAACTCAGACATTTTTGCAGAATTCTCTCATTTCTTTGTCATGTTTATTTTTTGTTGAACCATTTAACATTCTGAGAGCAAAGGCTGTCCTTGTGAGGAAAAATATCTGTTTACGCTTCTGTGAACATTTGGCATCAAACTGAGTAACTTTCAATACTTAAAGGACAGGCATTTTGTCTTAGCTGTGATATTTGACTATTTGGATAAACATGCAAGTGTGTGTACCCATGCATCCTCCCACCCCACCCACCCACACACATTCACATCCCCTACACTCAGCTTCTTTCTCAACACACACATCCATCGAACCAACCAACCACACACACACGTACAGTACACTCATGTGGATATTATCAGTGGTGCTCAGCTGAGGCTCCAGGCCTGTCCGGTCCCCACGGCGTAGCAGTGACCAGGGGAGGAAGAGCTTATCTCAGCCCCAGGCCCCTCCCACGGCCCCATGCCTTGGCTCCAGGAGCTGGGAGGCAGATGCCATGCAGGTCCCCGGTGTGGCATGTTTCTGTGGCCAATGCGTATAGCGTTTAATGCTTAAGGGACTGGCTTTTGAACCAAACAGTCCATCTTGTGTGTGTGTGTACGCATTTGTGTTCGGGTAAGTGTGTGTGTGTGTGTGTGTGTGTGTGTGCGCACGCCGGCCACACAGCAGATGGAGGTAAAGGTTTTCAGTATGACCAACTCCCCCTAGCCCACCTGGACTTCATCAGAGCATTTGGTACTCGTGCACATGGATGACACACATACAATCTCACAATTACACACACACACACACACACACACACTCACACACACACACACACACACACATACATAATGATACATTGCAATGAGTTATAACAGACTGTGTTACTCTTGGAATATTTACCTCTATTAAATTCATGAGTAAAAGTGGAATATGATGTGAAGATGGAGATGACAACAGAGATATAGTGCCGGAAAAAACCACAAGAGAACCCTGTAAAGTTAAGAACTGATTTAAGAGCTTGGTAAAATAATAATAATTCCCTTAGCTGCTAAAAAAAAAAAAAAGTCAGCCATTTCCTCATATTCACTTCAATGTTCTCAAGAGACAAGCTGCACCATCATCTTCATTCATTAGGAACAATTTCTTCATTGAAATGGAGAGTATTTCATAAGACGACAAAGGCAGGGACAGGTGTTTTTGGATTGCACAGCTGAAAAACTCTTTATGAGTTTTAAAAAGATGAGGTTAACAGCTTTGAAAAGCTCCTTTCGTCTCAGTGAATTATGCTAAGTATTCACAAAACATCGGTCTAAATATAGGACTGGAATGCGCTGCAGATTAGCTCGCGCAGTGATGGGTCTATAAGACGGCGGCGCAGAGCTGTCTTCCCTCCTTGACTGGCACGGCTTTGAACCCTCAAATTCACAGCACAGTGGATAAATATCTGCATGTGTGTGTCTGTATATTAGCCTGTCGGTGTGTCTTCCTACAAGAAACCAAAGGTGAATAGTTTTTCTGTGTTTGGAGGAAATCCTATGTGTTCAAATGTTTAGTTGAAATCGCTGACGTCTAAGGCATACAGGGCACTGCGGTGGAATACAAATGGCACTGGCGGATTTGATTTTAGAGCTAGAGCACCTTCCTCTTGGCTGTTTAAAGGTATTAAAGAAAGACTGACATTTCAACTCTCGGGGCTAACTATATCATGCAGGCTTGAAGCCCCCGAAAACAGTAAATGGGTAGACTTGCGCACGTCCTTCTTCAGCAAAGAAACCCAAGCTCTAATATTGGAGTCGTGCTTTGATGTGTAATCACACATGCGCATGTCTACCACTAACACAGGCACAATACATTTGCTGAGATAAAGTGACTGCAGTGTATGACCCATTTTGCAGAGGCAGGGTTTTGCTTTCATAACGATGGGGTGTTAGTGAGCGCATAACCAGTATCTTACACTGGGATGATGCAGCACGACAAGCTTTTAAATCTTGAAAAGGAAGTGCTAGGCTGGTTTCTGGTAAAAATGCTACTGTCACACGTCCAGTCATAATGCCGTTAGCCATACTCCCCCAGGGTGACAGGCAAGCCAGTACTGAAAGTATGCGCAAGTGGCAAAAAAATGGGGAAGCGTCAAAAAAATTCAAAAATCTCGTAGGGAGCGTGTTGTGGAATATATTTCATGTTACTTAAGTGAGGTGACAAACCTCGAAACCCCGGAACACGCTCCTCATGCAGCTAATAATCACTGTTTCATGGTGTTGGAGAAGCAAAGCAGAGATAATGTTTTGTGTCGAGATAACGCGTTGCGTTATTCCTGCCGCCTCCTGTTAACGCATGAGACAAATGGAATGGGCGCATCGCCTTGGAGCCATCCAAATGAGGGTGTCTGCTGTGAAGTGAAGTGAAGTGAAGGAGGAGGAGGAGGAGGAGGAAGGAGGGAGGGGGGCAAGTGCCACAAAAATCAGGGAGCGGCTGCTCGACCCTTGCGGCGCATCACGGCAGCAGTCAAGTGAATGTGAAAACAAGAGAAAGCTTTGCGGAATATTGATTTAATGCCGCAGCCTGAGCAGAGGAAGATGCGCGCTCCAGATTACATGCGCTCTATTTCCCACCCATACAGAACCTTGAGTTCCTCTGCCTCCACACTCCAGAGAACCACAAAGAGACAACGAAAGGATGTTCTTTTTATGTGTTGTTTCCCTGTGTGAAGTCCAACTGTGTAAATGTGCAAATATAAAACAGGCTAGAACTGAATAAATGAGTAAAAACCGATCATGCCCCATTATTCTATACATACTGAAGATAATATCAAGGGATCTTCTCACTGTACCCTCCCACCACAGTACCTATAGGTTGGCTTCCTTCCTTTTAATTAGCTCCCTGTCTCCTAAATAATGAATTAGTTGCGGCACATATTAGAATAAAAAACTGAAGGTTTTTGATCCTAATGAGGTAGGTTGGTTGGCTTCAGTCTTTCCAAAACATGATGTGCATGGGCATGAACACACAAATTAATCATGTTTATATATATATCTAGGTTTATCATATTTATTCTTGCCCGTGTCATTTATATATTACGCCATGTTTCCAAAAAACCTCTGTATATTTGTCAGTTTGTGTTGTTTTTAATGTTGAAATACCAGTGACAATAACGTTGTATTCTTTACATTTGAACCATATATTTAATAAAAATGCACTAATGCCATTAGCCTGCATTGCTTTACTACCAAACAAATCTGATCACTTCTGCAGAAATGATCAAACCATTTTAGCGGAAATGATCAGATTTGGTCTTACATAAGCCTCAGCTTTAATGATGTATACATCATGTAAGCCCTTTTTACTTGAAACAATGAAACAAATGATGCTACTCATGTAAAAGCGAATCACTCAAAAAAAGTTACACATTTATTTGGTTGAAATATGATGGACTATATATATGTTCATGTATGAGCTACGTTTGCTCTTGCATGAGAACACCATGAATAAAATGTTGGATATTATGCTTTATCGTCAATTTAAGACTTAAAATAAACTTGTTTGGTGTGTAGACTCACCAGGCATCGTCATTTGTCCCTGTGTGCACATAGCGAAACAAGAGAATGTGTGCATTTCTGCTCACTGCCCTCCATGTAACTCTGTGCGTCGATGACAAAAAACAGAAGATCTTTGGAACAATTTGTTACTTAATGCCCCCCACCCACTCACCCCCCCTCCGGCTGCTCAAAATTATGAACAGTGAGCCGCACACATTCTTGCGCACAGCCAAGTGAGGAGGCGCCTCCGCTCCCGTCCTGGGCCAATGACACACAGAGCAGCCTTATCATACTTATCCTCTCCTGGCCAATAGCGCACCTCTCCCTGGCTCACATGACGCCTTTCTGTGCGCTCCTTCTCCTCTCAGCGCTCAATCCCGGCGAGTGCAGGCATCACTGAAGACCTGACACCGGCGGAATCGGACGTCCAGCGTCTCCAGGCAGAATGTCCAAGGTGTTATCTTCTGCAAAACTTTATCTCCATCAGATGAAGCTGGCCAAGCTGGCCGTGACAGTGCCTGTGCGCCGTCCGGAGGAACAGACTTTTTCCGTCTCTAAATGACCGGAGAGGCGCAGGGGCGAGACAATAACGCCCAGAAGTTATTGAAATGAATCGTAAGTGTGCGTCGTTATATTTTCCTTTTTCTAATTTTTATTTGACTTCAACAAAACATAAACAAAGTAGTAGTTGTGTTTACTGTTTAAATGTTAGTCGTGGTAAGTTCTACATGTATAACTGCATGTGTCACTTTTTTTTTTTTTTTTTTTTTTTTTTTTTTACTCTGTTTTTGTTTTCATTCTGGAAGAAAATGAAACATTTTAACATGCTTTTATAAATTGCATATTGACCTTTTTCTAATGTCTAATAGGAAACGCGCTCAAGTTGTTTTTTACAGTCGACATTCTTTGTGCGTATTGTGAGTGTGTGGCAGTGTCCGCGCAGCGCCATAGCATGAAATATAGATAAAAAAGCACAGGGTAAACCCGCTGACCCTAGGAAGGCAGGCTGTGCAACCGGTCCACACGGCTCAATGAGGACAATTAAGGAGGGGGGCAAAGGAGGGAAAAAAGAGCACTTGAAGCCACTGAAAGAGAACTGCACTTTACTCAGACCAGACAGGGTGGATCTTCAGTAAGCTTATGTGTCAAATTCATTATAAAACAACCTCTCCTAAGTATAAAATTCTTCAAAAAGAAACTTAAGCTGACTATTTTTTGAACAAACCACTCATTTATGTCAAATTCAAGTGATTTTGACAGTCCCACCATGAGGTCATGTCACTCACTGAACCCTTTTATTGATTGGGAATTAGGGGGTAGTGGAGTCAGAGGGGTGCAAAATGTATGTACTTTATGGAGCTGAAGCAAAAATAGGTGCACTCTGATTTTCCGTGATTTCTGCACAATCAGAGGGGACAAGCAGGGGACCGGGGCCATTTGATGTTTTGAAAGGCTTCAGATGGCTTTAATTAGGACCTATAAAATCTGTCTGCCCCATTCTCTTAGGCGGCGCTCTGCTCTGGAGAAGGGAGGGGAATTGACTCTCTCTCACACACACATTACACACACACAAAAAGAAAAAGCAAGCCGACACAGAAAGTCACTTCGGCAAAGGATGGTCTAATCAAATTTTTATAACCCGTCTTTTTTTTTTTCTTCTTCTGCTCGTTGCACCCTCCCTTGCCTCCCACCCTCCCTTCCTTGATGCTGATGGTATGTAGGCAGCCCTCCTATTCCCTCTTTGTCTGTCTGGTGTGTTATCTACACCCCCCCTACACACACACACACACCACCCCATGCACCCCCCGATTCCTCGCACCACCCTCACCCTAACTACCACCTACAGTCAGGCCGACCCCAGACACCTGAAGGCTAGACATAATGATCAAGAGAACTTCCAGTCTGTCTGGAACATAGCCAGTTGTTTCAGGTTTTCTTTTTCTTCTTCTTTTCTTTTTTTTTTGTCCCCCTGCTGGTCTGCCTGTGCTTCTTCCACTGTCTTCCAGCCACAATGAAGACACGCTATGTTGTTTGTGAGTTGTCCCTTGAATGTGTGTGTGGTATGAGGGGTGCAGTTCTGCTGCTACTGCTGCCGCTGTGTAGCCTG
Source organism: Maxillicosta whitleyi (assembly GCA_029822895.1). Classification (NCBI taxonomy): domain Eukaryota; kingdom Metazoa; phylum Chordata; class Actinopteri; order Perciformes; family Neosebastidae; genus Maxillicosta; species Maxillicosta whitleyi. The sequence continues at coordinate 10,392,473 of JAPSES010000258.1, forward strand.
TATGAATCTCAGATAGTGTGTGGGTGACTCACACAGCTGCAATACACACACACTCATGAGGAAACATCAAAGACTTCTTCTCTGGTGTATGTGTGTGTGTGAGACAATTTTCAGCTGTTCTTGCGAGTGTTAGCAAAAATGTAAGTATGATTTGATGCCCGTAAGTGTTCAGTACCTACGTATTTTTTCCCCATTTTGATTAAAAACTTGAAGTTAATGAACTACTTTGTTCTTTTTTTTTTTTTTGAAGCGTTCCATTCATTACACTGTATAGTAGGTATTACTATATTTTTCTGAGGTGCACCTTCATGTTTTAAGCCTTAGATATAGCCTCTTTTAAGTTTTTCCAATATGATGGCATTTAACCTTCTTCTCACAATTGATTAAAGGTAAATAAAGCTACTCATTGCTGTACGGTACATAAAAAGGTCTGAGGTCTTTTAAGATACATAACTGAACCGAGGGAATCATCCCAGCTTGAAGATTAAAGTGTTACCTCCAGCCATAAATAGCATTTATAATTTGGGCCCATAGACATTGTGTGTCACACCTAGACTGCGATGGTGGGCGTTTTTCGGTTGAGGCTTAATATACGCTGGCTTATGGAGTCGTGTAAATGGAAATATAGAATACTAATTAAATGGTGGGCGTTGGTGAAAATGATTCAATGCATGGTGTTTCCTTGACAAAATTTTAAGTGATTTCCTTTTGAGGAATATACGGCTTTGTTTTATGTGTGTTGGTTAGGGATTACATCATTTTGCTGCTCCTGGCTTTAGCTAGATAATAACCTAGCCGTCTTTATAGAAAATGGCTGATTAGACTCGGGTCTTTGTTTGACATATTTTCTTGACAAGGGTAAGGAAATGAAAACAAGTGGTGTCATTGTTGTGTTACTTGTCAAACTATTTAATTTTTTAATTTGAAAAATTGGGGGAAAAAGTGGCCTTATTTTGTTCAACTTATTTGTTTGATTAGACGTCATGCCCTGTTGGAGTCGGCTCCGTCTGTATCCAGAAACATGTAATGATGCCTTGATGTTCTCAGGAGCAAGTGTTGAAAATTTGCACAGAGGTACAGTCAAAATCCTGCCACTTGTTTGTGTGTGTTTTCTGAAAGCTGAATGCTTGTATCATGGCATCAAGGAGATTGAGGATGTCTCTTCCCCTGCCACCACCACCCTTTGAAGAGGGAAGTAATAAAAAGCTCAATGGGTGCAACAAGCTGTTCTTCCCTCCTACACTTTGAGGCTTTCTACCTGGAGATGAATAGGAGGCCCCTCCATAACGAAGGGGGAGAAGAGAACATTTTATTGAAGGCTGAGGATGTGGGGGGATGCGCCATAGTTTACAGACACTTGGTGTGAAATAGTCCAGTTGTACCAGTCCTGGAAATTTCTACTGTGGAAAAAAAAAAAGTTGAGTGAAGCCACAATCTTTATGAAAAACAAAAAAACAATGTGTTAATCTGTTAACATATTTGACTGTAACTGATGTCAATCTATTAAGGTTTATCCAGGTCAGAAGGGTGTGATGTAAACACTGCCAAACAGTCTTGTTAAATCCTGCTCGAAGTAAAATACTGTCTTCATTGTGGGATAATACAACATCCACGATAATGACGTTGGACAATCACAAAGCTGCAGATTAGGATTTTCGGTAACCAGATTTATGCGTGAAGGAGTGAAGTCATGGTCAGGAATGTAAATGGCGGAGTCATTCAATTACCACTGTGCCCTTTCCTGGGAAAAGTCCCCAGCCGTGAAGAGGTTAATTGTTTTTGAATCTCCATCCGAGGGAAGAAAAAGGGTGAACGGGAGGGATAATTGAGCAGCTGATAGTTGAGTGGGTTATGGATTACTGCGCCTCTCCAAAGGAGAAAAGAAAAGGAGGTGAACGAGAGAGTAAGGAGAGGAGAGAAGGGAAGGAAGGGGTGTGAAAGACTCATGTTGTGTGATGCAGCCGCAGGGGTTGTCTGGTTCTCTTAGGAAGACGGAGAACTCCAATCCTGTTTAGCCCATGAGGTGACCCTTGACCCCTTGCATGCTCCTCCCTGCTCCAGGTGCAAGCCCTCACTGCTGGGAGCTTACACGCAGACATTCAGTACTAGCTAATTTTTCACACACTCTCCAAGCCATGGGGGGAAACTCTGTATGAAAATTCTTTTCATATACTCGCCCCCTCCTCCTCTCCCCTTTATATCCAACATGCCATTCCATTGTCAAAGGTTAAAGATCCAAGCCTGCTTGTCGGGGTAAGGATGTGTTATGATAATACTGGGCCTCTTTTGTATTTTTCTTCCTCTGAAATATTTTTTTTTCACCAAGAAAATGGATGACTGTCTTTTAACAGGGGGAAAAAGATGATCTGACATGGTGCACTAATCACAGGAGTGTTAATCAGAGAGATGTCATGTATAATTACTACAGTGTTTGATAACACTACAGCAAACCACCTCAGGCCATTAGCGAAAGTTTCCTGATGCTATTAATGGGCGCTAATAAAATTCAAGAAAACCCGGATGGAACGAACCCTCTGCATGGCCCACTGATTAAAGCACTGTAAGGTTAATGAACCAATTTACATACTTTCTGCTGCCATCTGGGTGGAGTGACGAGGCAGATGCTCCCGACTCTGTGCGGTGGAGTTGTGCTGTTCGACATGAAGGAATGTGTCAGGTCCTTAGAGGTCGATAAGCAAATTTAATCTTGAGCTTGTGGTCAAAAAGAGGTACCGCTTAATGGCTTTGTCAAAATAAGCTTTGATCATGTGGGTCTTAACTGTTTTTAAATGTATTTAATAGGAATGTACCAATTGTAAAATTTTTGGCCGATACCAATACAACTACCGATACTGACCTTTATCGATACCGATACCAATATTTAAAATGAGAGTTTGGCCAGTAGTTGATGCAGGTGCTCATACTATATTCTGTGTTATGACTTTACATTCCATTTTGTGCCAAGAAAATAAAGATATTTCCACTTTTATGTGCCTTTGAGCATTGCATCGTGTTTGAATGAGCACAAATTAATTCAAACATTAATAAAACACCCTTTTATATGAACACAAATTATAGCTTTTATTTAACTTATATTATACTTAATATCCAACACTGTGATTCATGAATCAACATCTTATATATTAGTAGCTGTATGTAACAATATGAAATATCATTAAATCCCTATCCCTAATTTTGTTCCATTACAAAAACCAAATGAATTGTACGTTTTTGTGTTAACATTGTTGCTTAAAGGTGATTGATTTTGACTACCATTGACACAGCTTACCTACTGTGACTTGCCCTCATTAAAAAGGTGAACAAGAGGTGTGTTTTCTCTGCCTAAGGTGATGAAAAAGTCGACAGGGATGATCCATAAAATTCACTGATGATAGTGGTGAAGGAGTAATGGATTAGTGTATGTCCACCTCTGTGCCAGCCTCATCTGGGTGATCACATTACAAATAGAGCATTTTGAAGCGGTCTTTTAGCTGAGAAACAAAATGAGGTCTGTCAGCGATCAATAAAGCAGTGTGAAAGCAGAGGCATACACTTAAAAAAATCAAAGGCTCTGGCTGGCATGGCCGTAATCTCGCTCCGTCTGCTGGAATCAGATAAGGGAGCGGGGCCTTGCAGAAAAGGTTGTTCGGCCCCGGGGCAGCTTGACGTGATGGATATCCCTCTTGCTGGCACCAAACTCAGCCTGATTTCATCTGCAAATGAGGAAACCAAAATGTTTCTGCTTCTTTCTGGTTCCTCTCTGATATTGTGCTTTTGGAAGAGCAGCCGAAGGGATAGATGGGTAAAGGGGAGCATAATTTATAATCCTTTGCAGTGTGTATGTGGAGAAAATACACAGCTATTTTACTAACCCCTCTGTTGTCCTCAATGGATGGTGGCTTTTACCTCATGCTTCACTTACATGATTTAAAGAAAATAAAATCACCCCGGTTTTGGTTTGACAATGTGTCAGAGCTGGTGCGAGTGTTCGTCTCAGATTAGCTCTTTGTGCCATGGGGAAAGCGGAAAGACAGGGTGGGGGGTCAGGGATGGGGGAACAATACCACTGCAATCCCTGTTGAAAGAAATCATTTGCACAATTTTATGAAAGTGGTATTTGTCCGGTTGGATGGTTCTATCAAAGCCTAACAGCTACGGTGGAACGTGATTTAAATGACGGGGTGAGGTACAAAGCTGGAAAGTTGTCGGGTTAGAGTCATTTCTCAGCTGAATGCTCTTCAGGTAAATGCAGATAATGTGCTCTCCAGTTTTTCTTTCTCTTTCTTAAAGAAGTCTCCGTTTTACAGACAGCTCTGAGCTGACACCAGCTCTGCCAGAGCTTCTTTTCACTGGGCTAAGCTTGTACAACATTTATGTGGTGAAGATGAAAAGACATCATGGCTGCACTTTATGCCGGTAAATTCATCCCTGAAAAAGCGGTTTAGAAAAGCTCTTGTTCTTAAAGTACTGTCAGGTCTCCCCTAATTTTTTCGTCTCAGTACTACTTTGTAAATCATGCCTTAATGGAGTTCCAGGGCAGAAAATTCTGACTTTTAATAAATATTCAAGGCCAATGGTAAGAGTTAGCCCCATGTTTTTTTCCCATGTAGATAACAGAAGAACATTTCCTTTTACCCATCTCCTTTGTTGTTCTTTTCAGTTTCAGAACCCCCTACAGTATTTTGTTGTCTCAATTTTTTCCGAACCATTTATGCTCGGCAACTTCCAAAGGATGAACCAAACATATTCTCAGTTTTATGGCCGATGAGGGACCATTGGGCATAATGAAGTTCTGTTTCCCAGCATGAATTTGGGAGGCTCATGATTACAAATGCTCCTCTCATTGTCTCCCATCATCTCCTGCCTAATTGAAGACAATATAAAGAGACAATGGGGTCTCGCTCATCATTCTGCATCAATGGCATGCTCTATGGAACGTGCCAGTCTGTTAAAAGCATGATGTCGGTGGTGGGAGGGGGGTATATGGATACTTGAACGCACTCAAGCTTGTTTAAATTGGACCAAGAAGATGGACAATTAAACTACAGGTCCCGGGGGGGCTTTTCATTTTTGGTCAACTTCCCCACTTCATGGCCTCCCGCCCTTGTAAACGCTCCTGGATGTGTCTGGGTCATGTGTTAGGGGGTAGAGTGGGGTTTGTAGGCGGGAAGGGATTGGGCGGGGGAGTGTCTCTGGAGGGGTTGTCTCAGATGATTAGGACAGCCAAGAGGGGAGAGTCCCTCAGTGCCTGGCCTCCTTCACCTCCCTAATATGCTCTGAATAAGTCCCCCTCCGCTCTGCGTTTGTTGAGGGTTTGGCAGGAGGGGTGGGATTATGTCTGGCCATGGTTTAGGAGTGTTTGTCATCTGCCCCCTCGAGGCGTGCACCGACTCCTTTGTCTGAGCGTCAGGCGTTGGTACAATGTCAAATAACACAATGTTCCTGTATCCAATCAGGGCATCTTGGGTGAGGAGCTGACATAGGATTTCATGTCTGGATTTTTCTTCTTTTTTTTTTTTTTTTTCAAACTTATGCAAGAATTTACAGATAAAAAAAGGCAGTTAATTCCGTGCTGTAGTTTCCTGTAGAATTTAGGCTGTTTTTCCCAGCGAGTGCATGCTTAAATACTTTAAAAAAAAAAAAATTAAAAAAGACATAGCCACTCTTAGTTACGATATGTACTTTTATCATTTCTGCAGATGACTTGACGTAGATGTGCACCACATGAGGTTTTTCTCAGAATATTATGATATAGATGTACAGAGGATGCATGACTAAACAACAGATTTTACTATGACTCAATCAAATCAAGATCTTGGCCATTTTGTGCTGATGTTTAGCAGCTGTACACAAAAAGATATCCATCAAAGAAGGGGAAGCAATGTTCATTTGTCTATTGATTCATCAATAAATCAGAGTAAAGTGCAGCAACAGCTTGCATCTTCTCCACTACATGAGTACTAGGAAGATAAATCACTCTATTTTTTCATAATGTAAACAATGATACATGATGAGGTTGTTTGTTTCCCAGTTACATTTAAGCCTCAATATTAGTGAAGAAGATAGACAATGCAGTCTGATGTGCAGAATCCTAATAAATAATAATAATAATAATACTCCATAAAGGTTAATTGTAATTAACAGAATGTGCACATCATGTAAAGTTAAACAAACCCAAACTTTAGGTAAACAAAATTAGCAATTTTTCAAGAGCAGTAGTTTAGCTGAATTTACCTTGAATAAGTTGCTCATACTTGCTAGTCACATGTCCTCCTCCCAGAATTCCTTCATTTTTTTCAAAGTTAGTATTTTTGACACAGTGGCCAACAAGTCATACGGCCATTTGGAACACCAGGAAATTACACACATTCCTTTTTCTCTGTAACAAAATGAATCCAAATCTTGTCTGCTACTATTTGTACAGTTATGTCCTGGATTTGCTACCATTGGATATGGAAAGAAAATTATCTATGGTGATAGTTTTACTGAGTTTTTAAGATAGTTAATCAAAATCCATCTTTTAATTCAGTTACACCTTGTTTTTGAGGGTAAATGTAATTATGTAACTAAATGCACTATCATGGACAGGACATCATACAACTTTTCTGTGATTTTTGAGGTTTGAGCTCTAGAATCACAAGTATTTTCTCATTTGGGTGAAGGTGAACATTGCTAATTCGGACATTCGGAATAAGTAATTGTCCCACATACTTTTGTAACAATATACAGAATATATAATGTGCATTCTCTGAAGTACACTTCTTACTTTAAACTTTAAAACTTGAAACTTTAATGAAATCAAACCATTTTTGATCACCTTAGCCTTTATATGATCTGAAGACAGGCAGGTTTAGGTGTTTTTCTTTAAGCTCAAGAGTCTTATTAATTGACAGTAAATGCTTCAAACCGTTATCGCCTCATAAGTGTATTTGATCTGACATGTCTACTTTTGGAAGGCTTTTTTTTTAAATTTTTTTTTATAGCATCTAAGTATCTTCCATTTTATTTGTCTGTAACTCAAGGTGTATTAAAACCATTTTCATGAAGATTTAGAAAAAAAAGCCCTTGAGATGGTTTTTATTGCTGTATTTAAAAGAAGTGTAGATAGACACATCAGTGGCTGTTTATGTGTGTTGGGGTGAGACAGCAAGTAATTATAGTTGTGTGTAAATGAGTTCTTCTGTATGCGAGTGGAAGTCTCATCTGACCAACAGAAATGTGCTCTTTGAAGTTTATTTTAGCTCAGTGTTACATTGAAGAAGAAGGCGAATATTTGTGGAGTTAAAGCTCCATTGTTGGTGTGATTTTGGCAGATATTAACTGCTTCCAAAATTAGTTTCACCACTTCCTGCAATCACGAGACGATGGAATTTAATTGAATTCGGTTTTACATGCAAGCACAAATTTAAATACCCGCACCGCTTCCTGCTTTTTTCTTCCTCTTTTTGGATTTGTTTACGTGGTTGTGGAAGGTCAGGGTTTATACAATGGTAAATTTACCAGTTTATGCAAATATTCCATCAAACGTATTCCGACTTTTGTCTGGTGCTACACGAAGGCGCATCCCGTATGAATGATCTCTGTGTGGGCAGGAAGCCTTGAAGGTTTGCATCATGTCTGCCACGTTCTCCCTGAGGGCATTCTAGCCTCCTTACATGCAGAAATACACACACACTCACTCACGCAAGCTACCGTTTTTCCTCACAGCGCGGCAGGAGTCTGTCTTCATCTGTCCTATTGATTAATGAAGCAGCCACAGCGGGGTGTCCGAGAGAGGCAGGAGTCTAGATCAAGGCTGCGAACTGCATCATTGCTAGTCACATAACGCACGCACACACATGTACATACGCACGCTCTCACATTCACAGACACATCCGTATTCACACATACTTCTTTGTCATGTTCTCTCTGTGTCTGTCACAGCAGACACTGCAGACACCAGCAGCCATGACACACAAGTGTACACACGTACTGAAAGACATGACCCACACAGCAGTGCTGACACTCACATGTTGTCATAGCTCTCAAATATGCCATATCACACTCACACACTCAAAATGAATTAGCATGGCTTGGCTGTGGGGGCTCCAAAGCTGGAAAGGCGTTTCTATAAACATAATGTTTGTAGATTAGTTGGGGTTAATGATCCGATTGCCTCGAAGCAGCCATGGCGTCTATGTGTGTGTGCGCACATGTGTGTTTTTGGCTAAAGGGAAAATTCACTGCTCTGCTGTGCTGTCTCTCATTTCCACATGAGACATGCCCCAGGCACCATTACAAGAGCAGTATTTATGCTATTAGGGAACTGGGTTCGCCACGCTAGCAGTGGTACCAGAACGAAACAGCTAAAATTATGTCTTGACTAACCTCAATGGGCAGGTCCAGTATTTTCTTTGCATAAATGAAAAATTATGAGTTGTGTATTTTAAGGCTATTTTTATGTCCTCTGTTGGAAGATCACACACATTATGTCAATGTTGTGTAGATGTAAAAACTGAGGAGCACAGTGTTTGTTCTCTGAAGTAAAAATCCAGTCAGACAGCCCCCCCATCTTTACTTTGGTGTGTAAAATTAGCTTCCAAGTTCAAACCAGAAATAGTCCTCTGCAGGACTTTCAGTCAGTTTGAGTCGGTGGGTTCAGTTAGGGTGTAGTCCCGTCAAACATACCTCCCTCTTCCCCGCAAACACACCTCTCACGAAATTCTGAATGAAAAAGTGCTAGAATGAATGAGTTGCAAAGATTATCAGACTGAGAAAAAAAAAACCCTCACCCAGACCCTCATTTTTTTCTCTAAATGCCCCCCTCACATCCTTCAAGATTTTTTTTTCTCCTTGTTTCCCTCCTTCCATCCTTCATTCCCTCCCTTCCTCTCCTCCCGCGTTCCTGTCGAGGCATGCTTGCGTCCCCGCCAACCAACATCGGCGGGGGCAGGGCGAGAGGGCAAGAGGAGAGGAGGGGAGGAGAACAAACAAAGGAGCACTGTTGCTGCCTTGCTGGGGTTTTGGGGAGGGTCGACACTAGGCTGGAGGGGTGTGGGTGGTGGTGGGGAAGGGTGGGTAGGGAGATGTACAGATGGAGAAAGAGTGTGACTGAGGAGGTTTATCATTAAGAATAGCGATTATAAATGAATGGGAGGGGAGCATGGGTGCCTCTTCTGTTCAGTCATAAAGAGGACAGGCAGTACCAGTCAATTTTTCACATGCACCCAGACACACACTTGGCACACTCTGCCATTAGCGTGAGTCTATATTCGAGTGTGAGACATAGGGGAGGGATGGGGAATGGCGCATTGTTTCCTGGCTATTGTACAATATTTGCTTAACCCTCACACTTTATCTGTGCAGCTGTATGCTACAAAACGCCGAAAAGTGTGTATGCGTGGCGACTTTCACAGCTGTTAGCAATTTCATCAGTACACTGTAAAAGAACCCCCCCCCCCAAAAAAAAAAAACAAAAAAAAACACACCCATATGTGTACACATACGCTCAGCCATTTATTAAAGATTATGACTGTGATAAAATCATAGTCAAGTTTCAAGTCAAACTATGTCCTCATCAATGCAAACATAATGGATCATGCAGAAACATGCCAACACATGTATGAAAAATCTGAACAATAATAACACTAGAAACACAATTATCATCAAATGGGTTTTAACCGCTCGTGCCGGGTCATTTCTCTTTGACTCCAACATGAACCTCATTCCCCATTAAATTGAGCATTCCAGCTCTGATCTGCAACACTGGTATATTTTTCTCTGGTTATCTATAGATTCCTGAGAGTTTCACAGCTTTGCTTGTTTTTGAAATATTGACTGAACACTGTGACAAAATACCACCTTAACATTCACATAAGCACTTAGGTCGTCACCTGAATGAACTTTTATTCACTCCCACACCATTTTATATCTGTGTGCCAGCTGAGTATGAGTCACAAGGATTAGTTAACTTTATTGGCAATAACTGAAATACCACAAAGCCCAACTCTGTGTGTTGAATGTATTTATTTGTTTTGATAGAAATCCACTTAAGTGAAGGAACGGTGCAGTCCTGTCATTTCTCATTTTAGTTTCCTGTTAGTTCACCTCCCTTAATTTTGCTTCTCTGTTACAGGTCATGAGAGGAGACGGTAAACTAGTAATAGCAGCTTTAGCCTTCAAGGAAGGGAAGCAGCAAACCCCAAGAGCGGAACACAACGAAGCAAAAGACAAGAGTGATGAAAGAGGTAAGGGAGCTGGGTTTGCCCCCGGGGTTATACATTGTCTTGTGTGTTTCTGTGTGTCCTCTGTTGCCCTTCCACCTGGCTGCCTGAGTCAGATGTACACCTTGAGTGGTTTTGATATTTGCATGTGTGTCTATGTGTGTTTTTGTGTTTCTGTGTTTATTTTTGTGTCCCTGGCATCAAGCCATAACTGCCAGGTGAACAAAGTATTATCCTGTCTGAGTCACCTGCCACATCCCCAACCTCTGTATTGTATTTGACGCTCCATCTTTTTCTTTTTTTTTCATGTAGAAGAGGAGCCTACCTTTAGAGGTGGATAATATAGCTAAGATTTTCTTTTATGGTACATGTAATTTTATCCCACAGTAATAGAATACAGTTGCGGAAAAAAATATTAGACCATGGTTCATTTTAATCCCTGATACAACTACTACAGGTACAAGTGTTTAATTTCAGAGCTGATATCTATCCATTTTACATATTTTCTTGATAAAAACCCAAATCACCTCAATTCTTACATCAATATCTATATGATTGTACTGACAAAAACAGTGCTTTGAGGCATCCCATGTTTTCTTTTCTGTCTGTTTTAGTCACATGATACACACAGGAGTTATTACTTGATTGCATAACCATTATTTTTGATGACTTTTGATGGTCTAATAATTTTTTTCCACTACTGCATATCCATATGGGCAATTGTTCTGTAGACATATAAAGCCATACTTCATCACATATGACAGTCTTCATTTTTTATCTGGATGGAACCAAAACAGCTGCTTAACATGAGGCAACATGTGAGTTGAGTTCATGTCAAGTCTAGCCTCAGGAGAAAGGAGGCCAATATGGTTTAACATGCTAAGTAGTCCTGCTCTTTTGATCATGTGAGGTAGCTGAATTCACGAGATTACAAAATTATACAAGATCCCGTAACACAAAACACTACTAATCTTCATAAATAGATGCATTTCTGCCATCATTCACTATGTACTGCCATACCGTCTAACCCTACCCACCACATTTATTTTCTATGCATGTTTTTTTTCTTTTATAATGAGGACTTTTCACATGACTAGCCTAAACAGTGTTTATAATTTAATTTCTTCTTTAAATATGTGGTGTTGGTGAAAGCCACACTGCGTATATCAAACATCACACTGTTATAATTAAAACCGTGCCGATTAGGAAACTAGATTAGTAAGAACATTGCAATCACTCTGTCCCGATTTTCTCAAACATTCAATGCTTTGATCTATTGTTCAGTCACAAATGCGTAACATTGGATTGCAGTATACATGAACATACATAGACAGGAAATTATTAATGTCGCATTTTACTGCATCCATATCGTTTTCCACCACAGGCTCCATTTCTACCATAAATATCCTTTCCTTTTTTGAGAACTCAAGTATGTTACTTTTTTCAGAAATGCTAAAACTTTTTAAAAAAGTCAGGCAGGCAGAGAGAGAGAGAGAGAGAGAGAGTGAGAAGGAGAATAAGAAAAGCATTACCTTAGAACAATATCACCACAAGGCAAAACACAGGAGTGAGACTGGGAGTGGAGCCACCTTATTGTCTTAACTGTGTTTCAGCAGCTCTCAAAGCATCACTTTTTCTCTCTGTGAGGCTAAAAACAGCAGTAAACCTTTTTTTGCCATGCAGGCATACACAAAAATGGCTTCTACCACAGTTAAAGAGAAGAGGCAACAAAAGGGAAAAAAAAAAAACCCATCCATATACAGATTACTATAGCAGCATTTTATCAAAGCTTTTTTTCAGTCCAAGGTTTCATACATTTTGGCTAACGTTTTCCAGCGCACTTTCTGTAGGGGATGCATATTCTCCCACATTTTGTTTATTTCCCCCAAGATTCTTTCTTCAGTTAAAAAGCTACAGCATCAACAATAGAATAGATTTAACATGAGGTTAAAAGTCACTATTATGGAACAACCACTGGCATCAAAGCAGACTCTTCATATAGCACTGTCTTTATTTACAATCCATAATAAACAGTTCAATTCCAGTTAGTTTTAATTTAAGCACCTAACATATTAAGGCCAAATAATTACAATATTATTCAGAGAAATCCGATGGTGACTCATTGGTTAGAATTGTCACCTCATAAGAGACAACATTCTAAGTTGAATTTTCTGTGTGTTTGCATGTCCTCTCAATGTCATACAGTTGTCCTCCAGTTTCCCCGTTCTCAGAAACATGTATATTAGGTTAATGCTCCTGTCAGTACCTCTGACCAAGGCTTGTATTACACTAGTGTTGGTCCTGGTGTACTAGGATGGGTCAAATGTGGACAATGGCAATAAAGTCAACTAAATAAATCACCTTGGAGCAATCGCTTTGCGACAATGGCAAGGAATGAGTCACTTTAATGGAACAAATGCCTGACAGAACCAGGCTCAGGGTGAACAACCATCTGCCTGGACTGGTTGAGCTGAGAGGAAAGACAAAAGTACACACCACAGCATAAAGCACTTGTCTGGTTGGATGGTCAGTAAATGCACATCAGAAACATCTAGAGCTCTAGACAGCGAGAAACAAACTATGGTGTTACTGATATAGTTATTATATGTAATGGTGCCCGTCGATGGACACCGTGGTAAATAGCCTGTAAAGCACTAGTACATGAATAAACATGTCAACTCCACTTTACTAATGGTCCCTTTCCACTCATGGTATGAGCTCGGTTCGCCTTGGGTTTACTCCACTTGGTTTTGGCACCAGTACATTATATTTTCACTCCAGGTGTAATAATCTATCAGTGTGGCTGGTTGTCATAGTGACATCAAGCTCAGCCTGACTGCATTTACAACCAAAGCAACAACAGCGGTGGTCGAGGAAACCTTACAATTTCATTCTTTTAAGCTGTTTAGACAATTTAGTTCGATGGTTTTTGGACAATCCCTGCTAGCTTAGCTTAGCATCGCATCACGATGACACATACGTACTTGACTGGGATCGTCGCTCACTTGGAAGCTAAATGAGATACTAGGAATTGTGTCTGACTTGAATTGAGCTGATACCATCAGTGGAAAATAACACAGCATTACTCAAACGTCACTGTCTGAACTTGTGACTCAGCTGTAGACATAATACTTACTGCCTTACCCATAATGCCATTCAGAATATCCTTTTCTTTCTTGGCCTGAAAAAAACTCTCTGAAGAGTACTTTTTGTATGAATTGTAACTTGGAATCACATCTTGCAGAAGACAGAATAAATTCAATTCAACTCATTTCTGTTCAGCTCGACTCATTTCATATCAACCTATTCCAGTCAAACTATACTCTCTCTTCTTGCTCTCTGTATCTCTCTCTCTCTCTCTCTCTCTCTCTCACTGATTCTAAGTCAGTTCGGCCCTGGCAATCTTCTATCTTTTCTCTCATTTTCACCTCGGTTCTTTTTCTCATGAATGACCCATAGGTTAACAGTCACTCTCGAGTAAAGTCATATACACCTACTCTATTTACATCATTGTATATCCTTTTTTCACCACTTATAGATGGTTGGGCGAATGTGCTTAGACTGCAAATGTATGGTCCAAGAAACATCATTTTCACACTATGTAAATGGAAAAGAAAAAGAGTTCATAATTACAGAGCTGAGGAACCCTGCACAGGAATTTTTAATAAAAAAAAAAACTCCAATAGATTGTTCAACAATAATCATTTGAATTATTAGTCTTTCAAAGCTGGAAGTGGTGTTGAACTTCCTTTCTTCTCTCATCGTTCTTTTGATGGATGACCATTATATCAATTGGGATTTGTTTGAGTCACAAGTTCCACAGTTACACACAAGCCTATTGTTTTAGGAACTGGTCAAATGATGGAAGTATAGTCTGGGTAAGAAAGAGAGGAAAAAGGTGGAGGATGTTGTAAGCATGCATCCAGACATGCCAATGCCCTTTCTTCTCCCCCTTTTCCTCTCAAGTGTGTCTGTCCCTTGCTTTGGTCGAAGAAGGTCTTTCAGGAGCAGCCAAGTTTATCTAAGCTGGCTTTAAAAGCGACAGGAGTCAAGAAGCACAGAGTTTTTCTCCCAGTGTCCATTTTGGTTTTCCAGCTGCATTGTTGCAAGGCCGAAGCCACAGTGTGTCACCCAGTTTCATATTTCAAGCATCGCATATAGGAAAATGACAGGCAAATGAGTCACTCTGTCAAGTCATATTGATTCAATGCGGGACGCAGGGACAGAGCGAGTAATTGTCACTTTCACACTCAGGCGAAATAACCAAGCAAATGATAAGCAATGATTTACAATAGTGACGGAGGCATATTCACTAGGGGAGGTACAATGAAAACCTGATGGACAAGTTTCAATAAACAAAACAAGGTGAGTACTTTCCTATGGAGGCAAAGACACTCATCAACCACTAGAGTATTTAACATTAGTGTAAAAGCTTTTACTGTGTTTGATGCAGAAGTTTCACGATGAATGGTTGGATGGATGGACATGAGAGCATAGAAACAAGTTAAAAGAGGTAGTTTGAGGAGTTTCTATAGAGGACAGGATGAAACTAGATAAAATGTGCATGAGAGAATGTATCTGGGAGTGAGAAGGAGAGATAGAATTTGTAAACAGAGAAGTGGGGGTGAGGGCTAATGAAGCGATGCTTCTAATGTCTTTATAAGGCCATAAAATACTGTACTTCCTGCTCTCTCTCTAATTGCTGTGAGAGATTCAACCCTACCTGCTTACTAAATCAGGCCTCTAAATCCTTACTGCTTGGCCTTGAGGCTTTTTGTGGCATCACTATGTCAGCAACACTGACAAAACCAGGCATTTTAAGTAGAGTACATGTCTGAAATATCACTATTGTTCTTAAACATGACTAAAGTTTTGCCAAATACAGATAGATCTGAAAAAGACCTGTATAGAAGAAAAAAAGAGAATAAAAATACACAAAACGCACAAAAATAAGCTGCATGTAGGAGGTGTAAAATGTGATATTTATGAAGTTTGTAGGCTCGTCTGAGTAAGTGTGTGTCTGTGTGAGGGTGAAAGTGTCTGAAACCAGACCAGTGTAATTTATGCATTTAACTGCACATGTAAACACACATTCTGGTCTGTCGTTCATATCAACACACAAACTATTTAAGTTACACACACTGATCCACAGACCTCTAAAATAGAGGAGTTCATACAGTGAAAACCAGGAAAATCACTGAAAAGTATTAAAAAAAAAAAAAGAAGTAAAACAATATAAAATAGACGCTACTAATAACTGATGAATAAGGCTAAGAAAGAATAAACAAAAATAAAGGAGAGAGAGAAAGGATTTCATGGTGTGAGCAGAAAGCAACCTTTGAATTGGCTGTGCTTCCCAAAGGAGCCATACGCTGAGCTCTTAAAATTGTGAAAGTAACGCTTGCCATCATAGGAAAAGAAAACATTTTCATTTCATAAACTGCTTGTCTAAGGAACCCTGCCCCAACCTCTAACCCGCAAGTAAGCACAGTAACTTAGAAAAGTCTCAAAGGGAAAGAGTAAAGGGTGGAAAGTGTACAAAGTTAGCCTCGACTGCGCTTTAGAAACAGGCATATCCATGAATGGAAGAGTTAAAAATCAATTGGAAATTTTGATATCCAATGTCAAAAGGGACGATGGATGCAGCATTAGAGCGCTGCATGCAGAATTTATAACCACAACAGAGTAGTGATATATTTTTAGGTTTACTGGTGGTACATTTAGGCAGAACTGCCAGTAAAAATGTCATATTGACCGGTGATAGATGTTTGCACATGTATTATTGGTCATTTTACTATATATGTAGTATTTTTTTTTTCTATTGTGCCTCTGACTATTACTGAAAACTTGAAATATTATTTTCTACACTAAATCCATGCACCTCCTTGGTTTTCCATCTGTTTACTTTACATACAAAACATATTCAGAGTGAATGTTAATTTCAGTCTGATTTTTCTTTCCGTCACCTACATTTCGGTGTTCATTTAAATCTTTTGTCAGTGACTTATCCTGAGTTCATGTGCTGTTTTCCTAACTTTTGCATATTAGGTCTAGTTCTTTATATTTTGATGGCGAGGGTACAGGGGTGCATTGTGTCTCAACTTGCCACGCTACAGGAGCTGTATAACAGTTCCCTTTTTTGTGCTGGGTTTTATCAGTGGGTGAGAGAATGAAAAGGAGTCAAAGGCAGCCCCCTAAGCTTTCCATAATGTGTCCCGAGAGGAGACAAAGGCTTGCATTCACTGCTGGGTGTCGATAAGACCTATCATTAGTCTGCCATTGGAGGTATTACCAACACACACAAACACACTTATAGACATAGAGTGTAGTACGGTTCTTATTCCTGTACCCATTCTCTTTTTCCACATACACATGAATAAATATTCATATGCGTGCCAGAGAAATGAAAGAGGCAGCCAGGCTCGACTCGAATCCAATGAAGGCAGAGGAGTGGACCCCCCGCCGTTTTCCCATCACAGCAGAATTCACTCAGCCTCCATGGCAGGGGCATCCACACTTGGCTATACCCTGTCTTTGTGCAATTTGTGTGAGTTTCTTTACATATAACTGTATCGTTATGTATTTTATGCTGTCACAATGAACTTATGATAGAGTTACCACAGCATGAAATGACCGTATTTAAATGTTGCACCTCTAAAACACTGTCCGCCATAGCGATTAGTACAATTCATGTGTTTTGTTGTGTTTTCATAAAATCACATTACGCCAAAGTTATTGTATTGGAGTTACTCTAAAATTTGACAACAAGATTAGAGTTATTAAATTTATATTGGATTGAAATACTAGTTATTGGTATTGGTATCATTACTACTGTTTAACCTGAAAAAAACATTTATTTTAATTGAATAAACAATCAGTTAATGTCAGATGCAGTTGTTATTGCTGCTCTGTTAAACCCATCACAGTGTGTGACTGAGTAACGCCATGAGTAATCATAATTTTTTAAAGGTGTTTCAACAGTGTCATATTGAGTTATTCTAAAATTTTAATTGTAAAAAAATTTAATTTTTACTGCATATGTGTACTGGTTCAAAATTCCACAAATTGGTTTGAATGATTACTAATATTTAGTACTTATGTCTATACTGGACTTTTATTTTATTCCACTAAATGACTGTTGCAGCCATTGCTCTGTCAACCCCATAAGTATTAAACTATTAACACTGAATAGAGAAAAGATGACTAATTAGCTTAATATCAATTATTACTCCTAATTTACTACATTAAGTATGAAAATTTCCAATAAACACTGTTAAATATTACAGAATTTTATATTCTTAATTTGATAGCCAGTTTCATGTTGGAATTATTCTAAATCTGACACCAAACATATATTACTTTTAAATACTGGTTACCATTTCAGTGATACTAATGATAAGTATCAGGAGTATCAGCTGATCATTCAATATTTATAAGGAGGCCCTTTAGGTAAATAGGCTTTTCACATTTTGGAATTGGTACAAACTGGATTTACATCTATATGTTTTCATCAGTGTGAGTGCAGGTTTATTATGACAAAATCACTTTTATTCTTATGCTTGTGCGCCGTGATTCTTTTTTGAAATATCTTATAAACCTGAAAAATGGATTGCTTTTAGCACCTCCTGTTTATTTTGTGCTATGAAATGAGCGGCGCAGCAGACTAAGTAAATCTAAATGCTGTTAAAAGGATTGTTTACACTACTGTCTTAGAATTAATGTGTTATTGACTTATTGGTGATAAAACGCTATACACAGTACATTTACTTAAGGCAAGAGTGAAATTAGCACGAAGAGGACGGTGGTTGGGTTTCCTATTAGCGCTCGGATGTGTGTGTGTGCAACACTGAGGGAGGATGACTACGCTGCTGTCTAGATCCTAAGTAGATGATGGACCGTAGCTCGCATTCCCACTCCCTCTCATTAGCCGACCCCCTTGAGAATATATGAGGTTACTTACCTTCTCTTGCTCCGAGTTCCCGGCCAAATGCCAAGCGTCTGTACAGGGTCATTACCTCACTGCTTGGAACAAATGGCCTTCGATAGCATCTCAGAACAACAGCAGCAGATTAACTCCTAGCTCCTTTGAGTATAACATATTGAAAACATTAGGAGAGAAGAGGAGGATAGAGTTGATGATCTTTTTTTTATGCTTTTGATCCTTTTCCATGTGAAATGAAGTCTTTTGGTTTATGATTCATTTTTGCAGAAGCAGCAGCAGCAGCTTTAGAGTCTGATTTTTTTTTTTTTTTTTTTTAAAGGCTTGGAATCTCATTGCACTTCAGCTAAACATCACAGTTGTTTGCCTGAAAACAAAAACCACAGAGAGAGAAGTGGGCACAAGATCAAAGCCCAGGGAGGATTTGTCTGGCAGATATTTGCTGGGGTCTTGCCTGGGTAGACACACTCTCTCGCTCTTTTTTTTTTTTTTTTTATGTCTTTATGTCTCTCGATGTGCATGCCACCAGGTTGCACCCTCACACTGCCAGCCTGAAATTACGGATCATGAAAAAGAACACTGCAGTCACAACAACCTCCTCCCTTGAACAGATGCCTCCTTATTACAACATACGACAGTGTGTGTGCACACATGTTGTCTAGTCCTTCACACTCTTTCATCTAAGTGCCTGGCTTTGTGCAGATTGTGATATTACTAGTATTTTATTCCATCTCTTTTGATATGGTAAAACTGTTCACCCACTTAATTTTAACATCCTGCAGATTTTCTTATCAAAAGAACCTCTGTGGGAACTTTAAAAGTGTGGGATCATTTACAAGACATGGGGTAAAAGAGGAGATAATCCAACAATAAACATTATAAAATCTGATTTTCTTTGTAACCTCAGTGAAAGTAACTCTGTAGTGAGTAAGTTTATTTCCATCTAAGGTCAATGTGTTCACCAAAAAGTTCTTTCCATAAGGCTTTTGTGAGGTTTGTGGCCTGTTGGCGGGGGGGTGATGGGGGGTGGCTCAGATGTCTGTTTTGAGCAAAAGGACACGCCCAGAGGATGGATATAATTAAGACTAGTGACGTTTCTTTTGTTTGTTTTTTTTTTTTTTTTGTTTTTTTTTTTTTTTTTAAGCAAGGAGGGTGTTTGGGTAACTGCTCTGGGTGGTCTAACTCTACATGTCTGTACTAGTTTTATTACAAACAGGCACAATATGGTAAGAACACAGACGTACCCTCACAAAGCACAAAGATCATTATATGAAGTATGATTAGACATAAACAATATAGAAATGAAAGAGCTCAGCCATGCCACTTGTTTCCTGGTCTGGTTCCCCTGTTGGTTGTTTGGACGTGGTGCAGCGGATTAACGAAAAAAAAAGAAAGAAAAACTGACTTGATCAAAGCAGATGGTGGACAATACCTGACATTCACTGGGGTGTGCTTACAAATGACTCCTTTACTTTACAAAGAACAACTGTGGTGCCTGCGCCTTCTGCAATTCATCACAGAACCAACTTTAGTGACTTTTAACGTGAGGTTATTATGCACGTCTTTATC
The DNA here is from genome assembly GCA_029822895.1 of Maxillicosta whitleyi. Classification (NCBI taxonomy): domain Eukaryota; kingdom Metazoa; phylum Chordata; class Actinopteri; order Perciformes; family Neosebastidae; genus Maxillicosta; species Maxillicosta whitleyi. The sequence continues at coordinate 10,412,183 of JAPSES010000258.1, forward strand.
TGGAAGACTTCATTCAGGTATTTTATTGTTTCATGCAAACCTTTATTACTAAGACACTAAAAAGAAGCCAGATCATCCAAAAATAAGCTTGTTTTTGTCTGCAGATGATCCAAAGTAAACTTAAATTTCATCCGTTTACAATAAAGACCATAAATGCTTCTGGGATTTAAAAAAAACCCAAAAACATTTATTTGTGCACTTTTTTAGCTCAAAGAACCTGAGAATAGGTATCTCCTCTGTTCATTCAGTGCTGCTTATTGCTTTTGCTGCATTTTCTTATTACATTTATGCCCACAGAGCCATGAATAAATGTTTCCCCTTGAATTCTATGGTGGTTATTCATGAATGACTACTAGAGTCTATTTACTTGACCATTTATGTCTTTTGTTGAAGCCAGCTTTAATCATAAATATTAATATTTATATGACATGCTTTTTTTTTAACAGCGAACCATGCTTTTAATCTGGTTTATAGATTTGTGCTGCATCTTTTACAAGACTTGTTGTACTTTGTGGGAAAGTAACATAAAATGAAAGGCCAGTTAGTTCCACAACAAGGGCTTTTGAAGCAGTCAATCCTGATTAATAGCATCTTCTCGTTAACACATAAACACCCAGTGTACCATCAAACCCTCAAATGTCCATTAATTTGCAGCTTCTTTTTTTCCCATTCGCTTGAATTGGCACATTTAGTTGCCACAGAGAACACAGATCTTTATTGTTGCATTTTGAATCGAGGGGGCCTAAGGACATGGGTGGTCTGAGATTTTTTTTTTTTTTTTTTTAATGTAGTGAGGAGCACATGAATCTGTTAATGAGTGTATGAATTGGTGACTGTGTCGAGGCCTTAATGATGGAGGTATCCTCCTAAGTCTCGCCAAGTCTGCTTACTGGAGCAGCAAGAGGGAAATGAGTGGGAGAGAGGAAAAAAAAAAAAAACACAAAGAGAGAAAAAAAAGGACTGGATCAGAGAGGTGAGAGAAAAATTAATATGCATGTGGTGGTTAAAAAAATAATAGTGAATAAAGAAGAGAAGAGCCCACAGAAATGAACACTAACTGAAGGATGTATTTGCTTGGTAAGACAGAAATAGTAAATTGCATGTATGTATTCTGGCGGATGCAGACAATTGAACAGAGAAAAAGTTTAGAAAAAAAAAAGAAATGAGGGGAGCACTTCATAGGCGACATAAAAGGTTTAATTTCTCCTTCGGCTGTGGCAAGCAGCTTTCCTGAGCTGCCCTGTTTCACTGTATTTAACATCAAAGTGAAGTATGAACAATTGAAGCAATTTTTCATCCGGCCAAGGTCAATCATTGTTCTTTCTCTGTGAATGTAGATCCGGCTGAGAGGAATTCAGAGGAGCCATATTTCACTTGTGAGTCTATTTTAGCAAGCCACCTTTCAACAACCTTTAAAGCACATTTTTGGGGGCATTTGCAGGTAGTTTACTGATCGTACATACAGATTCTTTTCAGGTCCATTTATTACAACTGTGGTGTTAGTTGTTTTAAGCCGAGGTTTGATCACAGCGTTAACTGGACTCCTTGGCTTTCATGTAATATTAAAGAAAGATATAAAAGATATGAAAATTTTGGCCAATGCATAATAAAAAAAAAGAAGTTGAACTTGGCAATGTAGCACTGCACACAAATTTGTAGTTCAGGATCGGGGTCCTGGATTAAGATCCTAAATTGCACTCCTGATGTTTAACCAAAAATGGAGCTGGTTTAGATACTATATATATAGCATGGATAAACACAGTGCATGCACTAAGAAGCACTTGTGCTCGCCACATCTTACTGTGACCAATCTTGAACCAAAGAAGACATACAAAGAACTTCTTGGATCTACAAACAGCATGGCGCTCAAAGAAATCATTAAATCGTGGGTTTAAGTGGCGTAAAAACAACCGTGAGTACATCTTCCACAGGAACTTTAATGTCTTTACCGACCGTAAATGAAGCCAGTGTTTTCTTAGTACATTGTTTGATTCTGCATTTGTCACAATGAGAAACCAAGTGGTGTTTGAATCAGAAAGAAACATTAGGATGACATAAATAAACATAATAAAATAAAAATTAGAAGATGTACTACTACAATTGGAACTGTTTATGAATAGAATTAAAATAATGAATTTTAGTTGTGCGTTTTCTGTCTCAAAGGTATATTTTGATATTTTTTTTAATTTTATACATATATTTTCTAAAAAAGTATAAAATAAGAACATGACTGCAAGACCAAAACATGTTGTAACAATGTTCACTTTGTCTCTTTTTGTTGATGTAGAGCAGAGTACCTACAGTGAAATCACTGTATACATATTAAAGGGCTTTTTTTCTTTTCATCAGTCATTCCTGGGGTATATTTTTCTGACATTTTCCGAAAATAAGTTAAATGTTTGTTGGTTTGCTAATTAGTGGTTGTGTACTGAGTATGGTTTTACAAACAAAGTAAATTATGTATAGGTTTATGTAATTTTGGCTACATTAGAGGCCTTCCTACTGGATCGCCAGGTTTGACTGACTTTTTTTCCCCCCTCCCTTTTGAGCTGGTCAACTTAAGATGTTATACTCAGAAATTCTTTTTGATAATATATTCTGTCTCAGCGAACATCACTCCCAGCCTCATCATGCTGTGGGCATGTCAGACACCCGGCTCTATATAATACATTACAGTCAGCGCTGTCATTATCCTGAAATGCTTTATTGTGTTTAGAGTCCCACATAAAAGCACATCAGTGATATTTCAGCTTTATTAGAAGAGACATAATAGACATCACAACACACATCACTGGCGTGCTTTTCAAGATCTGATTTTACACACTACAAAGTAGCTTCAAAGGCTCATTCCATTGCTTTAGTGGGTTTTCTTGCTTTTAACTACCTAGCATCATGTCTTTTTTCCCCCTTCTTCTTCTTCTTCTTCTTAAAATGAATCAAGTGTTAATGTACACATGAGACGGTTCCTTGCCATTGTTGTCTCGAGACCACCCAAAGTGTTTATATGAACTGGTTTGTGAGTGGGTTTGTTGTACATTGAAAATCATCTGCGAGTTCTTTAGAAGTGTAGTTACAGTGAAGACTTTACGGCTGTTTCTCAATTTGTCGGGGCTTCTGGGGAATAAACATGCATACGTTTCCATTGCAAACATAGAAATGGAAAAATAGATATAGAAGGTTGCACCGGTGTAATAAAACACTTTTAATTATAATGACTTGTAATGCACGTGTGTCTGCTTTAAGTGCATAAATGTACAGCCTTGTCTGTTTTCGCCACTAGTCACTAATCTGTGTGTGTGTGAAATTTTAGTTATATGGTTTACCAAACGACACCTGAATTTATCCTGCGCTTTCTTCTTCTGTGTTTGTTTTCTTCCCAGGTCTGGACATGAAGGAGGCATGCACACACACATACAACGGCACCTAGAGTCTGTCTGCGGTCTACCACCACCCTGCCACACACACACACGCCTGTTACAGTAAAGACGAGAGACCACCGAGTTAGGAGTCGCGATAATAATGGTGTGAGTGTGAGAAAACAAATTCATTATCCACTGCTGTTTTCACTCTGAATAATTTAAACACATCCAGAATATCAAGCATCCATTTTAGGAATAAGATGAAATATTATTAGCGTAATATTTTTTGCATTTTAGTAACTCAAGATACACTTGAACAGTAATTATTTGTGGTGTTTCTATGTCAGAGGGATGTCTTTTATTAAATGTATAAATCTTATTGTTACATTAGAGTCATTTTATGTCATTCATGCTTTTTGTTGTGTGTGTGTCCTGGTGCATGTGCTAAGCCTGCTCTGTCTTTTTCTATTTCACTCAAAACCAGTCCCCACAAGTTAAGTATAACAGCTGTACCACATATTCCACAAACCCCCATGTTAAAACCCCTAACCCACCCAGTGCCCCTCCCAGGCTTCCCAGCATCCTGCTTCGCCCTCCCTCCAAAAAACATGCGTGGTTAAATTACAGTGTGAGGCAGCATTGTGGGGAACACTTTCCGCCCTCTGACTCTTTTTCAGTCTTCTTATCTTTTTTTCTATTTCCACTACTGTTTTCGGTGGGTTTGGGCCGGGCATATTCTTGATGTTCATTAAACTGTCAAACAGCTGCCTGTGTTCATTTGCATCTGCAGTGTCAGTGAGTTCAGCATGAGGTTAACAAGGTATTAACACAGTCCTAAATATAATCAGTCTCTATGTGTTTTCTGTTTTTTTCTCAGTTACATATAGGATGACAGAATGTGTTTTATTATAATATCTGAAGTGCACAGTGTATTTATGACTGTGTGTGAATGTGTTATCCACAAATTAACAAAGGCTCTGATCATTTTGCATGGAACATTTCAACCGAAAACAACTGAAGTACAGTGGATAAAAAACAAACTTCAGATCGTGATATACACGGTTGGAATAATTTTGTTTTCAGACACATTTGTTCTTTTATTCATATTTATACACATCAGTAATCACCAGATATTTTCCACTAATTAAATCTGGTTTTTCAGATGGTTCTAGTCAGGTTCTTTGAAAGTAGAATCTGGTGTTTTCAGAGGTTTTAAGTGGAACCATATTAATCATGGATGTGTCATTAACTGAAAGCAATAATAATAATATTTTATACTATTATATATTTTATTGAAATTTTTCATCTTTAGGTATAATTCCCTTTAGAATGTCATCTATACTTACAAAATGTCTCATATACTGTTGGAATAATTATGTTTATTCGTACTTATGTACATTAGTAATCACCTTGGATCAGATGCAGTGATTACATACTAAGTCCCAGTTATACTTTATCAAGAATAAATAGAGAATATACAATCATTTCATGTGACAAGGTAAAAAGATTTGATGTCAACTTCATGGGCAATTGTGTAATTCAAAAGAAAAAGTAGATTTAGGTTTTATTTCAGTATTTTAATGCTGCAATAACACTGCAACAGTGCAGAAATTTGACAGCATAACCTTGCAGTAACTGAAAGGCAAAATAAATAATAGGAAAATAATTGTATCATTGCAGCATAATTTACAAAGCAACATCATGCCTTGTTTTTTTTTTAGTGCAGGTTAACAGACAGGACCGCCCTCACGGCATAACTGTGTTACTAACCAGCTGTAATGGTACACTCCATCAGTTCAGCTTTGACCGCGTGGGGCTATAGCTTGGTTAACAGTCGGCACCAGTGCAGCATGAAAGTGTGTGTGCGGGCTATTAAAGCACTTGAGAAACAGAGAGGAGAAAGGACTTGCACTGCTAATGGATGTGACTATTGATGTTCCCATTTAGCAGCACACTGTAAACGATAGGGCAATGATTGTGTTGAAGACAGAAGGAGGTGGAAGAGGAGTGGAGAGCGGTTTGGCTTGGCGATGATAATGACAAGGAAGGTTATTATTTGGCGCCCTGCAGAGTCTGTCTCTGCTTTGTGCTTACGAGTGTGTGTGTGTGTGTGTGTGTGTATAAGAAAGAGAGGCACTCTTTCTCATCTCTCTTGCTCTTGTCGCTATCAGCTATTATTCACTTTTCACTTTTTCTCTCCAGTCCTGCTCCTCTTTTATGACATTAGTCTCTCCTGCTTGTCTACATCCAGTTGTATCCATCTCTCTTTCACATCCACCTGTTTTCTCAGTTGCTCCTTTTTTTTTTAACACCACTATAATCTTTTGTAATAGAACAGAACAAAAGAAAATAAATAGCAAAATTGTTACTTCTTCAAATGGTTTTAGGATAGTATGTTGCCCTTGAAATATTGATTCACCCACCAGTGTGTGTGTGTGTGTGTGTGTGTGTGTGTGTGTGTGTGTGTGTGTGTTTTCCCAGCTGTGTTGAGATGTGTGGGTGTGTGTGTGTTTGTCCTGTCACTTCCAATCAGTGTGTGTATGATAAATATGAATACAGTCAGCCTGCTCGCAGGTTTGGCAGGAGACCACCTCCAGCTGGACTCAGACCCCCACTCAAGTGTGTCTGTGCGTGTTTTGTGAGCGGGGTTGTACATGTCAGCCTGTATCTGTCAGCACCTTGACAACCTTAGGATGAAATTACGAAAAATATACAACATAATACGCTACTTGGCACACCATGCACACAAAGCTCTGCAACACAGAGGAAAGAATAGTTTCAGTATTGATCGACCCAGGGAGGGGGGCACGGGACCCCACTCTGCTTATAGATGTACAACAAAAGTAGCATAGATAATATTATAATCAAACGGATTGAAATTTGATGAATACATGCAACATCCTCGAAGGTTTTTATCCATGTTTTAATGGACGTGCAATCCTGTCACCTCTAGTTCAACACTCGTATTTTTCTTAAGCTAAACTTGTCAGTCCTTGAGAAGATTAGAGGATGGATAGTCTAGAAGTTTGTTAATAAGCATCCCATATTAAAATCCATCTATCATTCTCTGTGTGTGTGTGTGCGTGTCTGTAATTGCAGGTCAGCGGAGACAGAAGGAGACGCCATTCCAGCTGTGAGGCGATGGAATAAGTCAACGCACATACAAACAGACCTGGAAGGGGCGTGAGCAGGTGAGCATTAAGTCAGGCAGCTAAACAGATCACGTCGCGGTATGATATCTGCAGACAGGCAGACAGAGGAGACCGGTCTGTACCTGCAGGCAGAGAGCAACAACTCACAGCACCATTGCCAGGAATTTCCTCCCCCTCCCTAGAAGAGAGAAACAGAGAGAGAGAGTGAGAGAGAGAGAGGAGGGGCGAGGGACTGAAGGTGAGAGACTAAGATAAACTGGGGTTTTTACTGATGCGTTTTTATGCAAAACCAGATTGCAAAGCCTAATCTGTCTGAAACTAGATGGTAATTTTGGCATGTGTTCCAATTTAGTTTTTTTTTTTTTTTGGGG
>JAPSES010000258.1:10444621-10455224 GCA_029822895.1 Maxillicosta whitleyi
AGATCCCCTGTAGAAGATGCCATTTGGGAGCCAAGGTACTTGAAGTCGGTCACGTGTTTGATATTCTCACCATAAACTTGCAGTGGTGGCATAGGATAGCAGTTTATATTTATAAGCATTTATAGCAGTTTAGATTTATAGGGACTGACCCTATAAATCATAAATTGACATTTGAATGATTAAGTAATCCCTCTCAGATAATGGACGCCATATAATCAGATGTTAATTATTAATTATTAATTAATTAATATCTTCAAAGGCTTGGTGGAACAATATCAATAAAAATTAAAGCCGCAAGCGGCCTTGAACAGGCCCCCGCGAAACGGTGCACGTCGGGAAGGGGAGGCGTTGGAACATGGGACAGCTGAACTGTGCACCAGTGAAAAAAGTCAGTGGATACCTGATACAAAACTTAACTGTGTGCAGCAGTGGAAGTGGTGAATACACCAGTTTTGGTGAAGATTGGGATATTTTTGGCACAGTTATAGCGCGTCAAAGTTTCATGGAAAATCGCCGCAATTCGTGGCCCTGCCCCCTCCACACCATGCGGCGAAAACTCACCATTTTCAGAACTAAGCATCATCTAAGCCTTAAGAACACACACGCCAAAGTTGGTGTTGATAGGATGAAAAGCCTTGATGGAATTTGTGCAAATACAACCCCTGAAATTGGCCAAAAAAAGGCCAAAATGACAACTTCGGAACTGTACACCGTACACTTCACCGTAGACTGGGTCCGCAGGAGACTTTTTTGTGCATCTCCAAGAGATGCATCTTGTCACCCAAGGCCATGACTGCACGTGAAAGTTTGTCAATAGGCAAGGCTCGAAAAATGAACCGACGAGTGGCGCCGTTGAGCCAATTTTGCTCGGATCAAAAAAGAACCTCCAGAATGTTGAAATTTCACCCAGAATTACTGTTTTAATTTTTTGTTTCATGAGTTTTCAAGCCCGATAATGCTGCCAAACTTGCGATTACAACATTTATAAAAAGAAAAATACTACTACTACTACTACTAATAATAATAATTGGAAACGGGCCAATTTCAATAGGGCCTTCGCCAGGCCAACATTGTCGGCGCTCGGGCCCTAATAAATAAACAGGTGGCTTCAAGTGCTTCCAAATGGTACATATTCTTTTTTCTTTGACCTGTTAGTCTTACTTTATTTAGGTGGAATTAGGGGCAGTTTCTATCAGTTCTGCTAAAGCGTACATTCACTGAACTAAACCTCTGTAGACTGTAACACCTGCAGTAGTAAGACCTAAGAACATGTTCTTCATCTTTTATTGCCACACAACCTGAAATTTACAGTCTCATGACTAGTTGACATGGCTGTAAAGATGAAAGTTGACCTTTGTGGAATCTTCTGGTTTTAATCACCTGTGAAGGTTTCGTAACTAAGATAAGAAGTTCACCTGGCTGCACCTGAGTAACACACAGATACAGCTGTTGTGGGGGTGGTTACTTACTGGTATACATTAAGGTTTCTTTTGGGTGTTTATGCTACATATACAACCAGTTTATGATCTCTTGTGCTTTCTACAAACAGATATGTATGTGTTTTATACCTCTGTGTACCCACCCATAAGCCGATCTGTAGTACGAACATCTATCTCATCAAACTCCTTCCTGTGCCAAACATAGCGTGATTTCTTGCTCTGAAACATAGACCAAAAGAACCATCAATAAATCGTGCCATACAATATTCAACAATACTTAACAGAAATGTAAAACAGTCCTACTGGTTTAGCCTGAAGCCACACATCAATGAGATTCTTCCTGTCTTTTCGGTCCCCCTTGCGAGAGTTGGAGGTGGGGTATTCAGGATCAGGGGTGCCTTTGGGTGTCATGTACATCCTCCCTCCACCCAGAATCACCTTCAGGGAAGAATCACAGAGTGACTGAGACACCATACATCACCTCTGGGACTGCTCAACATACAACTATTCTAATATCCTTCTTCTCTATACTTATATCAATGCTCATCTGTCGTTCATTTTTCTGTCTTGAACTATCTTGATGAAACCTTGTAACCTTTATCTAGATCAAGGTCGAACCACATCTATTGTAAAATACTGTAGTAAAAGTTATTTTCAAATTGGTCCTTCTCAAGTCACTGAGAAATCAAAATCAAAGTCATTGAGAAACCTGCAATGTGACAGTGAAAAAAGGCAAAATTTTGACAAAACTGGCTTAAATCAATCTTTATCTCAGGTTATGTGTTATTTGTGCATACATCAATGTCGACGTTGGAGACCAGTTGGGTGGCGATATCGATGCAGCCCTGTCGCCGGGCAGTAGAGGGAAGATCGGCATCGCTGTACCAGCTCCGGCTGACCGAATGGGCATAGGCAGCAGCTGGAGAGGCGTGCTGTACACGGGTGGTTGTCACTATGCCTACAGATTTGCCTGAACAACACAAACACACAACTGACTTTTACAAAGCAAGTTCACAAGGTGCAAAGCAGTGGCTGAGGTCAGTGGGACAAAGGGGTATCACAGAAGGGTTTTATGGATTTCATTTTGACTATTTTTGCTATCATTATTGCAAATAACTACCGCTAAAATGATTAAAGTTATACTTTTTGTCACTTTTTCTTGTAAAATTCATTCATTCATTCATTAAAAGCATTGTTTGGACTTTGTCACTTCATACATTTCTAGAAATATGAAAATTAAAATAGGTCTTGTTTTTAATATCTATCTACAATATTGTAACTTCAGGAATTCTGTTATCTTGTAATTAATGTAGGCAATGTAACTGTAATATGGATGAACAAAACACCCCCTGCAAAACATTACTTTCATTTTCTACACCTAATGATTACTGTATAGAAAAACTATTTATGATAATAGATATAAGTAGACTTTACTCAAAAAACATAATATAAAAAGCAATATTGGTCAGTGGAAAATCATTATATGTTATATGTTCTGGACATTGAACTTTAATTAGAGAAGTAGCAGGTAATAATCTTATCAGATAATTATTTTATTCCTCATATTAAATCTTGTGGTAGATATTCTCTTGTCATTAGGTATCTTGAGATAAGAACCCAGCATTCCATTAAATATCACACTCACACAGAGGTAGAACATCTGATGATTTACCTTTTGCTTTTGCCCGTCGTAGTACAGAGTAGACCTCGTTACCAAAGGTGGTGTTACACTCGTAGGCCACCGCCATGGCACTGAGTCCCACTGTCTTAGCATTAGCCTTTACGCCACAGTGGTAGGCTGTTGCTGTGCTAGCGCTGTCTGCCACCTGCTTATCAACGCTATAGGTCTGTGAAATCGAAAGACAGATTAAGAGTTCTATAAGCACAGATAACACAAACCCATAATAATATAGTAATATTCATCACCACCTTTATTGTTTTAGCACCTTTACTGAGCATAGATCACTGTTCAGCAAAATGGGGGGTTTTCTGACAGTGGTATACCTCAGCTATGACCATTGTTACCACTGGATTTGTAGTTTTTTTCTTTACTTAAAAAAAAACAAAAAAACTTTTTTATTACATATAAATCATTTCAGTCAGTACTGTTCATCCTTTAATGAATGTGGACACACATAATTTGTAAATCCTCCAGGGAAACTAAAGAATGCAAGAATTTTGTTATGACAGTGACACTTTTTCACTCAATTAAAACTCATTTAGATTTATTTTAAGTCTTAAAATCCGGCTCAACCACAAACATTTGTAAATTACAGCCTAGTATGAGGCAGAACGCATGTTAGACGAAAGAAAAATGAACACATTACACTAATAAAGTCTTCAACACATGTGAATCTCTCCCTCATTCTCTCTGTCTTGATTTGTTTCTTTATTTTATCCTTTCTCTTCAACATTGTACCAATTTTCACACAAATCCTTATATTACTCACACTAACAGTACCAAGAGATTTAACACCTAGTGATATTCGACTGATAGCACGGGTATCAGTGTTGAAAGTGTGCATGTGAGAGAGAGACTCAGAGGTTATTGAGTCCAACAGGGTTCATATTTAGATACTATATATCTACAAACGTGTGACTGAACTCAGGTGTGATATTGTTGCATAAACTCATAGCCTAGAGGACAAAAGCAACACAACAGCAACTATGGGGTTAGAAAACAGATGACATAATATACGAACAATAAGGTTAATGTGAATGTATGCAGGCTATAGAAAAACGGTGCACCTGTGCACTAATCCTATTGTTGAAAATGTCTCCTTTTTGATAGAAATCACTGCAGTGTTAATCATAGAAAATGGATGGTAATGTCATTTTGATAAATTGTGTATACATTCAGATTGTGTGATTGATGGTCTTGTGCTGTCACCTTTGACAGGGCCACATATGGGAAAGTGTCCATAGCCAGCATCGTCTCCTCTCCGGACCCACCATCCATCTGACCTCGAAGAATTCGGGCTGCAGACACTGTGGATACGCCCATTCCTGAAAATGGTTGACAGGCAGACATGCTCAATTTTCATATTCTACACCTTTTACACAGTTATGATTAATTTACCCAACCCAACCCTTTTTTTTTTTTTGGCAGTTTGGTGAACTTCTGCATGTGTTTACTTGTGAGACTTGCTCTCATCCACATGTAAATAGAGTTTTAGGACACAGAAAGAAAAAAAAATCTCAAGGTGAAATGTTGTACTGGGTGTGATTGTGTGCATCCATGCAGACAGGGAAAACTAAATGATTGGAAAATGATGGTATCACCTTTAATTTTGAACATGTCTGTTGTTGCTTTGTGTAATAAAGCTGCACCTGAATCATCAAATCTAGGTGTATAAATCAGTTTATGATCTGCAGGAGATCCATGCCAGCACAGATACCTTTCAGAGCAGGACTGGACTGGCCTTATGATGAAATACACAAACTATAAATAATGCACTTTGACAATCCAAACCAACACTTGACATTTCTAACTTAATTTGTAATTTCTGCTCATCTTCATCATGACAGATTACAGCCTCTGCACCAGACTAATGAAAAACAAGACAAAACAAAAAACAGAAGAAAATGTATCAAATGAGTATAAAATATCCATGTTTTTAAAATTATATGCAGTCACGTTACTGATTTTCTACTAGTTGACTTAAATGTTCATTCAATTTTATTTTATTTTTTTAAATTTATTTTTTGCACTTGGGGTTGTGCAGTGATATGAGCAATAGAATATTTTCACATTTTGCTCTTGGAAGTGTTGTTGTGTTCAATGTTTACACATGGAGATCTTATAATGCATAAAGCTACCATTCATATCACCAGCGTTTTGAAAAGCTCATAGTATAACTGTCATATTCAGGGGAAAAATATCCTGTGAATCCCTGAGTCAACAAAGTCAAACTATGTCAAGGCCATTAACATCAGCTGAACCCACAAATGGACGGGGCATTTGAGGCAGTGGTTTTCTAGGAAAAACACATTCTCAAACAAAATCATCTCACTGTACCATAACACTGACTCTTGCAGGCAAATATTCAGACCACTACAGACCACACTATGGTCACTATTCAACATGCTTAAAATAACCCATAAATATGTAAATACATGTCATTTTAAGAACCTGTTTTATTCCTTCCTTGTTGATCTATCAGTGGATTTCACCCAAAAGATCATGTTCTAGTGTTGCAGATGCCTCTCCCTTAAATATCAGAGCTATAAAAGTGAGAACAGCCTTATTGGAGAGAAGCACAAACAAAATTTAACTCTGACCACCCAGAAATCGAAGTAATTTGAAGCAGAAATTCTAGTTGTTAAAAGGACATCTCTGTGCCATTATGCAATTCCCTTTACAAAATGCTGCTTTCATGTTTCACCAACTGTAAATATAACATCCATGCAACAAATAATGTGAAAATGTTCCAGTGAAATTTGATCCAGATGAACATTGTTCATGTGTCTACAGGCCCTACTACAGTCCTAAAACTCACATCTGGGGTTGACATGTCAGATGGTATTGTGGAAGACTCCCCCACACTCATTTTTTACTTATTTTCCACCACAGCTCCTGAGTTCCTAAAAATATAATAGAATGTTCAGCATGATATTGCACCAAAATGACAAAATAATTGTATTTGAACAAGAGAAAAGGCCAATTATAATGGAGGGTCATTGAAATGTTATTTTTGTGGGTAAAAGAAACCCAATACTGACATTGATAGCAAAAGAACGAAAGCTATTGGCCGTTGTTTTACCAATGTCAACATTGAATGTCTTGTAATTCTATAGCTGTTATCTTTGCACGTCATTTCTGCTTAACACATTAACACCCGGTGCTACTTTTGTGGCAGTTCCCCTATACATTTTCACTATTTTTAACCTTTCTTAAGTGATTTATCAATATTTATTTTTATACTATGCTCTGTATATTGTATTCTTAAATAAAAGTTGGTTATTTTCCTATATTTCATTTACTAATCATGTAGATGTTCATAAAAACCCAAATTAAAATTGAGGGTTTTTATATCAAAAATAGAGAAAATGGAATAAAAATGGACTTTTTCAGTAAAATATATCATTAACTGAGTATAAACCAAGGGTCTTCATCATTAATTCGTCATTAATCCAATCCATTGGGTTTTCCTGCTGAATCAATGCTGTAGAAGATGACAGTGCATCCACATTTGGAGCCTAGGGGTGTTCAAATGGCCTATATCTGATGACCATAAAATAATGAAAAATTACATTTTACATGAATTATTTACATGGATTGATAGGATTAGTGGATCAACAGTGATTTTATTTTTATATGAGTAAATGAACTTGGTTGCCAATGGATGTTTGGGTCTTTATGAGTTAAATAGGTTCAGGACGATGTTATTTTCATTGTGTTTCTCTCATGAAAATAATCTGAAAAATATAACAATAATCACTTTGTAGAAATCGAAATCAACCCTTTGTAGCCTGTGGTGGAAAAAGCTGTCAATAGAGAACTCAAAAGACACAACTGGTCTTTCGTTTAAGTTTATTGCTCCCTGCAGGAAGGACCCCCCCCCAAATGAGAGCTGAATTATAGGAGATAGTGAGTGAGAATGGAGGAGAAAGCCTTATATAAACACAAGAGGATAGGACAATAACATAATTCTTAAAAGAACAAGAACAAGATTACGGTCTTAGTCAGCTGACAGGTGGTCATCTGTCATGAGATAACTGTGGAGGGTGTTAGGATGAGATCAGAGGCTTTTTCACATGAAGGAAAACATAGGTCTATGTTCTTTGTGTTCTATGTTCTCTGATCTATACAGCTACTGTTGTTCTTTGATTACAGAGAATGTACTATGCAATTAGATATAAACAGTCTAAGATGTTCTGTATGATGTGTCAGGAAGGTTTGAGGTTATAGAATAATTACAGAAGTTATTATAATTTTGCCAGTACAAGCCTACCTTTTGACTGTTCCCAGTTCAAAACCACATAGCAAGTCAGTGTTTCCTCTAAAGTTTTCAGAATGTTAACATGATCCTACCATCACCAAGGAACAGGATGATGTTTTTGGCTCGGTGCTCACGGGGGCGGAGTTTCAATGCAGCATCCAGTGTGGCACGGGCCTGAGCATCCCAATAAGCCGGCTCCTTCTCACGCTCATACAAGTCTAAAAAAAAAAAAAAAAGTAAAATTAGAGTGTGGATCAATATATGGTAGAATTCAAACCTTTTGGATATTATTTTGAACATCCAATGTTTTATGACATATGTGGAATATTTATATAGTGTTTCCATGCATGGGATGGTAAAATTCAGGTACAGAGAAGCTTCAAAAGAGCTGAAATGATTTTCTTTGTGTGCACGTAAACTCATGCAACTCCCTTTGACTTTCTTTGACAGCTTGAAAGGTTTTAGCCTTGGGTTAGAGAGTTTTCTACCGAGGTGTCAAAATGACAAAAACAGAGAAAAAGACTCTTAGGTTTCTGTCTGTTCATGCCCGCTGAGAAGCTCTCATTGAAGGAAGTCAAAGATGAACATCTTTCTGTCCATGAACCAAAACAACGGAAAGATAAACAGTCCAACCTGCAGTTTGCACAAACAGGTAGAACCAGGCAAATATATACTTAAACACCTTGTGCATCAGCACTAACACAAACTCTCCATTACACCTACACACCTGAATTTGTACTCACAGACTCAATTTGTGAAAGTTCTTACACAGCACAGTCTATTTTAACCAACACACACTCAACCTTTCCCATACTGAGGTTACCTGCTTGAGTCTCTCTGCGCGTCCATTTGTCTGCCCACAAAATGCTACTAATATCCCAGCCACAGGGAGCAATAATAGCCCTGTTGTCTCCTCACCTTGGCTCTCCATAGAAACCCAATCCACCGCCAGCATGATGGGGCCCAGAAGGATGAGCAGGAGATTGGGGGCCCTTCGCTGTGGTGTCTGCATCTCTAATCCAAGCAACCTGGAGGCTGAAGAAAGTGTGTGTGGCTGCTAAGACCTCCAGCCCTGCCTTTTTAAAGCCCTGCTGGGTGTGTTGTAAGGAAGGGCCAACGCCAGCTCATAGGCTTAGAGTTGCAAAAAAAGGGAAGAGAAAATGTGGGAGAAGGAGGAAGAGCAGGGAGAGTGAGCAAGGGGGAGAAATGAAAGAGAGAGCAAAGACCACACAAGAGCAGTGTGCCATCACAGCCCCTCTACTCACTTTGATTCCTGAAAACACACCACCCCTGTTTTATTGTTTTAAAAGGTTGCTTTAATTTAGTTTTTTTCTCTTTTTGTGCCCCTTCCCCCATTCTGAAGTGAGATACAAATTGAATGGCCCTTTGAAGTGGTAAATGTATAATGGGTCTTTTTTTACGCAGCAGTTCCTTTAACAGCGAGAGAAAAAAAGCTACCCAATTTGTGTTGGCATCCATCACGATACAAATCATAACCATTTCTCTTTCCATTTCTCTACCCCCATCCCCTCCAAAAACAGTCCAAGGGAAGAAATGGAATGAGGTCCAACCTATTCTTGAGAATATCATGATTGAGTCTTGATGTGCTCTGCTTTTCATGTCAGGAAAATGGTCACATTTCCATATCCCCCTCCTGAATTTTTACATTTAAAAGACCCCAATATTTTCCTCTTTTCACCAAGTCAACTTGGATGTTTTTTCGTGGGAAGTGTAGCGAGGTTAGCATTTTTCTTCTGTGAGGTAGTGGAGACTGCCTGCAGAATGAAAATGTCTCTCTTCGACGCAAACACAACAGTTAATGTGTGAAATGAGGTGAGTTGGGCCAACTTTGTTCCACCCGGCCAGAGGAATCAAATTCCCTGCGTACGCCTCTTGCCTTGTGAACCCGCAAGGCTGAATCTCGTTACAATGCAGAGCTCTGGAAGACCTTTACTTTCCGCCAACCGCTCACCCGTTGCCAAAAGGGGTTTGCAGTTAGTCACATGTGCCTAATCAAGACCACAATAAAATCATAGCAGCAATCTGACTAAAGAGGCCTCACATGATGTAGCCCACACCACATGAACTCGAAATACTAGCGGCAAAGCACAGGAGCAGGATAACATGCGGAGGCATGTCTGTCTGTCCATTTGTTATGGGTTTGCCCCTGAGAGAAAGTCGAGCTCATGTTGGGAAAGTCAAATTAGCTTCCTGCAAGACAAGTGTAAACACCTTGTGGCTGTTTTAGGTCTATGTGTGGATCATCCATCCACTGAAAGGCATTTAGGCACTTTTTGTTGGTTGATTATATGGTGAGCTCCAATGTTCGTGGGAAGGCGACAAACTCATGGGAATTTAAATGTCTTATGTAAACAAAGCAACGCATAGCAACAATTAAAGAAATCTACTTAAACTGGATATTTTACTTTCAGTCTAGGAATAAAATATACATTTTGAGTTCAATCCCTAATATCAAGCATCCAGTATAGTTATGCAACTTTTTCTCACATACTTTGTTGACATTTTATTCCATACTCGGCATGGCAAAACACTTTTCACTTCCCGAGGTATTTAATGCCTACACATGCAACTTGTAAATAAATAAAACATATCCTGCAGGAGGGATGAATGATATGCTTCTGGGTAAATATTTTTCACTATCAATAATGAGATAATAAAGCAGAGGAAGTTGGACAGGACATTTCTTCATCATCATGTGGTGTGTTTTAAACATTTTTTGTACTTGATTATAGTTCTCAGATAACCAGGGAACAGATTCATAAAAAAATAAATAAATTGTCATTGTCTAGTCACTGGGATGTGGTTACAATCTGCCACGCATCTTAGCTTTCGGACATTTTACAGTGAATATATTGTATAGCACTGACTTGTAATTATGTGTTTGATGGGGTAAAAAATCTGAAGAAATGACACATAAGAAGCCAGGATTATAACATTTTCTTTTTGATCAGAATCTAGAAGAGGATGGGAAGGGTTCTGATGATTCTTTTTGAAAATCTATCTCATGTCTATTGGAAGGCATGTAACATGATGTAAAAGTGATGCAAAGAAGTGTTGAAATCATATTCATGAGCTGTGCGTTTTCTTCAGGTGTTGACCTTAATCTTTGTAATATGTCCTGCTGGGTATCCAGTAAGGGTCAATACCTCAAAATGATGCCAAAACCTTCAGCTGGATTTCTTAATTCACATGATGTGTGAA
>JAPSES010000258.1:10465426-10513081 GCA_029822895.1 Maxillicosta whitleyi
TATCTATCTATCTATCTATCTATCTATCTATCTATCTATCTATCTATCTATCTATCTATCTATCTATCTATCTTATTAATGTCATGACTACATGAACTAATGACAGTATCTGACTGAAATATACTATTTCTTTCTTAAACAACTGTGTGGGCTATACATTATATGACTGAAACGCATTCAGTGTGAATATACTGTATTGCAAGAAGCAAACAAGTTGCATGTTGAGTGTTGTTGAGAATGAAGGTCTCTGCAGGAATAATTTTGGCATAGCATAGATTAGGCATTTTTTTACAGTGTCAGAAAGAACAGCTTCAGTTAATTGGGTGAGTTTGTTATATTGCCCAGCTCTGTGACAAAAGTAAAACCTTGTATTTCACCATCAATATTTACTAATTTACTGTGGTCTACCATTCTTTCAGCGGGCCATTTGACATTTGAATGCCGAAATTTTGTCCGAGTTGACCCCCAGAAGGACATTGTTTTGGATGTAAGCAGCACCAGCACTGAGGAGAGCGAAGACGATGTGCCTGCTCCACGTAGTGACAAAATGGGACGAGGTGGCCAACGTCGTAGAGGTCAGACCAGATTCCATAGCCCTCTCATCAAATGTTCATTTTTCGTCTCAACTATTCAATGCTTGGTGGTGACCCAGTCAATCTCAGCATTCCATCATGAAGTATGTCTCATTGCACTTCAATGAACAAAGGTCAAAGACCAGAGAGGCTGGCCAGAGGAGGTATGACCCAGGATACTCAGGGGTCATATCCTGAAAATGAACGTTGTCTTGAATCTGATGTTGTGTTAGTAATTTAAAAAAACGGCAGATCGATCTTCTGTGTGTTTAAGAAAAACATCACAGACTTATTATACATTATACCATATTTGAACTGAACTAAAAAGTTAACCATAGGTTTACTTGACCACTGATGTGTCAGATCATAAAACACAGCAGTACATAATAATAATAATGGTAAGAATAATAATAGTAATCATGAGAGAACTAATATTTATTCAACAGCTTCACCTGATGGTGGAAACTCAGTATATTTATCATAAGGTCCATTTTACTTGAATCATAGGGTGTATTCAGACCTACTTTGTTTAGTCAGAGTTCCTTTCTGTGAAATGTCCAGACTTTTTTTTAAGGTGTGAATACAAACTCTGATTTGAACCAAACAGGCACAGGTGGTGCTTAGAGACAGTGGTGTCTGTCTCTTTCCAAACAGACTCAGTTCTCGTGTGAAAATCACCGGCCCCTGAGCCAAAATAAACCAAGAAATCAATCACATTTTAATGCTTGACAAGCCACTGTAGCCACACGACATTGTGGTTAATCAACAAAACTGGAAGTAGCTGAACCACATGGGTAGTCAGAGCTAATAGCAACAGCCATGAGATGTGGAGCAATGAGGAGAGTGAGTGTCTCATTGACATTTGGTCCTACTGATGTAAGACCTCCATGTTTGTTTTCTTCAACACCCGCCATCTCTGATTGAACTTCGCCCCGTCTTTTCTGTCTAATGCCAACACAGTTCATCAAGTGTGTGCATCTGTTTACAAATTTTGGTCCACTAGCAAAAAGTGCAATGAGAATGTGATCCAACCCAAATGAAAAAGTCTGAACCAAAGACTTTCCAGGTCTAAATACACCCATTGTGTTTATGGATTGTATGTATAAGAGCATCAACACAGGTATCAGTCTGGTGTTATTGTTTGTCATTATTATGTGTTTATGTATCTTAACATTATGAATGGCTAAATATGTCATGGCTGCTGTGTCTGCAACTGTTTAGGTTTACGTGATGATGACAGTGACCGGAAAGGGAGACACAAACATAAGAGGAGCAAAGACAGAAAATCAAGAAAGAGGTAGTTTTGCCACTTCAACCCTTTCCCTGACCCTTGTCTTTTTTCATATTAAGACCAGAAGGAAAATATGTGTTAAAATGGTAATAAAAGTATGATAGATTTTTTTTATTATTATTATTAATTCATATACTACAGAGCCTGACTTTGATTTTTGATAATCTCAGGTGCATTTTGTTTTCACTCACCTAGATCCTCTTCATCATCGAGTGTTGAGGAGATGAAAAAGAAGAAGAAGAAACGCAGCAGGTCCAGCTCTTCATCTGAGGAAGATGAAAGAAGAAAGAAAAAGAAACTGAAAAGGAGTAAAAAGAACAAAAAGGAGCATGGGAAGCATCACAAAAAGAAACAGAAGACAAAACCTGAGTCTTCATCCTCCAGTTCCTCTGAATCCTCAGACAGTGATTGAGCAGATGAAGGCTCAGAATATTTACTTCCAGGTTTTTGTTTTACTGTATTGTATAGTTTTTGAAGCTGCAGGTGTCAAATGCCAAGACAAATGTTTATTGAACTCTAACTGTAAAATGAGTGAACACTGCTGTTCCAGGGTTCAACACAAGCACCAAACATATCTTCTTGCATTCTTCTGAAGCATTATGGTGACATTCAGCAACATTTGCAGCTCAGTGATTATGTTTTCCTTTTTTTCTTAACCTCATCAGTACATATGAGGTGGGACTATTGACTGTTATATCTAATTTGATAAAGCTGTATCTTGGTGACTAGTAAAAACATTAGAATATTAACATGAAAAAAAAAAGTTTCATAGTCTAAGGGTAACAACAGACATCTGCCTGTGTATTCAAACAAAAATACAATTAGATGGTGCTTTGAGAACATTCATTTTCCACAGCTGCTTTTAATACTTTGGTTGGTCAAGGCGGTGACTGGAGCCTATCCTGCTTATTTCTGTTTTATAGACTGTTGGATCGATCTTCACTAAACCAGTGTCCAAAGGTTCTCAGTTCCGCTCTGAGGTTGTCTTATTGCCCAAACAAAAATCAGGACCATTCAACTCAGTTTGGCAGCAACTCAATATTTGTACCCAGGATGATAGCTGTAAAAAGTGTGTAGATTCTGCCTTTTTATTTTTGTGATTTGTCTTTTTATAAACAAAATTTCTTTGTTGTTTTCTAATGCATTTCTATTCCTTTAGCAGACATTTTAAGGTCAAACGTGGATGTAGAACATGATCTCTCTGCCATAAACCTTTATACGATTTAGATAAGTGTCACAGTGACCTGCGATTATTTCCCACCATAAGTTTTTGTTTGAACCACCAGAATGACTGCGATAGTTACTTGATTAGATAGCATCAATTTTATTTTGAATTAATGTTTCTAATGTATTTTTCAGCCAAATGACATCAGCAAAACATTCTGAGGTGCTAGATATTGAGGTTGTTCCTAAGTTCAGATGATCTTGAACTTGCTTCAGGTTAGATTCCCCAGTATTTCTTCATGTGTGACTATTTTTTTTTTTTTTTTTTGCACAGTGCTTAACAAATTTATTAGACCACCACCCAGTATAAGGTGTTTGTCACTGCTGCCATAATTTAACGGTATTTCTGTGTACCAGAATATTTTTTCATGTTTCTATAATGGTTAATCCACCAGTAAATAAAAGATCTTTTTTCTTTAACGCTAAAATATAATTATCGTTGCTGTCCAAAACTTTTCAAGTTTAATGTTTTCCAAAAATGCGAAAGGAAATGCAGCAGCAAATTACTATATATATTTTTTATGAAGTTACATAACTACAGTTATTAGCTTGCATTCCTGTGAAGAAAAACTTGTTTGGGTGTTTTTTCTGTATTCTTGATCAAATTCTGACTTCTCTGAAAAATTCCAGTGTACAGGTTCACATTAATACATAAAACCTTTGTTTTGGAATTCTCCACTCCTGTTCAAAATTGTGAAGTGTAAAGAACTCACTGAGTAAGATAGGGCATGTATCATGTGGGTCTGGACTTTGAGACAAATAGGAAAAGATGCAAAGTGTTCTGATAGTGTGGTGAAGTATACCTTGGACTCTATTGCAGAGACTGGTTCCTACAAAATGCACCAATGAAGGGGTCGAAAACGGAAGCTAACAGGCAGATGTTAAACACCACAAGATAACAAGTACTAGAGACAGACAGAAAACCACTGCTGACCTGCAGGCGCAGAATGCAAGCTGTTATCTGGTGGTCACACAAAATAGTGTCATTTTTTATTATTTATCAACAAGGACTATTTTGTTTTTCCAATTGGTCTTTTTCTTAATGAATAACAATTTGTTAACTTGAAACAAGTTTTTCATATACTATGAAGTTATTTATATATTATTGCTTTCATGACAGGTGGTCTAATAAATTTGTTAAGTACTGTATATATTCATATAATAAAGTATGTATATTTGTATTACATGGTGATCTATTTAAACTTTTAGAGCAGGGCTGTCCAGTTCTGGTCCTCAAGGGCCAGTATCCTGCATCTTTTAGATGTATCCCTCTTCCAACACACCTGATTCAAATGATAATCCTATCATCAATCTCTGCAGAAGTCTGATAATGACCGTCAGGTGTGCTGGAAGAGGGGAACATCTAAAACATGCAGGATACTGGTCCTCAAGGACCAGTATTGGACACCCCTGTTTTTAGAGCACCTCTTACATGGTAATGGACCATGTTTCCTGAAGAGGGCAGCAACACACATCAAATGTGTTCAAACCTGACTGAAATGATATTACAGAATAGTATTCAAGAGCTTAGATCAGAAGAAACTGGAGGATTAAGATTTTTTTAAAGGCAAAATGATGAAAGTTACACTGTGAAAAGTCTAAAAAATCTAAAGTTACATGCATAATGTAAATTATTCACCCATTTAAAAAAAAAAATATGATGAACTATTTTGGGTTATCATATGACCATAAATTCAGTAATATTTCCTACACACAAATACTAAAAAGGTTAATATTTAAGCAAATTGGAGAAATGTTTCGACATAACGCTAAGGTGAAATGATGGAAATTCAAATGGTGTAAATATGTGTAGAGAGGAGAAAATCATCTATCCAGTCCTGATCCATACTTACTCCATCTAGTGGTCATGGGGTGAACATTCAGACACATTCAGAGTTCAATCCCCTCAGGTTCTTGCAATTATCTGTACTGATAACAGACAGACAGAACTATGAGAGTCTTACTCAACTGCCTGGCACTTGTTAGTCGCCAAATAATCACAATTCTCTGAAAGTTGCTGAGTAAAAACACACCTTGGCTCTGTGTCAAACATCAATCTCACTTGTAAGAAGCTCTTCAGGGAATATAATGAACAGAAGGAGTGTTGTTTGTCACGTCCTCACAGTGGATTGAGTCCAAGAAGATCTATATAAACAAAGATGTTGGCATAACCATGACATTGTAATCTACACATGTGATGTAGAGCATACAGCAGGTTTACAGTAACCTACAGAAGCATATTATTAAAAATGTATTTGTTTCACTCGTCCTGGAAAAGTCACTGCCCACTTGTATGTGAAACTGTAAAAACTTTCTTACAAACGATGGATTTTTGGAAGCCCTTGTGCTTTGTTCGATCTGGGCTATGTGACAGGTGTTTAGAATAGCACCATTAATTTCACTTTGCCTCAGGGAAGGGGATATCTTCTTAAACATCTGCAACATCCTGACAGCTACATGCATGACTGCTGCTCAGAGGCAGCATTGTGACAAGGCATATCCTGCTACTTTTTATTTTTGGGGTTTAGAGGGCGCATTCCTCAGATCTGTCATAAAAAATTTTAAAAACCCACTAGAATTAGTTGCTCCTGACAGCTTAGCAGACATATTCAGATAGTCAATACAATTTCTGGGAATATGTGACGTGTAGATACATTATCTGTCCTTTGGGAGCAGCCACCATGGAGATTATTTTGGACTTTGACGTGATGTCCTCATTTTCAGAATGGATATTTTGCAGGAAAAAAGTTGTAAAAAGGGACAAACAGATCAGTGCAAAATGCATTAATGCCAATTTAGCAGCAGAGATGGCTCTAAATTGGAAAAACGTATATGCGAATAGTGTATTACATCATTAAAATAAAGTCATTTTATGTGATTTTCAACACATTAAATCAACTGTGTTAATAAGCTTATATGTAACTGATGTAAAGTATTGACTAAAGAAAGTTTGGGAATGGGGAACTTCATAATTGTCCAGATGGTAAGAGGACAACTCAATTCAAAGGAGAAATTGAAGTCGAAGGAGTGCTGCCATGTGCAGCCACATTGAGGAAACCATATGCTGTTTGTATAAGACAACTAGGTTTTTCTCTTTTCATCAGCTCATTGACTTTTATTGAGCCTGTTGGGCTGCATAGAGAAGCGGAGAGCAAATGGGACTCCACTGAGCCATTTAAATGAAAATGAGATGGTCAAAGTCATCTATTAGAGACTTTAGCTGCAGAAGAACGGCGATTCACCCACTCCGCAAGTGTCTTCAAGGCATGGATCTCAAAGTTAGAGGAAATCCGTTAGCAAAATGGCTGACCAGAATGACTCTACCATCACATTAAACGATCTCCCATTAACATCAGGTATGTTTTCCAGTTTGTTTATACAACTTCAGTAGTTCACTTTTAGTCTTGTGTGGGCAGTCAAGTAGCTTTTGCACCAATGTCTGTTTTTAACCTTTCTTTGGGATTTGAGCACACATGATCTTTTTTTCCAGCAACGCCCTGCTTCACATTCACACAGTTACATTCATCCAACCTGGGAGCGGCCCAGTGCAACCACAGTCTCCTACTGAAGCCAGTGCACAGCTTCACTGGAGATACAGTTAAATGCTCAGCTCAAAGGCACCTCAGTGGTAGAGCTGTTAAAGAAGGATAAAGCATTACTCATTCTGTTTTACTGTTTATCCTGGGAATTCAAACCAGCAACCTTCTGGTCATGCGCCTGCTTCTCTTAACCTTAAGGCTACCACCGCTACACAGCAAAGCATAATATCTTCCCAGAAATAAAATGAAAATCCCTTATGCTGCACTTCGGTGGGAACAACCCAAGCTGAGAGATGGCGCCGGTTTTGCGTCTGTAACCACTGTTGAAATATTATTTCAGAGGCAAGCCGTCCCCGCATCTTGGAGCACGGTGAGCAGAGCGCTTGAAAAACGCATTAGGGCCAAGGGGCAAGTTGGAGGCTATACATTTGCTACCAATTTAGTTCCTGCATCTTAGATTTCGTCCCCCTCTTCCTCTCCTGGAACTGAAACCAGGCCTAATGTAGTAAATGACCTCTAGGATAAATAGACAGCAGGCTACATGACCCCAGCCATCAAAAACGGAGGCTGTAATAAATACTACATAGCTTTACAGGAAGCGTGTTCGACATTCTCCCAAAACCTGCAGGGAAAGAAAACGAGGGGGCGAATGGGGTGAGTCTCTGTTCACCGCGCTCTCTTTGGTCAAAATCTTTTTTCCTGAGATCTGTTATTACCGGCCTAGTTCCTGGGTTCCCATTCAGAGTGGAGCTTGTTCATATAAACCTTGAGGTTTTGAGGCATCGCTGGACTGACTGGGTGGCTTTCACCAGGGAATTAGCACAGGGTCGCATTGGATCATGATCAGTAGGCCCTCAACGGCTAACCTGTGTTGGCCTGGACTGACTGTGGAGGTGGTGGTGGTGAAGACAAGTTTCCTGGCTCTGTAGTATGGGCCAGAAAGGATGTGCAAGCCCTGATGCTGTAAATCACATATCCTTCTAATGCTTCTACTTACCTCTCAACCTCTAAATCATTTTATTTAACCACTATTTTCCAGATTAGTCCTGATGGGGCTGGGATTTTATAGAGTAGCTTCCCTCATATCCTGCATAATATGAAGACAGAAGTAAAGATCTCTGAATAGTCTCAGATCAAAGAGGGCATACTGTATATCAGTAATATCATATCCATGTTTTGAATGGTTATTGCAACATAATAGGATTATAATATAGGTTTTTAGTAATCTTAGCCCAAAATGAGTGGGTGATACAAATGTAATAATTTACATCTTCATGCTTGAAAATAATCCATTTAACTGGATGGAACAGAATGCAATGGTATGGTTATATATAGAACGTAGTTCATGAAGAAGCCTGATGTATAATTTAATGATTTTTTTAAAAATTATTTTTACATGAATGCGTAACAGTGGATGTTATCTGTATGTTCAATTTGTATCTTTAACATCTTCCTTTTGTCACATAATTAACATCTTCCTTTTCTCGCGTAATTAACGTCCAGGTTTATTACAGAGTATGTTCTCAGGGTGTTAGTATTTATGTCTAGTACCAGGTCTTCACATACTATAAAGTAGCTGTAATTCTTGTATTATCACAAGAGTAAAGATTTTGGTTAAAAATTGCACACTAACACAAAAACTGTCTTCTCCATTAATTTGACAGTTCCTCAATTCCATATGTTTTGTAAACAAAGAAAATTTGATTTTCAACTTTTAATAGGCAAGTAAATTTAGCATTCCAAAACCGACTATGCTCATCTTGTACTAGATAATATGAATGGTTTGTACATTATTCAACATTTGCATACACATACAGTCACAGAAAAAAAATATTAGACCATCAAGTGAACAAAAATAATGGTTATGCAATCAAGTTCTAACTCCTGTGTGTATCATGTGACTAAAACAGACAGAAAAGAAAACATGCACTTTTTTGTCATTGCAATGTCATAGCTATTGATATAAGAACTGAAGGGATTTTTTTTTTTTTTATCAAGAAAACATGTTAAATGGATAGATATCAGCTCTGAAATTAAACTATTTTTGTTGTTATCATTATATTTGTCCAAACAAATCTACCTTAATTGTACCAGGCATGAAAATGAACAACAAATTGAAGAAAACAAGGGTGGTCTAATAATTTTTTCCACGGCTTTAGTTAACTTATGGTCCTCTTAACCCAATCCATTCTTTCCACAGAGGTCCAGAAGGTGGCAGGAGTGCCACTGCTGACAAGTCACAAGAAAAAAAAAAAAAAAAGAAAAGAAAGTCAGTGTACCCACCCAACAGCTTCAGCACCATGCAGCCTTTCCTCTCTCCTTCTCGATGACGATAGATGTTTTACATGTCCCCAACATCAGACACATGTGGCTTTTTCAAAGACGAACAACATGGTGTCATCTCTGCACTCGGCACATCTGCTCACTCTTACTCTCGTTTTAGTGTTCTTTCCATTCCACATTTATATGGAAAGTGTTGTGTGCCTTTGTTCTGTGGGGGGTTGCTGTCCCTTTGTTTGAAGAAGACATCAAACGGAGTCAGAACAGAGTTAGAGGGGCACATGATGGCTTGAACATGATCAAGATGGCTATTTTTTGCTCACTTACGTCGTTGTCACTGGCCATTGTTGTCATTCGTCTTTTTTCTGTTGATGGAAAAGTTAATCGTAAGACACAAAAATCCTGGCCCAGATGTCATCACTTTTTTAACAGATGCTGACAAATGTTTTACCAGTCTGTTGGTTAATTCACGTGATGTTTAAGGTGTTAAAGTGTTTTTTTTTTCCACAGAATTATTTGTGGCACATGTCCTACTCAGGAAAAGAATGTTTTCTCAAGACGTTTTGACCTTGTTTTCTTTATTTGCTGTAAGTCACGTGACCTCGCAGTATTTCAGCTTTATTTCTGGCCCTAGAAGTCCTCTGGTCACCGAGCTGCTCATCTGGAGCGGCAGCTGGAGGGTTCAGTGCCTTGCTTAGTGGCACCTTAGCTGTGGTTTTAAGTCAGCAGAGCATGTTACTCATTTTCTCCAGACAGTTTCCCAGCTGGTGCAGGGATACAGACCAGAAACCATCTTGTCACAGAGTTGCGTCTCCATAGCAGATTCTTAAGAGTTGGGGAATGAATGCCTTGCTCAAGGCCACCACAGACCCCTCAGTTTTAAACCAGCAGCTTCTTTGAAGGCTTTGCCCAGAACTGGGATACAGGTGTTTGATTAAAAATAAAAACATTTAGTGACAACTTTTGTTTCAGATGCAATGATATTTCAATATAGCTATAAATTGATATTACTTATTTTCTTTACATAATTTTCACCTTGATTGGTATGCTACTGGCATAAAAGACAGAAGAGATAACTTTCCCTCTTTCTCCAATCCAATAAGAATGCCCTCTGATGGTGTAATTTCTCAAAATCCAGCATTAACTCTGATATTGCAGATATTTGAGCTCTGGTGTTTCTCTAATATTGGCAGAAAAAGAGATGAGAAATCACTTCAGTCAAGACAAACGTGTAAGTCTGTACATGAAGAAGAGACAGAAAGGCAATTTAACCTTGTGTATTGTATTTATGGTGTCTTTTTCTTTTGCAAAAACTACCTCTCAGTTCTAACACACTCACAAAGCATGCCATAACTGTTTCTCAAGTGCAATATCCATAAAAGGCTAAAAGTATGAAAGCGTTTTGCCTCAAGGTAAGAGTATCTAGTGGTGTCTACACTGTGTGAAGTAGTGTTTTATCATCAGTATTTTCTGTTATTTCATGACTGCACCAAAATGTTTTTTTCTGAGGGATAGCTAGTATGTGCCCCATAAACTGCCAAAATGAGCAGACGTCTGTAATTGTCTCGGTGGTCAGCAAGCGTATGTGTGAAAAAAGAGGTGAGGAAAGGAAGAGGAAAGCCAATTAGCCTGTGGGAGGAAAAATTAAGTCCTGCGGGGGTGTGTGTATTACTGTGACTGTTTGCTGACGTTGAATTCAAAGGATCAATTAATTCATTAAGGCCTGTGATGAGCTTAGCTTTAAATTCTGAACATCAATGCAGCTGAGTAATATAACAATTAATAGGGACATTTTGGGTTAATCACGGTTTGTTTTTCTTTGGAATATCTCATGGAACAGCTCTGTTGGAATACCCTCGTGGTTCACACAATGAATGCAGGTTTTATCTTCAATGAGATGCACGGTCGTTGTTCAGTAATTTCTGCTTTTCCTTGTGGTGTTTTTGTCTGCTTCTCTTTTAGATTCAGGTTTCTCTGTTCCTTGATCTCTCAGTCCCCCATTCTTTAAAAATACACGTGTTAAAATTTGGTACAAATGTTCACTTCAACACAAGGATGAATTAAATAGATTTTGGTAGCCAGGTTTTTTTTTTGTTTGTTTTGTTTTTTCACATCAAGACTTTACATGTCAGTTATGGAAAAAATTCCACAGAAATATTATGATAAAATAATGATGGGATTTTCTATTTAGGATTTAGGCATATTTTGATATATTCACTGCAACCAGAAAGGCTAGTATTTGTATAGTATTAGTATAGAAAATGCAGTTGTTTGCAGATGTTTTTGAAATTAATGTAAAAAGTTTTAATATTATAACTGTATTTTGATATCCTTCAACTAAATCTGTCACCTTTTGCAAGTGTAGGCTATGCTAAAAACTAACAGGTTTTATGTACGATTACTAAACTGAACTAAATAGCTGCTACTGTGAATGTGTATGGGGGGGGGGGGGGGTGTCTTTTTTCTTACTTATTCTCCCTATGCAGAAACATACTCATTGTGTCAATACATTGCTTTTTCTGAGAAAGCCACTGTGACATCATCTTTCAGTTTGTAGATTACGATTTTGAAGCCCACAGATGCACATCTGGAGAGTCAGCTGGAGAGGCGGCTTGTGACATAAGGGTTGCTGGTTTGATTCCTTGGACTGGCAGAGAGTTGTTGGCTAATGTGCCCTTGAACAAGGCCCCTTGAACCTCCCCCTGTTTGCTCCCAGGCACCTGACATGGCCAACCCCCTACCCTCAGCATGCAGTGTGTGTGATGCATGATCTAGTGATGGGTTAAAGGCAGAAAAAAAAAAAAAAAAAAAACTTTCAGTGTGTGGTGCTTGTATACATGTGTGACAAACTACTACTGACAAAATAAAGATTCTATTCTAACTATGTTGGTTCTATTTGGATTAATAGACAGGCTAGCTAACATTATAGCTAACATCAGCTATTGCAGTGAACTTAGGCCTGAAATGATAAAGAACCAGTAAAATGCATGGTAGATAATCCTTTAATGGTTTTGTTAGTGTAACTCCTCAAAAAAAACAAAAAAAAAAACCAAACTAAAAATATAATATAAGTTTTACTCAATAAACAAATGCTCTGAATGTCTCATTTCAGTTTAGCTAATGCTAGAGTACAAACAGCACAGATGCACTCACCTGTTAATCAGTGGCCACTCCTTTAATGTAGACTTTTTTATTTATTTATTTATTTTTTATCAATATTCACTGTGGGATAAAATGAACTTTGGAGAGAAATAGTTTTATATGGCGACATTTATGTTTATTCCAACTGTAAAGTTGGCTATTTTAACATGACGGCCTATGGGGACTGACTCCCATTTGGATCCGCCCCCTAGTGGACATTCAGTGTAGTGTAGATTTTAATACTTCTTCACTACTCAGCCCATGAGTTGTTTTTTTCTTCTTAAATGCTACTGTAAATTTAAGTGAAAGTCTCACTGACACTAACTTAAACTTACAGTAAACTTGAAGCAATATTAATAATAACAAATTTAGTTGAAAAGAAAAATGACATGATCAGTCAGAAAAGCTCAGAAGATGCTTACTCTTACATACCCTGATTGAGGCTTTTGATCAAATAAGAAACAGGAAGTCAGACGACAGCCTTACATTTGCATTCAATATTTGTACGAGGTTTCTAATTGCCACTGAATAGCCCTCACCAACCTGTTTTTTAGGTCAGAGTTAGAGTATTGTCATTTTTCATTCATGACTTCAAACAGACCAGTTGTAAAAAAAAAAAAAAAAAAAAAGCTGGTAAGGAGCACAGCCGCAGAGACGGTGGTAACCAGAGATGTTTTCTCAGTAATTCCCTTCTGGATTTGGGTATAACCACGCCTGCAGCGCATGGGAAAGGCAGTACAGAAGAGCAAGAATGAGAAAAGGAGAGTGGAGAGATAATAAAGATAATGGGAAAAAAGGGCTGGAAGAATGAACACTAAACTTCTAGAATTAAAATCTGTTATTAAAATGTTGACATTGCTGAATCGTTTCACGGAATAAAGTTTTGGAAATTTAATGATTTTACTTTAATAAAAACTGGAGAGCAGTTCATAGATAATTATAGGCTTACTGCTAATACTTGACTATCAAGAAGACATGAAGAGTATTTGTTGTGCTTTTTATGAATTAAAAATATCCACTTGTAGTTGCCAAATGTCATGTTTTTCTTTCTCCTCAGTGGTGATTAAAGAGAAAACCACCATGAATTGAACAGGGACCAAAAACCCTTCAGATGATTCAGCTCTCAGCTTCACTACTTCATGTGTCACCTGTCAGGAAAAGTGAGAGAAAAGAATAACACAAGTATCATATTACCAGGAGAAGTGTGCAGAGCTGGTATATATATATATATATATATACACACACACATATATATATACATACATACACATACACACAAAGAGCTCCTTACTTGCCATTAATCTTTGATAGACCTGTGCTAATAGCTGTCACACTGCTGCATTAACATGTCAGTGTTAGAGCTGCAGTGTTTATAATGTGCCATTTCAGTTTGAGGGGATTCTGTTGATACACTGGTAATACGTGCATCCTTGCACGTAAATGGGCCATTTAAATAAAGCAATGTGGTTCACCATTGACAAAATGGTTTCAATAGGAAAACAAGGATAGAATGAGGGCTGTGGAACCAAATCAAAACAGTGAGCAGTAGGCTATAATTCCATGTCTTGAGATGAGCACTATTTAGTTTACATTTTTAACCTTTATTCTATTCTATGCATGATGATATTCTATATCTTGACTGGAGCAACTGTAATAAACCCAATTTCCCCAAAGGATCATTAAAGTATTCTGATGAGTTAAACAGATCATGTATTTAATAATATTTAAACCCATAAAGACCCAGTTCTTTTGTGTCAATTCCCAACTATTTTTTTTCCCTCAGGTGATTTATTATCATTTATTGTAATATTATCCTCTGTATTTAGTGTTTTTTCAATGAAAATCCTTTACTTTCCTACATTTAATTTGCTGATTATGTAGATGTCCATAAAAGCTCAGATTACAGTTGAGGGTTATGTCAAAAATTGAGAAAACAGGGGGAAAAGTGACTTTTCGAGCAAATTGATCAATAACTGAACATGAACCCATCCACTGCCACTGATCCAAATTCAAGAGTTTTACCGATGAATCAATGTTGTTGATGATAGTGTTTCCATGCTCACTGCATTTTACACTAATTCTTTACAATGCAGTGATAAGATAAGTGGATGAACAGGTATTAAACATTTATATCAATAGATGGTTTCAGTCTCCGGTGGATGTTTGGGTCTTTATGGGTTAATTTCATGACCTTCATTTATATTTGTTGAACATTATGTGGTGGTTTTTAGATTTCGACAGGAAAGAATCACACTAAAACAAATCCTTATTCAGTTGAGTTACTAAAACTGTATCTAACCGTCAAAAGTGCATTACAGAGACACGGGATAAATCAATTTGTGGAGACGCAGGGGGGATGAATACAATTGGATAAATAAAAGTTGAAGTATGAGTCATGGAGCTTCTGCGTGAAAGGTTTTTTTTAGTTGAGAGATGAAAGATTCTAAATGACTGGTTTTGAAATGCGTTGCCTGTAAAGACACTCGTTGTCTATGTGCATACTTTTCATTGTGTGTTGTTATTTGTGGTTTAATTTCCAGGAACACTAACAGCACATAAAGCACCCACAGAAAGGATGCATTGTATCAGGCAACCCTGTCAGCCTCAGATGACATGCATTTCATAAGTGGCTTCAGTTAACTGACATTTAAGAGGCAGATGGGCAGGTATTTGTCAGGTCACTCTGTCTGTACTACAGGAGCTCCATGTTAGCATCAGGTTTGGGAGGTTGTTCATCAGCCCAGGGTGGGCCTGGTGCTGAAAGAGCCAGTGTTGAGCTGCTTTGATTGATCTGTGTAGGAGATTGGTCATGGCCTGGAGAGGCTGAGTCGTTCTGTGCTCCAGCTAAGCCTATTATTTCAGTGGGGGTTTTGAGTAATGTAGCAGTCTCTCCTTGGAAGAAGCAGACTTGCATATCCAGTGGTATTTCACTCTATGTCTGGTTATTTTTTCATGCGGTTCTTGTTCGTTTTTACATTAGGGGATTACTGAAAAAAATGTGTAAACAACAGATTTTTTAGTCTCAAAGAAACAGCTGGATTGAAGTAATTGCCTTAATAAACCTTTAAAAAAGTTTATATACTCTAATATTTGCACTTTTAAATAGTAATAAATTACCTGTAATCTCTTGGAATGGTTAGAATAGAGTCCTTAAGTTATGGCAAATATTCTAATGCATTGGATTGTACAGATAAGAATTGTGTCTATTTAACTCTATGGTATATGGTGGATTTATGTGACCACTAGAAGGAGGAGTGAGGCTCTGCCAATCTTCTATCCTTCCTGCACACTAATCATGTACAGGATAGCTTTAGCAATTCTTAATACTTCTATCCTCTACGTGAATTTCAGCTTCTTTCCTCTTGACCAGACATCACCAAATGGCGTACCTTGGTCCCAGTGATGGTTGTGTCCGGACCCGTGATCAATCTCTGAGAAATCCACGGGGATAGATCATTTTCACTAAGTATTTTTCCGACGGTGGCGGCAGTAGGTGCTGCTACTCCAGTTAGCTCCAGTCAGATGAGCCAATCAGAATGCTTGTTTACCCTGAGCGGCGCGTGAACCATAGCAAAGAGGAAGAGACAGTGATGACAGCATGTCTCCAAAACAAGGAAAACTGATGCGGAAAACCATTGTTTTTTTAGGGTGCTTTCTTACCGTGTACCCGAGTCCGTACTCTTCTTGAATACGTGCACATATTACCCATATGTTGTTCACAAATACGTAAACGAGTACGAGTGGGTGTTACAGGACGGGAACAGTAGGGGGCGGTGTGGAGAGAATTTTATCGCTATCCTACAAACGGGGGAGTCAGAAGAAGACCAAGAGAAGAAGAGGTGTGTTTGCACTTTTTTAAATTATTTATTTTATTCTAACATGTCTGTTTTCTTTTATCTGAAATAAAGACCTTAAATATATTTGCCTGGGATTAGTTTTACTTGAGGTAAAAGAGCTAGCTGTGCACTTTGGTAAATATTTCCTGCATTGAAAATTGCTAATAAATATTGTTGAAACCATATAAAAATGTGGACATACAGGAAGGCTCAGTGGTTTTTACCCCTCATTTATCCTGCTTCTTAGCTCTATTTATTGTTCTGCCTTTTATATTTTTTTTAAATCTTACATTCCTATCCTGTTTTTGTTTTTTGTTTTGTCCCAGAGACACTTTTTATTTCCTTAGCATTTTTTATTTTTATTAGAATTTATTACATTTTATCTTTTTACTTACCTTTGCTGCTGTATTGGTTAATGAACAGAACACTGAACACTTCTTTGTCCTGACACTCGATCAAGTACCTGCCTGTCAGGTTCATTGAGTGTTTTGTAATGGAATGCCAAATGCAATCATTTTTTTCCTGCAAAACAAACCTACCCATGTGTATAAATAAAGTAGCCTTGAACCCTGAACCATCCTGTAGTGTTGAAAATGAATGACATTTGACTTGAGTGTTGAGAAAATGATGAGGTGAGATGACAACCACTAAGAAACAAATTTTAGAGTAAAAAAAAAAAACAAAGTGACAAAGTGCTAAAAGTTAGATGCACTGTTGTTGTTTTCACCACAGCTCTAAATGGAAAAAATAGAGTTTGATGCTGAAAACCCAACACTGAGTTTGATTATGCACCTTATGAAGATATACCTTTATTATGTAAAGTTTTTATTTTTGCTAAGTTGTTGTTTATTCAGCCATGATTCAGACTAAACTGTAATAGTTCCAAGCTTCTTTGGACGATTCCAAACTGATCTTTAGTGCAGGTAGTGAAAATACATTATGTCCAGACTTTTGATGGATGAGATGTTAATTACAACCCCAAAGTCAAGATTCAAAACTAATTTGCCATTCCAATATATAGAATACACGGGAAAAAAATACTGTACTCAGGTCCCATTTGTCAGCAGCATTCAAGTAAAAATAACAATAAAATAATCCCCCAGCCATACTCAAACATACAGTCATGAAAAAAAAACATTAAACCACCCCTTGTTTTCTTCAATTTCTTGTTC
Source organism: Maxillicosta whitleyi (assembly GCA_029822895.1). Classification (NCBI taxonomy): domain Eukaryota; kingdom Metazoa; phylum Chordata; class Actinopteri; order Perciformes; family Neosebastidae; genus Maxillicosta; species Maxillicosta whitleyi. The sequence continues at coordinate 10,482,482 of JAPSES010000258.1, forward strand.
ATTTTAATGTCTGGTCCAACTAAAGGTACATTTGTTTTGGCCATTATAATAGTAACAACAAAAATAGCTCATAGTTTAATTTCAGAGCTGATATCTAGCCATTTTCCATGTTTTCTTGATAAAAACCAAAATCACTTCAGTTCTTACATCAATATCTATATCATTGTACTGACAAAAATAGTGCCTTTAGGCATTCCATATTTCCTTTTTCTGTCTGTTTTAGTCACATGATACACACAGGAGTTAGTACTTGATAGCATAACCATAGTTTTCTACTAGTTTTGATGGTCTAATATTTTTTTCTGTGAATAGTAGTCTGCTGTTAGTCACCTTTAACCTTGATGTTGCATTCAATAACATGGAAGAAGAAACAGAAGAGGATGCATTGCAAAAAAAAAAAAAAAAAATCTCTTGTCCTCATTTACTGTGTCAGGTAAAAGCATGTCTTTATGAGCCAGTAAGACCTCAGTTGTTCAGATGTATTCACCCAGAAAGAGTAATGTCTTCCAAACACTACTGCCATCTGCTCTGTGTGAGTTTACCATCTGACACAGGGCTACATTCACTGCACTTGAATGGGACAAGTGGACAGCTTTGACTTCTAATATACTGTTGCAATGTGTTAACTCTGCAGGCTGTATTCACTGCATTTACATTTGCTTTACTTTCATTGGTGGAACCTATTATTTATGTGATGTCTGATCAAGAATAAGGACTGAGGTAATTGTCCGTTACCATTCTGGTCTTGTCACCATAAAATCATGAACTACACCAGTTTATAATGAAGTGTGTGAACATGGAGAAAAGAGTTGCTGTATTAAACAGTTGGACTGTGGTAATAAATGTCTGCATGGGTGTAGGTGTGTGTTGCTTCCCATGGTGGTCTCTTTTGCAGAACAGGTCACAGTGCATGTGTCTAATCGGTGACTTTCTGAGTCGGCTTTACTTCTTCTTGGCTGACATTGTGCTGAGCTCTGAGGGTCACTGCCAAAGAAGAGATACTCCTACACAGCCCATTCCTCCTCAGCTTGACGTTTGCCATTTAGGGCACACCGGATCACAACAAAACTAACAAAAGAAAAACAAAGTAAGTGAATTATATTTTGGAAGTTGATCCAAAAGCAGAATATATTGTTGATTCATCCGGTAAGACGTCAGTGTTTGGAAAAGGTCACCGTAATTGAAAACCAAGCCATCAACCTTGAGTTTTTTTTCCATTTTTATGTCTTTCCAAAATCAATTTAACCACTTTTAGATCGATGATGTCACTATTCTGACCAAAGCAACAGTTTGATCTCTGAGAGTCATGCTGCCAACTCAGATGTTAAACAGAATTTCAAACTCAGTAAGGAGCACTTGAATTAAAAGATTAAAACTGTTTCCTTTGGACCTCAGTGTTGATTGATTAAAATAGATTTCAAAGTAGTTATGTGAGGAAATCATTCCCCTTTGGTGAGGCTGAGCACTTTGAGATCAGTGTGTTATTTGGCTACCTTTGACAGCATCTCTGATCTTAGTTTTCCTGGTGGGCTATATTATGACTTTTCATGTAAAACAGTTCAAACAAAGCGTAAATTTAGGAGCCCGCCACAAAGAGACGAGTTTTAGGGTGCATTCACACCAGTCCTGTTTAATTTAACTCTAGTTCAATTGTGGAGGTGTGAATGTGTAGTCGAACTTTGATGTAGATCAAGGAAGTGAACTCTGGTTCACCTAAAAATGTAGGTCTCGATCTGTCTCATGTGAACCAAATGCAGGAAGCAGACTACAACGCAGGGCATTGTGGGTAAACATATTTGACAGAAATGAATATTGGTCTGCATTATGCCATAGGTGAGTGGTTGTTTTTTTTGTTCATTGTTAGTCTTCTCCTTCAACCACCACAGACAATGACTGGAATATGTTAGTTAAAAGGGTCATATTTTGCAAAACCCACTTTTATTAGTCTTTGGTTCATTTATTTGAGTATTTGGACGCTAATAGTAATAGGTGCTGCAAAGTTATCTGTATATTAATTCCTGCAAACATTGATTCAATTTCTACAACCCGTTTCAATTCCTTCTTAATTTGTTCTATTTCATAACCAGTTATGTCATGACATTTACACATATAAGGTCAAAACTTCTGAACATTTCTCCTTGTACGCCATAAGTGTTCATCAGCAGCAGCGGTTGTATGGCGTCAGTATTGTGCCTGAGGTATTGAGAAGCAAAAAACTAAATCCAAGAATTAAACCACAAAATCATAGGAGCAAAACTCTAAATCTGCAACCAAGAAATCAAATTCTGCAAAGGAGAGCCCTGTGATGCTGTCTTGTCGATTCGTTAACAACCTCAGCTTTTCAATTGGTTTCTCTTGGTTACGCTTTTTTTCTCTCTCACTTTCAATTTTGAAAAGATTCTCACTTGAGTTCTGGTGCAGATTTTGCATCTGTAAGAGGGTGGGGGCATTTCCAATGCAGTGTTGGTCAGTAGCCAATGAGCTATTACATCCCACCCCCAGCATCTGGAAATGTGTTTCTGGATGCTAGAAATGAGTTTTGCCCTTATGGTTTTGTGGTTTGGTTCACGGATTTAGTTTTTGCTTCTCAATATCTCAGGCACGATATTGACACCATACAGTTGTAGTAAAAACTGAAAATATGTCCAAACTTCGAGTCAATTACCTAAAATGTTCAGTTGTTGGTAGTTTTAATGAACACAAGTGGCTGAACAGGACAGAATAGCTCAACCAACAACCTAGAGAGAGCGGGGGCGTGAAGTGGTTCATTTGCATTTAAAGGGCCAGCGCTCAAAACAAACTCTCTGGTGTCATTACTCATAGGGTTGATGATGGACCTGTGGAGTTGAGATGATGAATAATTCAGACCCAAGTGTAGTATTTACAATTTATGTAGACCATGGGGAAATGTTTCAAAGTGCATAATTCCATTTTTTTAAAAAGCAAAATATCACTCCTTTAATAGGTTTGATTTGTTTGACAAAGTGTAGTGCAAAAGCACACACAGACTAGCTGAATGTTGCAAAACAAAATGTACCAAGTCCCCAATTGTGCTGAGTCTACCAGACTGTTTGACAAGGAAAGTGATTTAAGAGTAGTCACAAAAGTTTGGTTTTATTTTTAATTATATTTCTGTGTCATTCACACAGAACCCGGGTTTAGAAAGCCTTGATATGCAAAGTTTTGACACCTCTGAAGCAATACCTCCATAGCTCCACCTCCTTTAAACCAGGATGTGCATTAATATTTGCTGCCTATTTCTGCTTGTTGGCAAGTTTTTTGCACATGCACAATGTCTTCTTTGTTTTTGGTTTATCTCGGCAACATTACAGCACCACTTAGAGGCCTGGCATATGTGCTATCGTGCTTTTTAATAGTATCCTCGGCATGTTGCATCTTTGTAAATTCAAAGATTTGTTTATCAGAACAGCAGAAACCTGCTGAAAAACTAACATACAAGCAAATGTCTGTAACCACTATCTTTGTCAAACTACATGGGTTTATTGGTGAATCAAGATGAGTGTGTTCTCATGTTCCCTGTGCAACCTCTGAACATCTAGGGTCATTTGTGATAATGATAAAAAGCCAAAACTGCATTTTACCTGAATTATTTACATGCATAAAATTTATTTTAGCGGTTGTTGTCTTTGAGGGTTAAATGAGCTAAGCTGTGTGTTCCTAAAGCTTGATGATACAGCTAATATTTATATAATTCAGGAGCCTATTCACAGCCTCGAACTTATCTTAAACCTGTACCATTGGTGTTATTTTCCAATATGGTCTTATTAACAAGCTGCTAACAGAAACAATTGACAAAAAAGCGACAGGAAGCTCATCCTAACTTTTGCATTCCACCCAAATTGTTATGTCTTGCAAGGTGAGGTGGGTCAAAGTAGAAAATCTTGTTATCTTACTCTTTCAAAGTGGACAGCTAAGGAAACCTTGGCTGATAAACCGGCGGAAGGATGCCAGAGCAAACTGACGTCAAATGCTGACTGTATCTCCAAACAATGACTTCATCCAAGGGAGGAGATGTAGACTGCTGCACTGGCACAGCGATCCACGTCACAGGGTCTGATTTATTTTTCATTTCAACAAGGAAATTTGAAAGAAACGTAAGGTGCATTTTAAAGAGTTATTCTTATTTATCAGCAGGTAAGATAAATAGGATGTCAATATTAAGATGTCTATTGTTATTATTTTTCAGGATATTTTGTTTTGTAGATTTAGAAGGAGAGAGGGACTTGGACACTGGCAGCCAAAACATCCTACTGATGTAACTGTTAAATACCTGTTGATCCACTGATCCTATCAATCCATGTAAATATTTGGTGTAAAATACAGTTTGTCATCTCCATAGTCAACGTGGAAACAGTGTCATCTTCTACAACATTGATTCACCAGTAAAACTCATTAAAGTAACAGTGGATGGGCATACTGGGTTTAGGTTCTGTTAATGATATATTTGACTAAAGAAGTTACTTTTTCTTTGGTTTTCTCTGTTTCTGTTATAATATCGGTCAACTCTACTCTGAGCTTTTATGAACATCTACATGATCAGTGAATTAAATAAAGGAAAATGGATGATTTTCACTTTTTAAAAAAAGCTAAATTAAGCAGATAATGTTACAATAAATGGTGATAAATCACATAAGAAAAATTGAATATAGAGACAAATTTATTTGGGAACTTCCACAGAAGTAGCAGTCAAAAAAAAAGTTCTTTATGCAACCAAAGAAATCCACATAATGATAGCATGATGACTCTGACTTACACGGAGAAAAACAGCAAAATGAAAAAAATAGTAAATATAAGACTAATTTTGTTTAGTGCCCATCTGCCATTATCATTTTCCTGCTGTGTTCGACTCAGGATGTTGTGAAAGCATCACTGAAGGTGAGTTTTAATGTTTGTGCATGGTGAGCTGGTGCTGAAGAACAGCTCCTTCACTGTCCAATGACCACTTCCATGCTGTGACAGTCAGATGCATTGAAATGCATCAGATTACAAAACTATGTCATATATGCCATCTCACATTCTGTGGTTTGATTTATTTAGTCCTTGAAATGCTGATAATAGCTCTATAACAGTAAGACCATGGTTTAATGAGATCCAAATGTATACCGGAAACATGTAAGTACACTACATGATACTGATGCTATGTACACACTACAGTGGATATTTTTCCAAACACATTTTTTTTTCCTTCATTTTTTATTTAAAAATTCTCTGCAGATAATCTTTGTTTCCCAAATTATCCTTGGTCACATGACAACTGGTGCAAACACTAAGAAAAAGCGTTGTTTCTGTTGGAAATTATACTTTATAGTTATAGTTACTTTATGCTATATATAATACTGGATGTAATAAATGCAAATACTTTGATCTGTCATGAACGTGAGCAACAATGACTAGATATGAACATAAGTTACTTTAAGTGTTGGTTCAAGTTATCTATGTGTATTCTTTACATGATGTGGATTTGTCCAAAACACTGTTCTCCTAAGGAGAACCTTAATCTACTGCTGGTCATACACAGACATGTACACCTGGATTTGATGTTTCAGGTGCAAATTCATGACACAGAATCGAAAACGTGTACAAAATAGGATGTGATGCCATATGGACACAACCAGAGTCATTAAAAACCTTCGCCTTTACTCTAAATATTTTTAAATTTTTGTCACATGTAGAAAAAGGTACGAATGTAGAGAAAATATCCACTTTGCAACATATACACATTACCAGGGATGTGGCATAAAACTTTATCAGGAAAGTCAGGATGATGTAACTGTGGAACACCAGTAATTATTTTAAGGTGTTCATGTCTTAAAATTAGAATGACTGCCTTATTTTTATTTAGTTATTTTTAATAAATAGAAAAGGGTTTAGGCTCAGCCCTTTGTTACTGTGGTTCAGACAGAGCACTTTCACAAGCATTTGGCCTTTACTTTTTGCAGAAGATTGTACTCTTTAATTACTTTCCTGGATGAGTGTTCCATGATTTTTACTTTCCAAAGTCTAACAGGCATGTCTATTAATGTATTCATATGCTCAGAATGAATTTATTGCATAAGTGTTTCTCCCACGCTCCTTGAACCTGGTAAGAAAACCGTATCTTTGGGTGAATGAAAGCAAAGAATCAAAGGGACTGCTGATGTTTGTTAGAATTAAGCCATAGCACATTGTTTCACTGGGAGGAAAAACTGTTCCAGCTATTGAATATACTTTGATTAATTCAAAATAAACAAGTGCCTGTTGATTATGTTCTTGGTTGAGGTACTAGTTTTATTAGATTGTATTTGGGATCTTTACATACATAATCTTGCTTTTGAGTTTGGTTTGCTGAGTCAACATTTGTTTTATGTGAACTGATGTGGTTGCAAAGCTCACTCAACCTATAACTTGTAAAATCTGAATGTGTGTGTAATATTTTTTTATTTTATTTTTTCTCCCCCCCTAGTGTTTTTTCTCTTGTTTTTTTTTTTTATGTACAGGATCACACAATGCCCTCACTACCTATGTTAACCCTGACCAGCGTCTCTATGCATACAGTAAACCCTCTCTTCTCATTAACATGGGGCCTCTCTTCATTATGAAGTGCACCTCTGTCCAGTTTTCCACCTTCACTGCCAAAGAACAAAGGCCTTTCAATTACTACCCTGCATGGGAAAGTGCACAATTATTTAGGCACAAGCAACATGGTTTTGAGATCTCTCATAGATTTACTTGGAACCTTGACAGCAGCTCTGTATTAGCTCGGCGTATATGATCGTGCTATTTTTCCTTTATACAAATGTGAAATCTTATAATATTTTCAGATTTTTTTTTTTTTATTTATGCTTTCCCCTTTTTCTCTTTGATTCTTCTCATATACTTTGGCCTTAATCTCTGCTCTCATGTCTTTACGTACAATAATTATTGAGATGAAGCAAGCAAACTGGAGATGATGACCAAGAATTCCATCTTGGATGCGAGATGACACCGATGCCCTTGTGAAATCCCCCTGTGTGTTAAGTCACATCGTTGGTTACGTTATGATGACTGCTAAGTCTGACGGATATAGTCATATAGGATCGCACTCATCAAGGGTTCACTGTCTAATTATAGCAGTGTATTACCCTGACTGTCATTCAGAAAGGATGGGTGAATCCCAAATGCTATCGCGTCATTAGCAGCCTTAAATTAGCAGCCTGCTAGCTCTTATCCAAACATAAATCCCCACATGTGAACCTCATGTTAAAGATTGAGAACGCAAGCCTTTCTTTAAGTCGTCTGCACCGTACCCCAGTGTCCATGCCTGGAGATTATTATTGGAGGTCTCATTTTCTTCTCAACCTCCCCAGGACTCCTTGTAAATCGCAAGGCAAAGGTTTGACTGAATAATTACTGATCCAACCTGAGATGAGAGGGAGTAATGATGTCATTTGAGATTAGCTCAAAATTGTTGACTGGGAAGCCTTAACGGACCATTAGGAGCTAGGGAGGGAGGGCTGGAGAAAAAAAAACGTTGCCAGAAGACATCCACGCAGACTCGCAATGCGTCAGCTTCTCTACTTCCTAAACTGTGGGAAACCCCTTCACACAACAAGACGCCCTTAGGATTCCCTGTTAGCACTTACCTGCCGAGCATTTTGCTGCTTCAGGAACCTGGGTTTATTGTAAGATCCCATGTAAAAACTATTACGCTGGTTTCTATTTTTGGGGGGGGCATACTGGGCTGGGTATTACAATTTTGCCACCAAAATAACTCAATAAACTTTTAGTGGGAAAGTTTAATACCAATGCGGCTCTTGTGTGGTCCTCTTTTCATGATAAAGGCCTCATTTTCCACTTAAAGTCTGGAAACTCAAGCTCTTGCTCAGGCGCTATAATGTAGTAACTGTAGTAGAGATCTTGCACTGAGGTTTGGGGCCAGATTTCTGCACAGAGCCTGCTACTGGACAATCTCTCGGTTGGCAAAGAGCCTCTGCTCAATTCTCACGTTTACAATATTGTGTTGTGGATTTCTGCATTATGGACGGATTTAGGAGTTTGCAAATCATGTAAAGTTGTAATAGCTAAAATTCTTTTCATGCACGGCTAAACTGCAATAATTTTTTACACCAGTTTCACCTTTTTAAGGTTGTTTTTGTCTGCACGAACTGTTTTGTTTTTTCTTCACATGACAAGACCCTTCCCATCCACACCACATAGCAACAGAGAGTAAAATAAAAGAGAACAGGTAATGAATTTAAGTAGTAAATGCAACGTCCCACATCCCACAAAAGCCATCAAAAGGCTTCAAGGAAGAAGTGCACTATACAAATTCTGTGGGATCTCATTTGATTACAGCAACAGTGATTCATCAAGCAAAGACATCCCACCAAGGTTCAGATTGGCCAACACTGTTTACTTGGCATATAAACATGAAATCTGTCAGACCTGTTTTTACCTGCTTAGCAAAACAGTAGATCAAAAAAAGGAGGTTGAAAAATGCAACTGAGGTGTCTAACCATCAGAGAAACAGACCATTTATCATTAACCACATCTTGGCGCCACCTGCACAGACACACAGGACAAGTTTACTCTTTGTACTATTTCTCTGACAGGTATAATTGCATTACAGTGCATTTATATATCACAAAATAAATGGGACATGCAGAGTTGTTTGAAGGATAATTGTTATATTCTGGTTGTCTTCTGTATGAAAACATATCCAGGAAACTAGCTAACTGTGGTATTTGGTAAGGTCAACGATGTTTCAAAGGTTATTTTACAAATTTACACAAAACACAAAATGGCATTAAAACATTTCAAAGACAACCAGACAGATGTGAAAGATCTGCACAGGTGGAGCTCTTCACATCACATAAAAATATGTACTGCCCTCTAGGTTTTATCTGAAATAAACCACCAGTATAAAGAGTAGAATCAATAGAGCATCGTCTTCCATCTTCTATAGTGTGATGATGAAATGCATCTTATCTTTCATCAAGAGTGCACTCTGATTAGAGCATGTGGCTGAAAATACATGTTTGTACTATATATACTAATAGGCTTCTCAATTTTTCAGTGCAGGTTTATTGTCACAAAGGTAGCAATAAAATTATCAAGAAAAGATTATTTGATCAAATTCAGCTACTGATTTGGTTTAAGTAGCATTTATTGTTATTTATGTGTGGTGTGCAGAACTACTACTATGTACACTCCATTGTCCATGCTGTATCCATAGCAGTAGTTATTTGAGCCAAAGAAACATGGTCAAACATTAGAGCAGACCTGTAGCTCATACATTCCGGCCATCAGCATGCATTTGTTTCGATTGCCTTCACAAAATAAAAATAAAATAAAATGCAGTCTTCATTCTATTTTAGCCTCAGGTTCTTTTCCATCTGTGATGCTAAGTTTTGCCACAACCTTAATTTATAAAACAGTCCTGTTTTGTACCTCTATAGACCTCGAGCAGTGGTGCACACACAACTGTTCTGTGGGAGCTCATGTTGTATTGCTTTTTTGGTTTCGACAACATCAAAACTAGTGATGAATTTACTCATAGGTTCTTCTCTCTTTTTTATAGGATAATACTTGCAGTTCCCCCGGTGGATTGTGACTGCTAAACATAACCTCACTGCTCTGCTACAGCCTGTGGGGGGTGATGATAGGCAACCAAAAGCTGAAAATATTTCCATTCGTGTTACCGTCAAAACTCTCATATATGCCACTCATACCCTGGTGATTGTCAGGCTTCATAAAATCAATGCGTCTTTCATCCACATGCCTGATATGGCAAGGCATATGAAATAAGGGGGAATGATCAAAATACTCTCAAGGGAGAACAATTCCTGACATGCCAAAGTTGTTTTCCTCAAAACGCTCAAAGGGCTGAAAGCTTGGCTTCATAACTGGACGTGTGCTTTGGTTAGTATACATATATTCGTAAAGTGGTGTGTAATTTTTAAGTGCAGGCTATATGTTTTGAGCCATACACTTATTGGATGCTGCTCAGTTCAATAGCTGGGAGGTTCAGGTCGCCAAAGGAATCAGCATTCCCTGTTGTAAAGTCTTTTAATGTGAAATATATGAAGACCACCAGACCATCATCATCTAGAGGGATGGAGTGAAAGACTAGTCTTTCAATAAAAGAAGAGCTCAATAACTGACAATTGTAAAGAGAAAGTACAATTTTTTTTGGCAGATTTGCTTTCATTTTATATATTGCAACAAAATAAAAAAAAGAATAAAATATCAGATGAAACTCTAAACTGTGGTTAATCCAACACTCTGATGGTTTCTGTGTCCTTTTACTGTCATAGGAAAATGAGGGTTGAGGGCTTGCCCACATTTTTCATACTTGTTTACACTTCACAGTGATTAAGGCCATAGCAATGTTTAATTTAGCTGAATTCATTATTTGCAGGAAACCTGTCTTATGTGATGCCATTCACAGGATGTTCACAGGTCGGTGAATCATCCCTCATGAAAATGACTACCTTACGAGTGTGAGTAATCGGAGTCTAGGAATTAACAGGAAGTAAGCTCTGAAGGTTTTTGTGTTCGCTTTCATGTGTGCAGACTGTTATTACGATAAACAGCATAAATATATCAAGTTTTTATGGTTGATATTAGAACAGGACAGGTTTTTCCTGCAGGGAAAGCTGGAGGCTTTTTTAAAAATTTATTTACGTATTTATTAGAAATATCAGAGCAACAGGTACAAAGCATTCTAAATTAAAAACAAAAATAGATGTGAATCATAAATCAGATTGGCATCACTAGATAAAGCTGCTTTATCTTAAATTACAAACAAATAAAAAGTGTTTTCAACAGAAGGAAACTGTCTTTATTTCAAGCAGAAATCTCTGCGTCAGTGCATAGTCTCCAAGCCCACCTATGGAAACAGAGGCTCCTTTACTGCTCTGATTGATGACCTATTGGTAACAGTGAGACAATCAGTGTCATGTGTTGCAATACTATGTATTATTGAAAAATGAGACTGCAGATAATGACTTTACAGAACAGAAACAAATCCTGAACATGTCATGGTGTGGGGCAATTTCCTTTCCCATGTATCGTTTTTGCAACATGTTTTCTGAAGAAACTACACGTGGGAGGTAATTAAGTATTAAGTAAGTAAGTATTAAACATGGAGCAGTCAAGAATGAATTATGTTATTAAAATTATACTGTTGCGAACTACCCACTTTGGGCTCAGTATAGTGACTATTTATTCAATCATTTTCTGAAAATGTTCTTAACCTTCCTCTTGTGTTAGGGTCGGCACTGACCCATTTTAGGTTTTAAATGCATAAAACTTGTTTATTGCATTAAGGATATTTGGCTTTGTCAGAAACCTCTATTTCAACAAAATAATAAAAACCTTTATCTAAATTATGAAATGCTCTGGTTGAAATTATGTCGATTGTGTTGTTAGGTTCAGTTTCAATCCAGTTATAAATATAAGATTATAAAGCAATAATTAGAGGCAAAAATCCTAAGTGCACTGTCAGCCAGCTCCTCTCCCAGTCATGTGAGCTTTTGGGGATTCTCCTTTTAGCCTGTTATCCAGTTTACCTGTAGAAAAACAAAACAAGCATATGAGGCCAATTCAGTATAGAGTTGGTAACATGCATGACAAAACATGACAAAAAAAGGACCCAGAGGCTCACACCAAACCAATATTTTCATGGATAAGGAAGTCTAACAAGGTAACCAAGAGTATTATATTATATTATATTATATTTAGTGTATTTTACAGCTGATTTAAAACATGGGTCAAAACCAGCCTGTTAACATAAGCGATGGTAATAGAAAGCTAACACAAGAGAAAGGTTAAATAAGAATGATGCAGCTAATTAAAACACTCAGGTACTTTCCACTCCATGAACTTATGTTTTTCACAATAAGGGTTGTCTATAAATTGAAGTGGAAACCATCCCTGCACCTTTTTCACATGCCCAAACAGAGTGAACTCCTGCACATAAAAACTAGGTTAGCCTCTTTGATTAAATTAGTTGCTGCATGATTGAGTCACAATGTTCCACATCACTCATTCTTAACACAAAGAAAAATGCCAAAAACCACACGGTCTAAAGGCAGGGTTTACATGACCTCTGATATGAGTAACTATAGATATTCCCAGCACGCACCTCCTCACAAAAGGAAACAGGGAAAAGAATCCCAGTTTCTTTCGCTGGGGACTGCTGGGCACTGGGTGCAAAACAAGGCAACCAATAAAAATGAATGCCAAAAAGGAAGGAAAAAGGGGGAAAATGTAGAGAATGGGGGAAAATAGCCATTGACTTGTTGCGCCAGACTAAGAGAAAGTAACATTGTTTGGATGGTTTTGTTTGCAACAGCAGGGGTTTGACTTCCATGGAGGACGGAGGCACATCACGTGCTTCTGTTCAACCACTAAAAGAGCGAAGCCAAAACGAAAACTTGGCCTAAACAGTTCTAGAAGTCTTTGAAGTCAAATAAAGCCACTTCATCGATCACAGACTCAAAGACCTTTTTCTCATTTTCCTCTCTACTTCTCTTGCTTTTGACTCTTAGGAAGCTTTTGTGTGTTGTACAAATGAACCTGTTACAAGACCCTATCGCTTGCCTAAAAAGAAAAAATAGAGGAAAAAAAACAACAACAATAAATAGATCACATAAATTGTTTCAATATAAAAGCATAATCCAAAGAAAATATTAAACTTGTATCCTTAGATCAGTACTCTAATCCTCTTTCAGATTGACTTCAGATTCCTGATTAGTGATTAGGTAACTAAGTCTGTACTTACAGTCAGGTCCATGAGACAGAAACACAGTTTTTGTAATTTTGCCTCTATACACCACCACATCAGGCTTGAAATGAAACCATGCAGATGGGATTTTGAGTGACTTGCACAAAAATATTGATTTACCATTTAGGAATGACAATCATTTTAACCCTTTATAGTAATTCTATATTTAAACCTTAGTGTATTATTGGAAGACATAAAGAGACTTCATTACTTTTGTGAATTTTTTGTAAATTTTTTATTATCATGTAGAAAATCGAGGTCAGTAAAGTTATTGTATTTGGTGCCCTGCAAAAAAAGAGAGAAAGAAGGAAAGAAAGAAAGAAAAATATATATAAGATGAAAGGAACATTTATATTATTTTATAACATTAGAACATCACTTTTAGAACATTAGACTAACATAAGTGCTGATCCAGACACCTGTCCACATTCACATGATCCCTTAGAACATCATTCCTTACAATTAGTACCATTACTTCATCATTACATTAGTACCATTACTTCATCATTACATTAGTACCATTACTTCATCATTACATTAGTACCGTTACTTCATGGTACCTAAAAAAGTAGGTCCACTCACTGTTCATGCACAGGTGGACCTTACAGACCCTGTAGACCACATTGGACTGAGATTGTTGACTCGCTGTCCTCACTGGAACTGTTACTGTCACTGTCTTATAATGTGTGCATAAAAGACCAAAAATAGTCATTGGCCTGATAAAGGATTAATGACAGTCCCTCCCTTTTCAGAGGATCCAAGGTAATTGTCCATCTGACTAATCAGCAGCTTTATGTCCAGATGTGGCCTGTTACCTGGTTATTGTATGACAAATGAAGCAAAAAAAAGACTTGCAGATGTATTTGAGGCTGTCATTGGGCTGAAATAACAAATTAAATCTATCAGAGAGACTTTTGGTATGGCAAAATCATTATTAATAAGAAAAGAAAAATACATATGGACCTGTCTGTACTTTAGTAAAGGAACTAAACCAACCAATGGATTATCTTCAGTCTACAGATAAGGCTGTCTTAAACACCATCTAATGTAAGCACTTTAAACACCTTAGTTTTATGACCAGACATATGAGCCAAACCTTCTTTTTGTATTTTTAGCAACAAGGAAACAATTACACCTAAGTGTTCTGCTGACATTAAAAGTAGGTTTAAGACGGAAAGATATAAGTTGTGAAGGAAGATCATGAATGTCGGGGTGTCTGATTTTTACAGCAAGTGCTTTAATGATGTGTTAAACTATTTACTAAACCATCCAATGAAAATGGAGCCCAGATGTACTGCTCCAGGAGCATGACAGCCTGCTGGTATAGTTCATGAACAAGACTCACAAATAAAACCACTGTGCTACTGTCTGATGATTAGTATCAGATGAACATTCAGCAGATTGATTTAAAGGTAAAGCCTCCCATTGTCCTATACATATACAGCATCTGTATGTCAAACGTTGGCAAATACTTGGAGCTAAAGCGCTGTTCTTTGCACAGTAGGTGAACTTTGAATAGTTTTGAGGGAGTCTAACCCTGCTTCAAAATGAAAAAAAAATTAAAGGAATTAAAAGATGGACATTTGATTGAAAAGGATTAACTTAGAGCTTACAGATTAACGCTGCAGTATTGGACTAAATGAAAATGCATTCATTTGGCTATTGAGAGGAAAGATAGGAATATAGGGTCATGATCTAATAGTTTCCGTGCTTCCTTTTCATAATGTCCTCTAGGGGCTTCCGACAAAGGCTTGACCATTTTTAGAAAAGCAAAAGTGCCACCTGAATTGTCTAATAAGGCAATCGGATGCAGTGGCTTAAATTCATTTGTGGTGGCTTTGCTTTCAGGAACTGCTTCTTAGCCCTTTGTTGATGACCTTGACTGCGTTGTTCACAGTTAATTGCTTTAGTCGTGTTTTGGTAAACCTGAATCCCTAATCGCTCTTGCTAACTCTCTTTCGTTTCCACCCCTCTTCGCTGTTTCTGTTTCCCCCTGCCTGTGGCTTCTCGCTCTCTTTCACTCGATTCCCCTTTGCAGTGTTTCTGCAGTTTTTGTGAGTGCTCCCGCACCCTCCTCCATTTCCGCTGGTGCAAGTTGTGGGTAGGAGAGCTCAGCCAAGGGTCACTGGTGTACTCTTGCTAGCTGCCACCCCATGTGCACTTCTTTTACTCCCTCTTCATCTTTTGCTGCAATCATCCTCAAAGATCTAAGCGATTTCACCCTCAATCACCAGCAGTTGAACTACTGAGGACACACACCGTCCTCCAGCTTGTGCAACACATCACACAGGTGACAAAATCCCTAATTGTTTTGAGGCTAGAATGATACCAATGCCTTGCTAAGTGTTCACAAAGAGTCACATCAAACCCTTCATGTCAAGATCGATTAAGTAATAGTTGTAGGACTCAAAGACCAAAGCTGGAAATGTTTTTTTTTGTTTTTTTTTTGTCTTCTTTATTCAAGGAAAACCACTTTAGATCAGAGTTCACTTGATCCTAAGAGAAGCCAGGTGCTGAGACAATGGTTCAGAGAGAAACCACTGATAAAGACCTTTATTTAGTTACTGTATGCCCATGTGACAAATGTTTTATCCTCAACTGCTAGAACCAGGCTGTCCTTGCATTGTGTAAAGATAGCAGACACTCGTGACAAACTAAAATATACACCTAGCAAAAAGAATGGCTTTATATTTAGAAAGTGAATACACTGTTAACCCGAAATTAGATAAATTATTTTGGGGTGTTTAAATGTACTGATAATGAAAAACATGTTAAAAGAGTGCAGGACTCTGAATAATATGAAGTAAAATGTCAAATGTATAAATTGCTTTAACAAGTAACTGGGCCTAAGTGTTCTTGTAAGCAGGACTTGAGGTAAATACTGTTTGGCACTGTAAATAAAATACAGTTTGATTTAGTTTATTCTGTTGCCAAATGGCTGAAGATCACTGTATGGATGAATACAATGAAAGATGGAAAGTTTAGACAACCACTAAGAAATGTTTAAAGGTCAATTTCATATACTTTTCCAAGACTGACAATTTACCTGAGGCTATCAGAGTTGTCCTTATACTGTAAATATCAGCCATCTGGTACTTGAAAATAAATGTTTGTGGAGAAGACTAAAATAAAGTTTCCTATTATTTATAGGATTCAAAGCTTTCATTTCCATAGCTGGCGGTGATTACCTAAAAAGTCAAAACTAACTGTCTCCATCATCCTAATGAACAACTCTGGCATTCACATGTGGAGTTCTCTGATTTTTTTTTTCAACATTTTTTTCTCAAAGTTTGCTCTCTCTGTGTTCTTTAATAAAATACTAAAAAAAAAAAAAAAATTATAAGTCCTACATAAATGAGAAGCAGTAAGAATTAAAGGAGAAAATAGATCACTGACAATTAATTGACAAATTGTAATAAACATAAAGGATTAACTCTGAACTCAGGTCCCCCAAGAGACAAAGAAACCATTACAAACGTTGTATCAATTAATTAGTTGCAGGACATTGATTAAAGTTGAAAGAACATTAGGTTAATTTTTTTTTTTTTTTTTTTTGCAAAATCTACATTGTAATCATACAAAAAACCCCAGAAAAAATAGAAAACAGAAAAATACATTACAGTTATAATTTAGCAAAACAAGTGTTAACTCAAGCAACATATTTGATTACATGACACAAAAATGATTCTGTGCCATCTTTTCACCAGTTGAGGGGACCATCAGGTAACTTGAAACAAAGAAAATGCTACTTATGCCACTGAATCACAGCAATAAACTAATTGTAGACTGTTTACAGTTTGTCAAAAGTAATTCTAAAGCAAGCAAACTGATGTTGTATATGTTTTATAGAACATTGAAACATTTGCTGATGACACATTAACACATTTTGGTTAACACTGTTATCTCATAGCAACCAGGTCATGGGTTTGATTCCAGTGTCTTCATGGATTAAACACGTTAATTGGTCTAAAACGTGGTTAACACGGACTAAATTGCCTATAGGTGCCCGTGGTTGTTCATCTATACATGTTAGCTTTGTGTCCAGGATGTGTCCCGGATGGCCTCTGGCATTCCTGCAACTGTCACAAGCAGCTTGAAAAACATGATGTCATGAAATTATAAATATACACACTTTTAACTGGTGTGTTATCTGTACATATTATAAGCTGTAGGTTCACACCATGTTCAATACCACGCCTTGAAGGTTATAGATATGTGAACCGGAGATCTTGGCATAAATTGACAAGCATTCAAATGCCGTTGAATATCAGACGAAAGGACTAAAATGCATATGTATAGCACACTAAATGCCATAAGAACTGATGTGACATACAACACGATTTCATGAAATCAGTCTCAATGAATGAATGTGTTGATGTGGCTGACAATGACCTTTATACCTTTAGTGTGAGACTAAGGTCAACACAGACATTTTCAAATTTGTTAGTATTATTACAGCAAAGATTTGCAGTTTGGAGGTACTGTTAACAGCCTTGTGTACTTTACTTCTGATGGGTGTGTGGGCTGTCCCCAACAAAGTCATTTCACGGTGATGTCTAAAAAAAACGAGACTGAGAGTTTGTTGAAAGCTAATCAGTGTTCCAGTTGCTTCGTAATAGCTCGCATCTGTTTGAAGCAGACTTCAAAACATGAGCCCCTCGTGAAAACTCATCTGCCAGTGTGAGTAAGTGAAGCTTTACAATCACTTCTGGCATAAAGATTATAGGATGTTAGAGGTATATATACAAAGACATGACATGCAGATTGTAATCCTTCTAAACCTGACAAAAATGTAATGTGTGTGTGTGCGTGTGTGGTCACTGGACCTTACCTATTTTGTAGATTCTGTCTGTGGGGATACACTTGCCTCAACCATGATTTCATACCAGCTGGCAGGAAATCAAACAGCTTGATAGCGTCTGTAATTGTTGCTTTAACACTGCTGCAGAGATTAGGGTATTTCAGTGTTGTTTTTGATAAGATTACACTACGTGCTTTATCCCACATCTCTTTTGGCTGAGCTGGTGATTCTGCAAACAGGTTTGATTAAGGATGCTTAAGGTTGATTAAGAAAAAAAAAATCTGTTATGGATTACACACACAAAAAAGAGCCATATAATTAAAACACTCGTGCATAAAATCACGTAGCATGTGTTCATGTTTGTGCAAGTACAAATTGTGGTAATTCAATGCCAAAAGTAAAACATTAAAACCTCAATTTTATAGTATAATAGTTAAGTTGTCAGACACCTGTTTGAATTATAAGTACCTTCAATGAAAAACAAATAAATCATTATGAGCAATACTATTTATCACATTTATGAGCAAGCCATTAGATGAAAATATCTAATAATATCTGTCTCTGAATAGATGTTTCAATCAGCAAATCAACCTGTGTACCTTCCAAAACTACTGTCATGACATCCAAAAGCTATTAAACCCAACCAGCACTTTGGCTGCAGTGCAAAAACTGTTAAATATCACACTTTCAAGGAAACCTGTTTATGCCCTCACAGAATAAAACAGTTCAGTGTGACATCTAAGGACAAGCTCCAGGTTTCAGCCAGCACATCATAAAACTTTGTGAAGTGACAAACTAAGCATGGGGGTTGCACGTGCTACTTTTTGAAGGTGTTGAGGAAAATCTCTCAGCAGGTCATTAGCATATTTTCATAGTTATAAATAGTCTTTTGGGTGTTTTCGCAGCCAGTATACCCACAAATAGGAACAATAGTTTGACTAGGTGAATGGCAGCACATCCAAAACCAATCAGCTAGAATAATTAGGGTTATTGTTCTTTCCTTCACACTTGCTCAGTAATGAAGCAGCGTGATTGGGCTATGCTAATAAATTCTGGATTCTGTTGAGGAAACATTCCTAGTCTTGTGCCACATACATGTATGCACACAGTATAACAGTGAGGGTTTGTGCATACTATAACAATGAAAGATGGTTTTAGAGACAGAAAAAAAAAATTGTGTGACTTTGGGCTTACCCTTTTCTTTGTCTGTCATACACACACTAAACAAAGGGTTTTCCTCATTGGTTTTCTCTAAAATATCCACAGAAAAAACAAACAATAAAAACAGGTTAATATGTGTGAGCTCAGGCTATATGGGAACAAAAAGAAAAAAAAAACAGCAGAAAAAAGGAAATCTACTATTTTTAAAGATACATGCAAGTTTAGAATAATTTAAAGATGTAAAAGCATAATAAATCCCCACCCAGAATCCAGGGAGGTAAGCACTGCCTCACGCTGACATGCATCCATCCATCCTTTGTCCTTCCGTAATTAAGCAAGTGGGTGGTAGCAGCTGATTTGGCAGTGGGAGGTTAATGCCTGGACAACAATGACTGACGAAGAGCACTGACCCTTATCATCAAAAAACACCGGCTGCCCTCTCAGACGTCACTGTGACAGCATCCCGCTGTCCTATTTGACACTAGGGAGGAATCATGGGAGTGGTCGCTGCAGGTTTTTTTTTTTGTTTGTTTTGTTTATTCAATCTGAGACTAACCTCATCAAGACCGAATTTCATGGATTATCCTCAAATACAATGCCTACCAGAAAAACAAAACCTGTCTCCCTGCAGAAAACTGATGACAGAATGTATGACAGTAATTTCACCGTTTCAATTCTTAAAGCTAAATGAAACCTTCTATAAAGTCACTAGCACCAAAGTGTGAGTTAGCAGTCTTTCCTACACCTGACTCACCACGTTCCCCGGTGGTGCCCTTGTAGCCATTTACCTCAGCAGTCTCTGGGGAGGATCTCTGGATGGCAATGCCTTGGATTTATACTTGGAACCTGACTATTATTCATCCTCTCTCATTCCATATAGGCAGCCTTTTAAAGGTTAATTGCAGTGGCTAATTGCTCTCCCTCCCTTTTGCTAACAAGGGCGAGCTCCTCGATGATGTCATTGTGTGGACGAACCAAAATACCTCTCCAACTACTTTGGTGATGGCTCCCCACTTCAGAAGGGCAGTGCAATGTCTAATCTATATTTGAATAAGGAACATTTCTTAATGTGAAGAAAGACCATGTAAGCCAACCACAATTTGCTTTGTATTAGTTTAATGTAGTGGGTTATATTTACAAAGGTAGGACTATAACTCACAATAACAAATGAATTACCACGTGTTTCATTATCTGTAGCTTTACAGCTACCTATTTTAATGAGTATGTGTATTATTAAATATTATAAAGGATTAGTCAGAGGTAATCCTCAAACAAATTCACAGCTACAATCAGTTCTATTTTTTGGCAATTGTGGAAAAAGGAATGATTTAAAAAAAAAAAAGAAGTATTTGCATGCTTCTATGAAACTGGGTTCATTTTGGTACCTGGCAGTTTGCCAGGCAGTTTATCCACTTGCATTACAGGAACCTGCCCATAAACATGTAAATCATTAATGATTTTACAAAAGCGGTCATTTTTGTTCAACACACCGCCTTGCATAATCAGTTCAATTACTAAATGTACCTGCGATAGAACCGTATTACACATGGATTTTTGTATATAAAAAATAATATAAAAACATTAAAATGTGTTTTATCTGAAAATTTTTTTCTCTTTTTATCTTTGTAAATTTTCAAATATTTTCAATATTTTCAAAATAAACCCAAAGTGCTTCCAAACTTGCTTCATAACATTAGTTTACATCTGGTTTGAATTGTTCATTCATAGTGTGTTATATCATTATCTATTATTGCTAACTCTTCTCTGAAGCAAACAGGAATCCCAAACAGATTACTAAAAATACCCTGTCCTGCTCATACTACTGGATCTATAAATGCCATTAAAATAAATACCATTGGTTCTTTTTGTCTTTTGTCTGTTCTGAACATTGTCATCAGTCTTTATTCAATCACCATAACATCCTTGTTGTGACATGGGAAGTAGATAAATAGTGGACGGATGGACCACCATAGCAACTTTTTGAACTGCCCGCGTCATCATTGTTTCTTCTACTGTAGCCTTGTCATTAGAAAAATACTGATAGCGACTGTTATCTCACTGTCAACATACAAGTTGGTGGTGGTAGGAAGTGCTAAAAGGAAGTGGTAGAGGGAGAAAGCAAATGGCTAGCTAAGCCTTCTTTGTCTTTCCTGGGAGGTTCCCAAAGAAGAGTCAGCACTGAACATTTCCCAGGCACGTGCAGGTATGACTATGACATGATGAAGCCTAATAATGAATGACAAAAAAAACTGCCCTAAGACACAATTTTCACAGCTCCATGACACCTGTTCTGCAGCTGCTTTAAGGGGAAACGAGTATGCAGTATCCGTTTATGATGGTCATAAATAAAAATGAATCCTGAAGGGCTTCTCCGTTTGAGGATGATGTTATCCTCTATTACCTCTTACCATCCATTGCTCTGACGTGGACCGTGCCCTCCCCTGTGTCTGACAGCAACATGGCTGAGTGCTTCGAGGTCCATGTTTGATCTCTGTAACCTGCAGGTCAGTGAGTCCATCAACAGCCACGTGCTGAGGGAAGACACTGAATCCTGACGTATTAATGTAAGGACTTGTTAAGTCATAGTGTCAGCTCAATGCTAAGACGTGATTGGATGAAATCCAGTATGAGAACATGTAGCTTGTTTCAAATGCAGTAGGGCAGCTCAAACTCTTATACAGGTCTGAACAAAAATAAGGTGCATTCAAAGCTCTGCTCCAAATCCAGTCAGTACATCCAATGGGTACTTCAAACTGGATACAATGATTGAACGTGCAATATGTAAAATTTATATATACATATTTTTTGTCGTATAAGCACACAAAATACCCGTTGTGGTTTTATTATCTTAGAATGAGCCATTTATATCAATGGAGGAAGAAGATTGCCTCCACCATGTTGGTATCAGAATGTAGCTCAAAGCACACACACACACACCCCTTTTTTTTTTTTTTTTTTTGCAATTTAAAAAGGTTTTATCCCCTTAACCAATATTCTACCAGGTTGGTTCAGTTTTTTGATGCCACTGTTGTAACGGACCGTGCAAGAACCCAGGTGCAAGACCAGCAGACCGGAATAAGGTTTACAACCAGTTTAGATGTAAAACACTTCAAAGGTATACAGTTCAACAGTTTCAGTCGAATATTCAGGCAGAGAATCCACTCCATCGCTGATCGGCATGGTCTCACCACAAAGGTGAACTCCAAGGCTGACCTGCGGAGTCTTAGTAAAACCAGGGATTAACCAAGCAAGGTGTCAGGGACAGGCCAAGGATTGAGAATCAGGAAATCCAGCACAGGCAGCAGACGTGGTCTGGATCAGAAGGCGGGTCAGGTTACCGGGAGCAGGCATAGAGACGTGGTCCAAACAAAGGGCAGGCAGAACAACCAGGCAGCAGACGGGGAGACATGGTTAGGAACAGAACAGGGTCAGAACCAGGCAGCAAAAAGAACAGGATCAGAAACATCAAACTGGTTAAATGCTGGAAAGTCATGCGGATGCAGAGGAACAAACTGACAAAAAAAACACATAGCAGAGCAGTCAATATATAGTCCCCACCTGATGAGCCACAGCTGTGACTCGTCAGGTGGACAGAATCAAGCTGATTGGAGGGCGTGACTGAGAGCAGGAAGAGAGAGAGAGAAAGAGCAGAGACATAACAGTTGTAGGTGAGAACTTGTTTTTTTTTTTTTGTTTGTTTTTTTTTTACACACTTAAAGGGTACATGTGATGAATTTTCATAGCCAGCTATTTCAAAAGATCACTTCAAAGTATTAGTTCAAGTACCCATGAGTATTAAGTCAATGTATAGTCAGCAACATGTTGTCTCCTTCATGACTGTTCTAGCATGTTGTTTCCTCTGATTACATGGACTGTGATGGACTGACTGACAGAATAAGCTAAGATGACACATTATCAGGCAGTGCCAGGTTGTATCTCTAGGACAATGGCAAAGTGCACAGTTTACAGCTGCACAAACAGCAAGCAAACACATGCTTTCCACTCAATCATGTGCACTGACTGCTGCTGGTGGACTTGCACTGGATCACCTGGAATCAATGCTGGTGCGTCACTTCTGGCTAGCAATGGCTGCTCGCCATGTAAATCAAATAAAAAGGTCCAGTGTGGTGTATTTAAGGTGAGTTTTTACTGAATTTACACCTCGTTTGCTTATAAATAATATAGAAAGCACAGTGAATGTCATAAGCATGACCAGTACAGGTTCATTTAAACTGTTAAATCCTCCTAAAGTCTTCTGCTCCTGTATAGTACATCTCACTTTCATATCTTAAACACGGTATAACTGATCTCAGTGTGGAGTTTGTCATTAAGTCAATCACTGAAACATGTTCTAATTTAGTGTACGGGGTGCATACTGGAAATAAACACTGCAGAACATTGCAAGGTGTTCAGTGGCATTTGTTAATTGGAATGGTGAGTGTCTGCTTTATGCAGGATAAACATGTTTTTGAGATTCAACAGAGTACTGCATTGTTGATGCATGAATGTAAAAGTTTAAACAGCTGCATGAGTTGCGCAGACAGTTACTGTTCAATGTCTTTATGGAAGGTTTTGTTGTCCAGAACAAAATTTGAGGTTGACGTCTTAAAACCAGTGGGTATATACAACATGGCATACTAATACCCCTGTAGATGACTGTCACAGGCTAAGCCGTGCGTCACAGTAATGGGTTCTTGAAATCAAAGTGCCTGTTTCTTGTAACTGGCAGATTTAAAGTACACCTTCTTTTGGCTTTAGATATTTTCACCTCAATACAAAATAAATGTAAGGACTCTGATCATAACAAAGTTTGCATGAAGCATACCGAGTTCAAAAATGGATTATTTACACGTTTAAGTTTGTGGCAAATCTGGTTTCTGTCACAACTGTGGTAGACTGTGAAGGGTATTGTGTTGAGACTGCACTGTAACTGTTTTGCAAAGTAAAACTCCCCTAAAACTGTTATTTCACAATTCATCCATTATAATGGTGATCCAGTATGATAACACAATGAAGTGGATCTTAGCAGATTTTAAAGTAAAAAGAAAAATTACAATATCATGAAAGATGATGATAAATTTGTGTGATTTTGTCACTCTAATACTAAAGATCAGTGTTTCTTAACCTAAGCAACTTCGTATAAATCATACAGGCAAAATAGATTAAATCTGCCACAGTAAATGTACCTAACAGGATCTGTACTTTAGACAAAACAAAAAGAACATTCACAGCCGCAAATGACACACGCAATCAAGACGTCTATTAAACGTGACAGTGGCGATATTATTATACAAGCAGTCTCCATGTTTTACCAGCGGACCCTCCCAGTAAAACCAACATGATCAAACAGCAGAAACGGGTCATGTGGACATGTTCCAAAACATTGTTACGCACTGGCCTGCCGCTGTTTCAAAGCTCTCCGAGATTAGATTGGGCAGGTAACTCCATGGAAACATATGATTAGGTCTGGGCCTGTGAGGTTAGGAAAAGGTAACGTTGCAACTGAAAACCTGATGTGACCAAAAGTTAAGACCTGTGAGGTTTTTTCCCAGGGACTGCTCTGAGGGAACAGGATGGGAATGGCAGAGATGGCCTATTATTGCTATAAATCCCCCAAAACACAGCGTAGGAAATGATTTATGTGCATAAATCTGCCTAGTGGGGAAAAGATGGTGGCTCACATTACTGTTTCTGTGTTTGTGCATCTGGGGTTCACGGGTGGTGCGTAACAGATCCCAGTGTACACACCTAAGGTTCTGCGTGGGTTGGCAGAGACATCTCTCAAATCATCAGATCATTTGTCCTGCATATACAGTGATTAGTGAAACTGCCTTTGGAGAAAAAGACAAATTTTTTAATGCAACACTTCATGTCAGTTCAGATATAATATGACACAGATGACAAGTGTTTAACAAATGAAGGGATTTGACAAGGCCTCAGAATTATTATGCAATGCAATACCGTAGCACATCTGAGCGAAGGAATCTTTTTGAGGTTATGCAGATTAAGCTAACAGCTAAATGTAAGCAATTGTGCTAGAATAATTAGTCTACAAAAACAAGACTGACAGATAAACTGAAGTAAAGTTTTCAGTGGCTGGTTACACACACTCCTTTCATCATTGCTGCTTTTCCGTTCACTTACCTTAGTGAAGAGGAAGTCTTCTTAAGTGCTTGGCTGAAACATAACCCTTATGTTTATGCCAATAAATTGAAAATCTTCAGAGAAGCTAATTTCCATGGAAGGGGAAAAGGACTTGCTTTGCATCACGTGACTTTCAATCCAAGCCTGTGATGTTAAATCTAAAAGGAGTCTCCTCTGCTGCTGTTATCTAGAATCCATATCTTTGTCATGATCTTTCACAGTTTTCTCTTTGACGGTGCTTTCACTTCCCTATACAGCACTTCAGAACACAGAACTATCGGATGCTAAAGCTATCACTCTTGCAGCTGCATGATTCTCATTTTACCCCATTTTCCTCATCTACCTGTGAAGTACATAGGACGTTTCTGAAGTGGAGTAATGTAAGGGCAGAATAACTCTGGTCTAGGATCAGTATAGGTAGCACAAATATGAGTCAAAATGAAGGCATCGCCTGTCCTATGGGAGAAATGACCAAAGTGATGTCATGACTACATTAAGATTTGGGTACTTCTGTTCATTTTGGTACCTGGTACTTTGTGAGCTTTTTTAGACCCGATAATAAAAGATAAATTTAGACATATTTTCTCCCCAGGATGTACCTAATGATGACCTCAGATAAATGCAAAAGCATTATACTCTTGCTCTGAGGTATCTCAAAATTAATGAATTTGTATTAAAATATTGGGCCAAAATTGGGACATGAAAAGCTACCTAGATCATCTGGAACATATGGCTTGAAATGGTCTTATATATGGCTATAAATAAAACAGTGTTAAATTTGTGGATCCGAGTGGTTGTTCTAATTCAGACATGTAAGTTGTTCATGAATTTCAGTCTCATTCCAGGTTCTGTGTGTAACCCATTGCGTCCACTCTCATTGCACGCTGAACCTGCCCATTTAAACATTTGAATCACGAGGGATTTTGCAACAGTGGCCATTTTTGTGAAACACTCTGCCTTGCATAATTAGTTCAAATCTTAAGATATACCTTTGAAGGAATAAAGAGATATTTAAAAAACAAACAAAAAAATAGGTGTGCATAATTTTCATGTCCTTTTTATTACATGCTGACATTTTCATATTACATATATATAAATTATTTTAAAATCTGTTTTGTTTCTCATTTATTTATTTTCAAAATAGACCTAAAGTGCTTCTAAACTTGCTTCATAACATTAATCTACATCTGGTTTGAATTTTTAGCCCCTCTGTCCTGTTTTTAGGGACCAGTTTCATAGAAGCACCCATGCACATTAATTTCCCAGTCCAGGCAATATATCCATGACTATGTCAGGAAATAGAAATACAATGCACTTTTAACACACAAAAAAGGATAACAACCCCCTCCCTCCACCAAATAATAAATCTAATCAACATAACAATGTCTCTACAAGCAGGATCTGCTGAAGCTGTGACATCATTTATTGCTTCCAGATTGACTACTGTTCATTCCTCTGTATTCAATCTACTGCAATATTGTGTTCCAGAGTCCATAAAACACATCAAATGGTCATTCTACCAATTTACACATCATGATAAAGAGCAGGGGAACTTCATGAATGAAGCTGAGAGTAAAGATAATATTATCATGTTAACCAACAAACCCACTGTATCTGCAAAGGGGGATATTTATGATTACCCTAAAATAGAATAAGCTTATATGAGTTCTTGCACATATTCACACTTTGTTTTCTGTGTCAACCCTTTAATCTATGCTGGCCATTGTATTTGAGTTAAATGAATGAATTTAGACCCAACTGATTCATCATTTCAGAAATAACTAAGAATAAACTAGTGTACAGGCTCTGCCGATGTTTACTGTTTGGACATGGAAATGAGTTAAAGCTACATGACATCAGACTTAACAACTGGGTAGAGTGCACTGTTACACTTACACCAATCAGCCATAACATTATGACCACTGACTGGTGAAGTAGTCATAATAATTTTGTTATAATGGCACTTTTGTAAGACATATTAGCAGTAAGTGAATATTTAGACCTTAAAGCTGATGTGTTGGAATAAGAAAATAGGCTAAGTGCAAGGATGTGACTAACTTGGACAGGGGCTAAATTATGACGTCATGACTGGGTCAGAACATCTCCAAAACTTTCAGTCTTTTTAGGGTGTTCCCAGCCATCATTAACCAAAATGAAAAGTGGTGTAAGGAAAGACAATCTGATCTCATCCTGTAAGACAACTGTGGGAACATGGCATTATTTCCATCTGCTTAAAGGGGTCATATTTATCTAAACCCACTTTTATTAATCTTTGGTTCATTTATTTGGGTATTTGAACCCTAATAGTTCCAAAAGTTTGAATTTGAACCCTCCAGGTGCTGCAAAACTATCTTTAAGGTGGAGTGGATTTCAACCCATTTCAATCCTTGCTTAATTTGTTACATCTATAACTAGTTATGTCATGACATTTGTACATATAAGACTTCCAACAAGCATTTCTCCAAGTGCGACATAATTGTTTGTCAGCAGCAGCAGTTGTAGTCCATATTGAAAATGTGTTCAAACCTAGAGCCAATTACCAAAAATGTTCAGTTGTTGGTTTTATTAATAAACACAAGTGGCTGAACAGAACAGAAAGCACGGTCAACAATCTGGAAGGAGTGGGGAGTGAAGTGACTCATGTGCATTTAGGGCCAGCACTTAAAATGACTTTTGTGGTGTCATTACTCAGAAATAGGGTTGAAGATGGACCTGCGGAGATGAATTAATGAAGAATTCAGACCCAAGCAGAGCATTAACAGTTTATGTAGACCAGAGGGATGTGCTACAATGTGAGTCTTCTGTGCATTAGATATGTTTGAGATCTGGGTGTCACTCTTTCAGTCACCTACATTTCCATTTCATCTGTCAATGGTCATAATGTTATGGCTCATCTGTGTATATTATACAGACATTAAGAAGTAATTTAATGTTTGATTTTTATAAAAGCATACATTTAGATGTTGTTACTTTGTAATGTGTCACTATAGACAGGTAAGTTCTCTCTCTCTTTCTCTCTCTCTGCTGCAGCTTCTTTCCTCTTACAGTTTTCTATAGCACCTTTTGAGAAAATAGAATTGTGTTTATGTAGTTAATCACTTTGATGTCTTGGTTATATTTCTTAAATTTGTATTATTATCACTATTATTACCATCCATTATTATATATAAAATGTATTTTAATGTCTTAAAATGCATGTTCAAAACACAATATTATGAACTTGTGAAAACTAGTGCCACAAAACGACAGATCATCATGAAGACTTATTGTTAATCCTCTTATTTCACCTGTCAGTGTAATTTAATATGATCATTAATCTGAAGCCAGTCACTGTAATTTAGTGATGAATAGAGTCGGTTGAGATCCTCAGGCAGCTTTGACGGTGAAAAAAAAAAAAAGCTTCTTCATGGGTTGCCACAGCTATGTGACACCATCTTCCCATCCTTGTCTCTTTTCAGCTCTTGTTGTGCTCCATGTCCTCCCCCAAACTGAAGACTTCACTACTGCTCTGTATGTTTGTGTGCCACTTTTCCTTGTTGAACCACAGATAGGGAAAAACAGTGAGCAATGGGCTGTGATCAAATGGAAATGTGTCACAATAACTCATTCATAGAAAATATACTGGGGTAAAACAATGAAAGCAAACACATGGTTATCATAACTGAACACAATTTTACACGTCTTCCATCTTATACATTTACAATATATAACCAATATTGTTTAAATGTGATTTATTTTGTATTTTTCTGTTAATATAAATGTTTGAAACCTTCTGATTGTTCTTCAATGTGCATCAGAAAAATGTAGACAATTATTTATAAACCGTAAAGACCCAGTGCTATTTTTGTAACACTCCCCAAAATTATTTTTTATCTTTATGTAACCTTTTATTTATTATTTATTTATCATAATTTATTACAATACTATTATCTGTGTTTTGTATTTTCCCATATTGAATTTATTGATCATGTAGATGTTCATAAAAGCTCAGATAAAACTGAGGGTTATTACATCACTGAAGAAAAAGTGACCTTTTCAGTTGAACATAAAACAATTGTTTCCATCCACTGTCTTTTATCAGACTCCATGGTTTTTACTGGTGAATCAATGTTGTTGAAGATGCTGGTATTGGAGCCTCTGAACGTCCAAATGGGTCATATCTGATGATCATGAAAAGATGACAAACTGTATTTTACACCAATTATTTACATGCATTGATAGGATTAGTGGATCAATGGGTACTGATTATTTTAATATCAGTAGATGGTTTTGGTGTTCAGTGGATGTTTGTGTCTATGGGCTAAAATATTAACTAGCAAAAATAAATAAATAGATAAATAAAAATCCCCCAAACGTTTGGCCATTACTGTATATTTGCTGATTTAAAAGAAATGAGTCTGCAACCAAATGTTGACTTTATATCAGACATGTACTTGGTGTCAGAGATGCTAAGTTACTGTGGATCTTTACACCATAATGTTACCCCAAAGTAAATATTTGAGGGTTTAAATCTGTTAAACCGCTCACTTCTTCAGTGAATCACTCATTTGTAGGCTTAGCTCATCCCTGGTGTAATCTTTAAAACAAATGCTGTAATGTAATTTACTATCAGTCACTATAAAAGATTGAATGTGGAGCGTATTCTTATCCAACCTTGCAGTAATAATTACTCATTTTCCTCCCTTGAGATAATTGCAGGACAGATATACAAATAGTACACAAAAACCCAGCCTCACTGTTGCTAACCAGTATCCACAAAAAAGGAGGGGAAAAGTATTTTACTGCAAAACCCAACGTACCCCCTCTGTTTGTGTCACCTAGCCAACCATTGATTGTATATCCTGTCATCGTGCTATCAAGTACAGTGATCATTGGTGGGGTCATTTCAACACATCCCACACTGGAAATATTCAGAGACTATTTACAATACAAAACATTTTCTGTTTAGCAAACTTGAATGAGCTCACAGAGAAGTGATGGAAGGAGTGAAAGTAAATAACTGCCTGAATAGAAAATAGTGACTCATTCCTGCAGTGTCGGCTCACTGCATAAGATTCATTTATGGGTACAAACAGATACAGTGACTTAATCCATTTAGAAGAAGAGTGCGGTCAAAAATACACATGACGTGGCAAATCTGGGACAATGTCTGGAATGTGTTTACTTGGCAAAGTTGAATAATCAGGTTCTTCTGTAATAATATTAATAATAATAATGCGTCAACTCTTTTGTGCAACCTTTATTTACTATCCACAGAAGGCTGATGTGTCTATGATGTCAAATAAAACTCTATTAACTCATTAAGACCCAGTGTGACCTTGTACTAGTTCCCAACTTCTCTCTATTTAGCCTTTCTTAAGGGATTTATCACCATTTATTGTAATAATATTGTCTATATTTTGTAAGCTTTCTGTGAAAATCATGTATTTTCTTATATTTAATTCACTGATCGCATAGATGTTCATATTAAAGTTGAGGGTTATTATGTCAGAGACAAAGAAAAAAAAAATATCAATAATAGAACATACTAACAAACTAGAAAAGCACTCAGAGAGCGCAAATCTCTGCCTATTTTATTAGATTATTGACACTGGAAACATACCCAAAGAAATGTGAATTACATGCTGCTAACAAAGAAATTAACAAATTGACATTTCTGTAATGGTGGTTTTCTTCAGGATCTAGCTCCATAACTATTGAAGATACGTCTATAGAAAAGTCCATG
>JAPSES010000258.1:10523173-10534117 GCA_029822895.1 Maxillicosta whitleyi
ACAACCAGAGGAGCTGCATGTGGATGGTAGAAGTGCGGAAAATGCTGGCAAACTCTGATCGCGATTAAAAAAATATTTGCGATCACAATTTATATTAATCTAATTGCGATTAACGTGTTAATATTCCCAGCCCTAATTTATATACTACATATATTTATTAATGTGGGATAGTCTATTCAGACATTCTAAATAAATCTGTAGTTCAACATTTAGTTTAGACACGTACTATGAGGGAATTCTGGGTCAAATTTGATATATATATATGTATATATATATATATATGTGTGTGTGTGTGTGTGTGTGTGTGTGTGTATGTATGTATGTATGTATGTATTTCTACATATCTAACAAAACAGGTAAAGGCATGTTTCTGTACCAACGGGACCAACAGGAGCCCTACTGTGAGAGACAGCTCAGCCTAATAGCTTACATACCCTTTAAGCAGGGCAGCTTCTGGTGGCGCCCGTCTGCAGTTATCTAGTTCAGCGCTATTGTGACCCCTCCACCCCTTACAGCGAAACATAACCCTGCCCTCTGTCGGGAGGGGGGCATTACATCAGCTTGGCTTAAGGCAATGCTGTGGATGTGTACGCTGTGTCAGGCTGACATCATGCCGGCCTTTCATCCGCCTTCTACCAACTCTGGCGCAACCCTCCTTCCACTGACCCCCCACATTCCCATCCTCCACTCCCACCTGATTGCTTTCTTCTTGGACTCTGAGGCTTCCATCTGTCAGCAATCATCTGCCCTTCAAACCCTGGACTGGGCCATTGTTAACCAATTGGACCCACCTGCCAGTAATCTTCCTCATAAGGCAGCGGCACTGGTTCCGAATCAGGTCCGCAATTTGTTTCCCCTCTGATGCTAATCACCTGTTTGTTGTGAAAGTTCCAGTTCCAGTATATGTCAGGAGACTCTGTGCCGCTGTGTTTGGGGGTGGTATCAGACCGCATAATGATCTGGGCCATAGTGTGGACTTCTTGTGCTGAACTGATTCCAAGGTCGACTGATCACAAAGATAGCCACCTCACAGAAGAAACTGCCCTGCACAGCAGTTTTTTAAACAAAACAAAGCCTGACAATGTTTTTGCTTACATTTCATATCATTGTGAGAAACATACAATATTAATCTATAAGTAAATTACATTTGTCTTCAGTACAAAAAGGGTCTCTACAAACAAAATAAAAACACTAAATATTAGGAAAACGTACTCAAAACAAGTGAAATTATGTGTCCATGCAGCAGTTTCACATTAAATGATTCTTGAATTAAGATAAATCTATATGCATGTCTACAGGTGTATGAACACTTAAAATAAGAATTTATTCTTAAAACAAGATAAACTATATTATTATTATATAGACTTTTAAATCTAACTTTTGTTTATCAAGGTAAGAACCAAATCATTTGTAGTGTTTCTTTTTTATTACCAAATTTTGGGTTAGGGTTAGCACTACTTTGTGCATAACATTGAATCAATGTTTAGATAAATTCTGGCAAGTTTTGCTCTGTGATGTTTTAAGGCTTTACATTTTATCATTCAAAGTTTGGTGAGTTTTATTAAATCCAACAAAAAATTTTGATACATAAGTCTTCACTAGTCTATATAAAGACATTAAATTTACAGTATAAAGCACCATTAAACAAACACAGTTCCTTTTCCCACAGTTATTCCACACTGGGAATCTATTTTAGGCAGTTAAATTACTGCAGTGTGTTTCATACATGCAAAAAAACACTTCTCTTTTTACCCCAAACCCACAGGTATTGGGCTTGAATATCCCACTTGGCTGAAGGGAACCAGCCTCAACGCAGAACCATGCTCTAAAAGGGTTACGTCATTAAATGAGTGCCCACTGAGGTGCAGCTTGTGGCTGTCTATACCATGGGAGAGATGGTGTCAAGTACGTAGTTGTGGTTTTAAGCAATGTTGTTTTCAAAGGGAAAGAGTTGGATTAACTTTAGAGGAAATTAGCATTTCTCATTATTTAGCTGTGAATACATTAAACTTTACATTTTACTACAAGGCATTGTGAGTTATCTCAGGCAGCAAAAAAGTCCTTAAATGTCCATAAAATTAATTGCTTTATTTTACATTTCGGTGCTAAAAAGAAATGCGTAAATCAAGATATTAACCCTTTTAGGTGCATACAGACCCATTCGACTTTAACAGGGCAACACTGCAAACAGATGATTATTTACCACACTGTTTGTGATGTGTTTCTGGTGTGTGATTGCTTTACTGGCATTACTTCACATACACAGTATACTTTGTGTTGACATTGTCGGCTAACAAACCTTAAGGGCAATGAGCCCATTTCTGAAGGTTTTGATTTTCCCACATTTTATAATAAAAGCCTACTTAATTCTGCGCTTTAGTGAACACGGCCAACCCAATGCCAAGCAAGTAAAGCTCCAAATAATGAGGAAAGTGTATTCGTAAAAACTTGCAAAGCATCTGGGAGTGGTTGTGCAGGACGAGGCATCATCAAGGGGTCTTTGGCATGGCTTGAGTATGTTGGAAACACATTCTTTCCAATATCCAGAACAAAAACAAAACAAAACAAGTTCTCCGGCAGTTCCACAGGCTCACTGGGAAACACCATTATAAACAGTCGCCTCATGGAAATCAAATGGAAACTTACCCCGTTACTGCTTGAAACCCTGCCCAGGACTCCCCTTTTTCATGTGCATAAGTACATCAACCACCTCGCTGTTAAAACCATGACCAGAAAGGTCTCAGGGTTTTACAGGTACAAAAGGTTTTATTTGCCAAGTGGCAAATGCCACAGCAGGGAGAAACATTTCTTGAGAGGAAATTAAACTTAATGTCTTGGTAAATTAATTTTTACAGCTTAATGTGTACTGCTATACACACTGCTAGAAACACAGAGGAGTTTTAAAGTATTCATAATGAAGTGGTGTCTGCATTTTATCAGTTAACTAAAGGTCTGTGAAAGTCCTCTCAATATGTCTCAAATATTGTTCAATTACATTATTACAACTTGTTATATGGGTGTTTAGGGTTAGGATATAAGCCCACATTGGGAATCCTGTGATGAAACATGAAACAATATACAATATCAGGTAGTTCTCTACCCAAATAATACAATACATATGCACTAAAGC
The DNA here is from genome assembly GCA_029822895.1 of Maxillicosta whitleyi. Classification (NCBI taxonomy): domain Eukaryota; kingdom Metazoa; phylum Chordata; class Actinopteri; order Perciformes; family Neosebastidae; genus Maxillicosta; species Maxillicosta whitleyi. Next base: position 10,526,304 of record JAPSES010000258.1, read on the forward strand.
CTAATTTATCCAAGTGAATCTGCGGTTTGTAAAAGACACACGATGGCAGGAAAACATGAAACATGCACGAGGAAATGTGGGCTGCACCGTGTGCTATTGGACACAGAGTTGCTCTGAAGCGTTTAACAATACCTTGCTCAAGGGAACAACAGAAGAAAGTGCTGATGGAGTCAAAACACATCCTGTTTCCACCCTCTACTCTGATTTTCCTTGCTGAATGAATCTGACGCATGACCTTTCTACACTGTCTTGTATTTCTGTTAACTTTCTGTCATTATAGTACAATGAATGATCACTGAGTGTTTTGTATATATTTGTTTTTTCCTTTGTGTGTCAGTTGTGCAGTCTGTTTATGTTTATGTGAAAATCTGATTGCTTGGCTGTAACTACCTATTGTATAATCCATAGTTAATCACTGGAAGTCTTTTTCTTAGATGGTAATAGGTTCCATTCAGTAACTCAGTTAGCAGATGCTTGATGCTATCATATCCTGATATTGTGCATACGTGTTGTTTTTTTAAGTCACTGGATCCAGTCATTATCAAAAGAAGTTGAAGAGATAAATCCAAAATACTATTCATATCCGTGCTGGAAAGGAAAAAAAAAACTTTCCTTGAAATTTATGAGTGTGGTTTCCCTAAAATATAGTGGATCTGACTGCAAATGAGGTAAGGTACTACAATCAGTCTACATTGCAATCTTCCTTTGTGATGGCTGAATTTTCCTAATGGTGGATTTGACTTTTTTTTAAAAATCTGATTCCAAAATGCAGTGCTTCAGAAATAAGAATACTTTTTAATAATTATAATAGATAAAGAACTGCTGTAATTTGGCTTCAGTGAGCCCAATGAACCTGTGTGCGTCATCACAAGATGTGTTAATTCTTCATCAACACAGCCCTGTAAGAAAGACACTGGGGTTGAAAGCTACATAACAAAGGGCCATACGACTTCCAAGGAAGTGGGGTGACAAGATAACACCCATGTGACTCAAAGCTTTGTACTATTCTCCAGTCTGTTCACACCCACAGCCTTATTCTATGGATGGTCGGATAATGAGGGCAAGGGTGTTTCTGCTTGTTCTTTGACTTTATCGTCACCTTCCATACCCCTGACATTAAAGATACACTTCTCAAAAGGTTGGAAAGAAGTAACCCCTGCCCCAGTTAAAGATCAGAAAGCAAAGCCCAAAGCATTATAAATACAACCTAAAAGGAGATATATCACACTTTAAGCAGAAAATATTAATGTATTATGTTTAAAATGATAACATTGACATTTGTGCTCATCATTTTTTAAGTAGGATATATTAGGATATATTATTATTATTCTACGCTGTGTGTCCAATACACATTTGGTGCAATAACTAATTTATTTATGAATATGTATATATCACATGCAACATGCATCTGGTACTTCTCCTTTTATTCTGTTGATTCTTCTTTATTCTGTCCCCTTTGGAGCCCAGGAAAAACTTGAAGTATATTTTATCTTTTTTTATTATTATAATTTTTTTGTTCATTTTCTGTTCAGTTTTTTTTTTTTAGTTAACCTTCATACAGCTATTTATAGAGGCTTCATTTGTTTTAAGAGCTTCTTTGCCACACAGACTCCTCCTGTCTCACAACAATCAGCTTTTTCCATGTGTTTTGCTCGAATTTCCGACACACTTTATGGTTACCCTTAATGATCTGATTATTTGTCTTCCCATATCAAAAACAGATTTTAACCCAACAAATTCTTTCCCTTGGTAGCCAAAGGGTGATTCCATTAAGGCTGCTTCTAATCTGAGATGGGTTATTAAGAAAGCAAGTGCTGGCATCAATTAAAAAGCACTACAGACTTCACACCAAGAGGAATGCGCTTTGATGTATCTATGTATTGCAGAGAACTTGTAACACATGCCCATCATGTACAGTGTTAAAAACCCAATGTTTATAGTAGCTACACCTGAAAATAACCATGTCTTCTTTATTTGCACCTAATATACACTGGACTACGCACACCACGCTAGACGAGTGCACCCTGCACAAATTTCACACAAGCAACAGCAGGATACGACCGTTTCATGCAACCATTGAACCAATAAAGGAGCATGCATTTCTGAAGTCCCCTATAAAAGACATCAATTAAAAGCATGATTCATTATTTCCTTAATGCCACTGTTGCCCATTAAATGCAGGGATGGAGAGAAAAAGCCCTTTGCAGCTGGCAGGCAGCAAACTGATAAAAACCAATATGGCAACTCTTTCTTGTCTAAAAAAAGCCACCAGTCTCTGCTGCACATTACACCTCCAGTCAAGCATGTTGAAAGATCTATGAAAGGCTGCCAAGTTCGATAGACATTACATATATATTATTCACTGCTGACAAGGACATGGAGGAAATTCTATACCATTTCTACTATTGATTTTCAGATTCAAAACTGAATGGGGGGTAATGTGAATGACATGGTAGTGTATCTGTTACTTACTGTTGCTGTTTGATGAACTGTAGAAAGTCTTTGTGGACCTACAAATCCTTACAGTCTGAAGTCATTGACTGAAAGGAGCAGGAGACGTCACTCATTATTTTCACACAAAGTCCAGACCTGAATCTTTGAGATGATGCATATACAGACAAACAACCACTGACTGTCACACTCCCACCTACAGAAGATTTAGATGAAATTAAGCCTATTAAGATGTTGAACATGGAGAGAAGAAGACACATTGCACTATAATGTATTTGTAATGGTAAATAACACTGGCCCTAAATGTAAAAATAGAGCATTTGTGAGCAACATGTTTAGTTTTTCAGAAATGAACTGACCATGTTCTTCAAAAACTCCTTGTTTGCTACTTACGCTCACTCACACAAGTGTTTTGTTACCTAAACTTAACCATCTTTCAAGAGTACAGATACAAATTTTGACATTTGGCATCCTTCTGTGGAAGTATCAACCTCCCCATTTCCTCAAATGTGAAAAATAAACTTAATAAATTAATCAATTCACTGATTATATTATAAGAAAAATGCAATTGCTGGTGAAATGTAGTTGTCTGAATGTAATTTCTAGAAGAGAGGGTTGCGTGATGAAAATTTTGACTGGCTTTACTTTTGGGCAATTTGATTTCCATGCAAATATTCTTGCATGCAAATTACGGGCAACCCCCCCTGACTGGACTGAATTACAACTGTCTCAAGTGCAAACAGTGTTAAACAGAAACCATTTGCAGGGGGAAAAAAGAAAACAGAATCCCCAGTTAATGAAATAAACTGCTGACTCTATAATAAACAAATGGCAGGTAAGGGCCAAACATTGCACGAAGGTGCTTGGAAAGTATGCTAACATTTAACAACTTGCAGTGTGTGTTTTCGCCCAGCCTTCCCGTATCTAAAGTAAGCGCCATTGGAACATGTAAACACAAAACAGTGGAAGCCTCTCAAATGCCACCAGATCTGGAGAGTCTGTTCCCTCCCTCAATGAGTTGTAAGGAGGGGTTGGGTTTTTTTTTAACTCAACAAATGGAAAATCAAGCATGGAGGCACCCCTTATTGAGCAGGCTGGCTGGAAATGTGAACCGCAAAAGGAATTCCCTGATGCTTTCAGAATAAAAATACTTATCAAATGCTGCTGGAGCAATAAGATAACTATAACCAAAAAAACAGATTTCCTGGTTTATATCATTAGAAATAGAGATGGGAGCTCCATTACTTGGCTTGCATTTACATCATGCTGTAAAACTACTAAAAGCATTGACGAAAATCTTCAAAAGTTACATGTGACTATGTTCTTGTCTGCTGTGTTTCAGAAAGTAATTCCGCAGAAAGCACATCTAACCTACTGTATATAAAACAAGGGGTTGAATTCTAAATATTGTCCTAGCTATAACCTGATATCTAGACATCACCTAGACATTTCATCACCTGTTAGTTTCCATATCTCATGCACATTTGGTACAATTTAGTTCCCTTTGTCAGCGATTCGACCTCATGAGCTGGGTAACGTTTTCTCATGATAAAGAGGTAATGCCTGGGTGTAATTATGTCTGAGTCTTAAAATAGACCAGCTACCTGAGAATGAACAAAACACATGTGATTCCATATGCGAAGGAAATAGAGTTCACATCTGTGCCATGTTAGTTTAATATGATTCAGAAATGTGCCTTATAGAGACTGGAAGTTGTGTCAGTTGACAGGTTTGATTTGATGATGACAGCTGATGAACGTAGAGCTGAAAAAGTCACTGCTGAATGGGCAACATTGAGTCAAAACTATCTACAGTCGGGGGGGAAATTATTAGACCACCTTTTTTTTTTTTCAATTTCTTGTTCATTTTAATGTCTGGTACAACTAAAAGAACATTTGTTTGGATAAATGTAATGATAACAACACAAATATCTCATAATAGTTTCATTTCAGAGCTGATATCTATCCATGTTCCATGTTTTCTTGATAAAAACCAAAATCATTTCAGTTCTTACATCAATATCTATATCATTGCACTGACAAAAACAGTGCTTTTTGACATTCCATGTTTTCTTTTCTGTCTTTTTCAGTCATATGATACACACAGGTGTCAGTACTTGATTGCATAACCACTGTTTCTGATTATGTTTGACAGTCGAATAATTTTTTTCCACGACTGTATGCTGAACAGGTTTAAGGCCTTCATATAAGGAAACAAGACAAGAATAAATTGCAGACCTTCAGGTCACTGTTGTGAATACACTCAAAGTCAGTCCTCAACCCTCAGAACAATCGTTCACAGATTCATGAGTTTATCTTCATTTGTTTTCAAAGATACTTGACATGGAGTGGATGTGTGGTTTAGTGCAGCTACAAACAATTCTATTATCAGACTGAGAACAACCATGAATGTAAAATATAAAATTTTAAGTTACTACATGTAAATATGAGATCAGGAAGACACATTAAATATGAAGGATTTAGAATGAAATTAAAATATGCTCTCAGTTCTGGATCATCTTGAACATCAGCAAGAAACTGATCATGTTCATGTCATTGAGCCTGTTTGCATGACCATTAAAATCCAATAACTGGGAGTAATCAGATAAGTGAAATAATCCAATCTGACGCATGCACTTCAGACATGCAATAATCAAAAAAGCCTGGTTTAGCCGTTTCAGTCCATTATCAGATTTGTTTCATATGTTTGTACATAGTGACGATAAACTCAAACTTCCTATTATTGTCTTCTGCAACATTTGATGATGTCACTTGTGTTTTCTACAATTTCTTTCTGATTTTTGCACAGATGTAAAAAAATTCATTAAAGCAGATTAACATGGTCTACATGCATGAAGAGTGCTGGGGAGAAGTCCAGGTGCATTCATTTGATTTCTCATGATTATATAACTGTTATTATCTGGTAAAACATATCTGTTACACTATTCATGTGACCACGTGAATAATGAGATTACTCCTGAAAACATATAATGACAACGGGTTTTAGTGTGCATGTAAACAGACTCATTGTCAAAATCAAGACTTTCTCTGTTTATCTTTATTGCCATTAATGGCTTGTAGATTAATTTTTATATACGTTGGGTCTAGTTTTTAAAAGAAAACCCAAAACGTGTGACATTTAGGTTTTCTCCAAAGAACCTTTTTTGAGGACTTCATCTTGAGCTTCAGGTAACCCTAAGTTTCCACCATTTTTTTTTGATATTTTATAGAGCAGACGACCAATAACTCAATGGAGAAAACAATCGATGATGTAAAATAATCGTTGGTTTCAGCTTCGGTTCCCTTGTATCCCGGTGGATGGTAACCACAGCGAGCACTACCTGAGAATTAAGTAAAGGCAGATTGGAAGGCTGACGAGAAATTTCCTACGTCGAAGGTAGTATGGAACAAATTACTGCGGCCTGTAATGCCTGTAGATCCCAAAGATATTCTAAGACTCCTCGGCCTGATGAGGTTTTTGGATCACACACATGACGCAGACAACTATGACGGACTGAGCGGTCTGCAGGTTCCCTTTGTACTTCTGGTAACTAAACACAAAGACAGGACACACACACCACCCAGGAACATACAAACACACACCGATCACACAAACGGAGGCAGTCGGTTTCGAATGATTCATCATTGCACGAGTCCATAGGGAAATCTCGGTGAATCAGCACTAATTTTCCTATCAGCACTAATAATGTGCTCACCACTAACAGACTGTTCTTACTGAAGTTCCCTAGTGGTAAGTGGCTCAACATGCCGCCAATGTTTTGGTGTCTGAGGTCACATCCTTAAAGGAATTAAAGGCAGGCTCATACCCCCAACTCCACATTTAAATGCATTGATCTCACTTCGCCGAGGGCAAGCTTACGGGTTTGTGACAGAAAATGGAACACAGTTTCACAGTTTTTTCTGTGAAAAGTGATCGGAAAAGTGTTTTAAGCCGTATGTGTAACAGCTGTTGACAAAAGAGAGGGGAAAATGTTTGTGAAACGTGCCAGTAGAAACTAAAATTAAAATCTACTGTCTAAAATCTTTATGAATATCAGAAGTTTGCTACAAAGGAGAAATTAAGTACAAATTCTATGAATATTTACAGTAAGTACATTTAAAGAGAAATTCATAATAAAATGTTTAGGTTCGCTTAGGTAGTGCTTTGAAGTTAAATGGGTTCGTAAAATGTTCCAGATAAAAATGGATGTTTCCAAATAAAATTAAAACTAAATAAATACAAAAAAATCTAATTCAGTTCCAGAAAATCCTTGTTAAGCACTTGTTAAATCAGTAAATATATGCAGATAATACTGCAACCGTAACAGAGGCAAATTAAATCAAGTTTTTCACACCCTATAAAGGATATCTAGTTGTGAAAAAACAGTAAATTATGCTTTCTACTCCCTCATCAACACTTACGCATTACTTTGCGCTCACATGGAATTACCTGGATCTGTAACTGAGTGATTGTAAGACGTTCACTAACTAAGTGGTTGTGATGCATGGCGTTGCCCCAGGTAAATGAAGCCCCTTTTGATGTTCCCTTTTATCCACTCTTTGGATTTTTCTTGACCATTTAAGTGGTTGGATACTCACACGTCATTCCCTGCTTTCCCAAATTTCCTCTTCTCTCACGGCTGTATCTGCATTAGACAGACAGTAATTTCTGTGAATTGCTCTGTAATTAGGCCTATCTCTTAAAAAGCTACAGTCGCCAACAGCTGGGTCTGGTTCCAAAGCTGGAGACTGGCATGTCCCTTTAAGACGAACGTTTTCCAAATCAGGTCATTACAGCAATTAGCCGCATTGTACCTAATTACCTGCTGTCTTTTAGCCTAATAATATTACTTACAAATACTCTTTAAAGGAAGATAGAGCTACTTACCGAGTCGCCAACATCAATGTTTAGGCCAACAAATGAGAGCATGCCAGCTGTTCTGCAGATTTTGGTGGTGATCCTGGCTTTAAAGATTCTCCGTGGGGCTTTTTGACTAATAATGGTATCACTAGTGGATTTATGCATCCAACTGAGCTGCCAAACATATATATATATTTAAAAGAAAAAAGATTCACATATCACCTTCAACTGAAGGGCAGCTATTCTGCATCATTGTCAGGTCAGTCAACAGGTTAAATTTTAAGTAAAAAAAAGAAAAAAAAATAGGGAGATTTAGATTTGAACTAAGCCAGAGCTCTGCCCAAATGTTGAAATGTCAGTTATAAACACTGTATAATTTGCAAGTCATTCTGTTCTGGAGCAGATGACTAAGACTGCAAACATAGCAGACGACATATTAACTAAACTGTAAATGTTAAGCGCTGCAGTATGTGTTTGATGACAGTGGGTGGGGGTTGGATGGG
>JAPSES010000258.1:10534217-10560940 GCA_029822895.1 Maxillicosta whitleyi
ACACACACACACACACACACACACTTAGACACTCACACTCACACACACACACACACACACACACTTATACACTCACACACACACACTCACACACTCAAACACACACACACACTCACACACTCACACACACACTCCACAATATCACATTTAGAGGTGATTGCACAGCCCTAATTGCAACTCTTATTTTAATGTGTGTTTTTGTATTTTATGTGTTGTTTTCTTACTTGTTGTTCTTAATCTCCTTTAAAAGATTTTATTTTTATAATGTTTTAAATGTGTTTATTTTTCATACTTCTATGAGCTGGGTGAAGCACCTTGAATTGCCTTGTTGCTGAAATGTGCTATGCAAATAAACTTGCCTTGTTTCGCTTCTATTTTCTATTGGCTAATTCTTATTTGGTTTAGAGTGCAGGTTCCACACGTGAGGGTATGGAAGCAATTACTGAGTCTTTTTTTTTTTTTTCCAAGCACCCCATCACACTATCACAACACTTTTAGAGGTTTTATCACAGAGAGGTCAGTGGGTTGAAAATTGTTAATGCACTGGAGTCTGTTTCTATATTTATTCATCAGCAACGCCATTTGTTTTCAGCACCATCCTACTTCAGTGCAGTTTTTCCAACTGTTGATTACCATTATCAAGAGTTCATTTATTTCTGCAAAGGCTTGAACTTCTCAAGACCACAAAGCTGGTTTTAACCATTGAGGATGGATTGTGTGTCTGATATTATTCCCCAAGTACAAAGTCATATATTCAATCAGCTCTGACCTTTAGACTTCAGTTCTGTTTATTTGTTCCAAGATTTGACATGATCTGTAGTTGTTGCAATGAATTTTGGGATTTTCCTGTTGTTCCTGCCAGCGAAAATGTATCTTTGATATTGTTGGAAATTCAGTACTCTCTCATTTTGGAATCATTTTGTTAGATATGACGTCAAATGTATATGGAAAATACGAACGGAAACAAGCAAGAAGACTGCAGTAGACTGAGTGAGATGATATTACACCCACTCGACTGTCTCTCCCCACTTTTGGGTTTAATCACAAAACTGAGGACATTTTGCAGGTTAAATGGATCCAAAATATAACAATATATGCAATATCCGCACCCCTGAAAAAGATACTGTAATATGATTCACGTCAAAACGGTAGTTTGTTTTTCCTCAGATTTAGATTCATTTTTAGTAAATAATAATACGTCACACATATAGTGCTTTTTTGGACACTCAAAGACACTTCACAAACAAATAAAACAAAAGAGAGGGGCTCAAGAAAATGTAACTTTGAACAGGTGGGTTTTGAGTAGTGATTTGAAGTTTTGTATTGAGTTGAAATTCCTGATATTTTGTGGGACAGAGTTCATTTTCTGGTAGAGTAAACAAACAACGGCCTCTGTCTCATAAATAAACAATCTGCAATAACTGTGAGTTCATTTTGATCGAGCCACAGCCATTCGGACATCTTTAGCCTAAAATAAATGATTTATGTTGATTTGGTGTTTATTGGAGAATTCATCCTCTTTATCCAAATTAAACTTGTGTATATGAGTTTCATCACAAATTATTCTTCAAATTTCTAAAATCTAAGTGAAAACCTAATTATCACTAATTAAATAAAAGACTAACTGTTAGTCTTTCCATCCGTGTACAACTAAATCACTTCCCTCACAAGAACAACTTCAAAGATGACTCCATCACAAGCGGTCCCTTTGTTTCTATACCAACTCGTCACTCAGACCTTTTCAGAAATTTTGTCGCAAAGTGTATTGTTTTGTTGTTCCACGCAGCCACACCAGCAACAAACATGAAGACAACAAGGCTCTTACCTTCCAGCAGGAGATTCAGGGTCTTCAGAACCAGGCTGAACCACTACAAGAACTCATTCATCCCAATACCCATCAGACTGCTAAACAATCAGTCACATTTGCAGAGTAATAAGCAGTAATACCTTACCTGTATGTGCAATACACATTTTATGCAATAACTTATTTATTTATGAAAATGTATATCTATATATCACATGCAAATCTATTTGTCTGATAATTCTTTAATTCTGTTGATTCTTCTTTATTCTGTCCTCCTGAAAAATGCAGCACAATGGAGTCCAGGAAAAACTTCCTCACTGGGACAATAAAGTATATTTTATCTTATCTTATCTTATCTTTATGTTTAACAAGCAATTAATCCATGTTCACTACCAGGACAGACGCAATGATTCACTGCAAATGAATTATCTCTTAAAATACAAGGTGTGTGATCATAAGAAATAACACTTAGATGGCATTTCACCAACATGTTATTGTATAGACTTATCATTCACTACTGTGAGGAGTGAGGGAGTGGTCAGGGCCTGGCCATACCCTGTATGCTTGTGAGGCGTGTATGATAAGCCTACACAATGACATATTCTGAAAATGCCATGAAACTGACGTCTAAGTATTATTTTTCGCCATCACACACCCCATATTATAAAATGACAATGGACTTACAGTGATTCCTTCACTTCTTCTGACCCAGTAGTGGACACGGTTTCATTGCTTGTTGTCTCCATGTTTGTTGCTGTTATGGTTGCGTGGAATTCCCATTTCCACAATGCACTTCACGACAAATTTCTGGAAAGGCCCAAGTGACGAATCAGTTTGGTATGTAAACAAATGTCCTGCTTGTGATGGAGTCATCTTCGAAGTTTTGTCACCATGAGAAAAGTGATTTAGGTGTATAACCGAAGAAAGACTAATCGATTAGTGATAATTAGGCTATCACCCAGGTTTTAGAAATTTCAAGAAAAATTTGTGATAAAAGCCAGACGCTGCTTTAAGGTTTCTACATCTGTTAAAAAATAAATAAATAAACAAACCTCAGTGTTGTAATATTCTGATTGGCTTACAGGACAAAGCCAACCAGGTCATTGGTCAATGGTAATGTCAGAATTATGGATATGGAGACTTTGACAGAGGTGGAAAAAATTACTGTATTATCCTTTAAACTGCATACACACACACACACACAAAGAGCTTCAACTGTTTTGACTATGACAAAAATCCTTTAGCTTTGAAAAGACCCATGATATTATTGATATTTCTTAATTTCCATGGCAAACAGGATCAAGAATACTGGCAATGTATGCAGATGATGTAGTACTGTTGAAGGCAAAAATGATGCTACAATAAATGACGTTTCATGCCATTACATATGATTTCAGTTTTTCACATCTGACTTATTTACCTAGCTTGATTTAAAAAAAAAAAGTTTTAGTTTGGAAAAATCTGTTGCTTAGTGAAACCAGCTCACCTATATTTCATTATAATGTTTGGATTGTGTGTATAACAGCTGTCATAACTGTTTACAAAATTCAATATTATTAGTAAGCCAATGGAATTTGTATGATCACAACAGTGCGGAGCCTCCAAGACCAAAATACTCACAGTGCAAAACAAGATCAGAGTGACAAAAAAGAGACATATTTCCCTAATTGCATTATGATTTCCATTGGCTTGTTCAAATTAAAGATGTGAAAGTGGTCAATTTCTGGGCTAGCTAACACAAACCTGTCCTAGATGGTGACACAGTCTTTGCAGTCATGTATCATCTCTTGTCTTTTCCTGATTGTTTCATAATAAATCACAGCTGATTCTCTGGAAACAGTTACCACACTGAGTTTTGTACAGGCTGTTTTTGTTAAGGCAAGTGAAAACTGGTAAGAAAACAGGACGCTCACTCCTAAGCCTGTTAAGAAGAGTTAAAAGTACAATCACATATGTGTTGAGAACTGATCTCACACTCTAATTTGACACCTTTTAATATAAATGCTTTGCTAATAATACAGCAGGTGCTTATACTGTAATGCAGCCAACAGGATGGTTGGTTGCACTGCAGCACTGTGACCATCACCCTGACTCACTTTTAAAGATGTCTGAGATCACTCTGTCGTCAAATGTTGAATGCCCTCAGGGTTTGGTTTACTGGTCATCATGCATAGCGCTGAATAAACTGTGATAAAAATGTTCCTCAACCACACATTCACACACACATTTCCTTTTCTAATGACTGTGTCACTGAAAGATGTGGACCTTTTAGCGTAAACCCCTCCGTCTTGAAGTAAAAATAACCCTTGGACCTTTCCTCCAGTTTTGTGGGGAAGGAAACGGGCAGTGTTCACCTAATAGCCGGCACAGAGACTGTCGTCATGGGAGTACTAACAGGGAATTTGTGTCACCATCCCCTTCCTGTTGGCCGGGCTAGCAGCAGAACTTAAACCCTAAGATAAGAACATTAAGCAGCCCCAGTTTGATTTTATTAGTGCAGCCTAATGCAAAAACCAAACGCACCATATGAACTGGGATTCTGCTTACCTGCGCTTCCCAGGCAGCTAGCCATTTCTACTCTTCACATCGCATCAACAACAAGTGACAGGAACGGAAGCTTCAAGGGGAATTCCTGGAAAGTTTGCTAAGAGGAGAGCCTCGGCCTGTTTTACATTACAGATGTCTGCTGTGTTTTGGCAGCATGCTACAGCCAATGGAAGATGAGGCAAATCACAAACTGGGATTCCAAAACAAAGAGGGTCTACCCCAAGCCACACCTCCTCACTGGTTCCATGGTGAGCCGGACGTTTGATTATCTCATAAGTTTACGTTTGCAGTACACCACATCTTCGGCCACACTGGTGAGTCATTAGTTACTCAGTAGATGGCAGGATCGGTAACCATAAACAAAGAAGAGATGTTTAGGTTGAGCTGCCACATTGTGTTCCCTCATCAGTGCTCCTAAATAATTGTTCACATTTTTTCTTTTATGATTTCACTTTAGAGTTTTTCATACTTGTAGCCACTGAACAATGACAATGACAACAGAAGGAAAATATACTGTGAGGTATGATTTTTCCTGAAACTAAGTTGAAACATATTGGTTTGAAGCAAAAAAATCCACAAAATTAAAAATGACCACACATCAAATGGTTCAGAATTTCTATTATTTATGGCAAAAAGCAGGATATGCATTGTGCAATTATGGGGTATTCCAGAGGATAAATGAGAAAATATATCTTTGATTGAGAGATCTGAACCTGTACCCAAAAAAGATAAACTGCTACAAAATGATGGTAGAATCAGAAAATTAAAGTGCTCATATTTCGCTAAACCCACTTTTATTAGTCTTTGGTTCATTTCTTTGTGTATTTGGACATTTATGAACTATTTAACTCTTTAACACTTTATGAACTATTTAATTAATAGTTCGTAAAGTTTGAATTTGAACCATCGTAGTGCTCAAAACTATTTTTATATTAATTTTGCCAGAAACTGAGTGGATTTCCACAACCTGTTTTAATTCCTACTTAATTTGTTACATCTATAACTAGTTACATCATGACATTTCTATGTATAATTTCAACACTCATTACTCAGAAATAGGTTTAAAGATGAACCTGTGGAGTTGAATTAATGAAGAATTCAGATCCAAGCAGAGCATTTATAGTTTATTTAAACCACAGGGAAATGTTTGAAAAGGCATAATGTCATTTACAAAGGCAAAATATCACTCCTTTAAGTGGACTATCTCACAAAATGAGTGTTGCTACAACCTGTATCTACTAAACAACCAATAAGAATTCACCATGAAATGACTCATAAATCAATGCAATGCAGAAGTTAATGTGTGCTAAAACACTTACCTCAAGCTTCATTGGAAACCTACTATCTCGACTGGCCTCTTTTCCCATTTCACATTCATAGATTTTTTGTTTTACTTTTTTTTATATATATACAGACATACCTTTAATTCATATCATTAGCTTTACTTCATCTTTTACAACTATATAATGGCATTGATAAACCATGGTCAGTATTGACATTTTATTGTACTTTCAGGTGCACAGGTGTTCAGAACCTTTATATATGTTGTATACAAGTGTATTCAATCTATATTGGACCTTGTGACTGGTAATAAAATAATAAGTCTGCTAAAATCTGAGTGTGTATGCATGTTATTATGTACTGGAGCATGACTGTTGAATTGTTGTTGTATTACGGTATGTCATAGCAGTATCTTGCATCTAAGGAAAAAGTCATGGTGTAAAGTTAGTCTTCTGCATTCTTAGAGAGCATTATCTCTCTGCTGTGTGTGAGATCTACCATTAGGAAATGACTTCTTTCAGCAGACCTTCACTCTTGGCTCATTCCCAGTGGAGCACATTACATCAACAGGCAGGACAGATCTTGATTTTTGAGTGACCAGGGTTAATGCCAATTAACTTCCCCGATGTTAACGTGAAATCTGGAATTGAGATTTCATGGGGAGTGTCCACTGGCGACACAAGTTCTGTGTTTAAGTCTCCAACTCAGAGAGGACAAATGTCTAGAGCCAAGACGCATGCTTTCCAGGGGAAGGGAAAATCTGATCACACGTTTAACTGTGATTGGCTACATGAAACTAATTAAAACATATATGGATGTGTATCTAATAGCTTTAATGTAATTAACTGCTTAGACTAAATGAAATAGAGCTTCATACTTTTCAGAGTTGAACTTTTAACTTCAGCTTCTAACTGCTGATTCAATATATTAGTTCAACAGCCATCTGAAGCACCCAGAAATAAGCAGTTCAAGGCCTGTGGCACAACATCCTTATTAATATTCCTGAATTTTCTTACTGGTGCAAAGGGGAAAATCTCAGTTATACTCTCGGGAGTGTTATAAGTCGTACAAGTTTGCATGATAAATTACACACAGGCATATTCAAGTTAAACTTTTAATAATTCAGCTGAGGCTCAAAGTGCATTCAGCAAAGTGCGGTGTTAACATCATCACCAGCTGTTTAATGTGAAATATTCCCTCTGAACACCATCAGAAAAGCCAAAAAGCACTGAGTTTGAGAGTTTTAAGTGGCTGGTGACTATTGCCCAGTGCGGTCTGCCGCATGTGTTTTAATATGAAGCTCTGAGGTCGAGAACAGCACACCTGGGACACAGTACACACTGTGAGAGGAAGTGGTCCTCCGCCAAAGAAAGCAAGAGAAATTTCCAGCTAATTCACCAGTGTGCTGAGACCCCCCTTCAACCCCTCCTTTTGACGCTGTCTTTTTTAAAATGATGTCTCTAATTAGAAGTTGTGATGCTGTTGAACAAACTAGATTCTGATATCACATTGATTTATAGGTTTCACATGCCTTTTATTGCCATGTTGCCAACTTTTTTCCCTGTATATTAGTACGTGTTTTTGTAATGAGTTGTCAAACATGCATCACGTGGGTATTGTAAAAAATAGATTTGCTTGGTACAGTGAATTCCAAAATAATTTTAAGCTACCTACTATAAATGGGTACATTTCGATTACACAGGACGTCATATTGCATCCTTTTAATTACATCACCTCTAATGTGGCTTGAATAGATATAATTAAAGAAGTGTATGTTATAACTTGTGTAATATGTTACATGTATGGTATGAAACAGCAATAGAAAGAACAAACTTTACAGCATCTGCAACTTAGATCAAATAATGATGATTATGATGTGATTCGCAAACCTTCCATTTCCTTGCTTTTCCAATATTCAGTGTCAAGCCACAGAATGAAGTAGAATACCCTCCAAGTGGCCATTGTGCTGTATTCATAGGGAGGGGTGGAAAAACATTATGTCTCCTTGGCTTATCTCATGGAGTCAAAAATCACCACAGGCAGGTTAGTTAGTGCTGCACCCATCCCTCTGATTCCATTAAAATATCTCATCTTTAAAACAGATTCTATCTTGAACTGTTTGGTTGGTTATTCCGATGCCTGCACCCATTTCCACATGCCGAGCCCAGGCAAGTAATGGCATTCATTTATTACGAAGCAAACCCACAGGTTGAATTCTGAGTGTCCAATAAAATTACTATTCACATTTTTATAGATGATATCTGTGCAGACCATTGGGTTTAATGACAAGTGATTTGTTTTTATGGTTTGGTTGCATTTAAAAGCCTACAGAACTTTTGTTATTTCTTATAATATTGCCTAATACTGCCAATGCTCACTTTTTTCCCCTCAGGTTTAAACAATGTCATATCAATCTATGGAATTCTCCATTAGGAAAAGTGTTAATGTGTCTTTTATATCTTATTGGATGACAATTTTTTCAACTTCTTTAGTGTTGTTTTTTTTTTGTTTGTTTTTTTTTTTTCATTTAGACAATCCTAAAAATGAAAACAATCTGTGAAGTGCACACGGTACGGGGTGGTGGTTGATTTGAAGCCCTAATTTAGAATAACTGGTCCAGTCATACATACCTACAGTGCCGCAGGTGCTGTAGGAGAAGTTTATTTTGATAGGATTAAAATGACTCTGAATGCAGACTTTGACCCTGACGAGGCCATCAGGGAAAATGTGAAGCAGAGGTTGTCGCTGTTTCTTGCTGTTTCTGTTACTAATTGTGAGCTGAGCTGTATGGAACTTTGTTTCTGCTGTTGAATTATATGTTTTAGTTTTTGAGATGAGATATGAAAAGTTGAAGTATTTTAAGGAAATAGTGAAGCATTACTTATTTTTCTTTTTGATACTATTACTCTGCTTTATGATCATTTATGGGAAAGCTCAAATGGTCAGATCATTAGATTGGTTGTAAAATATCTATTAAAGCTTCAGTGGGCATTTTTTTGGCGTCACTGATCAGAAAACCCGTAATAAACTTTCTCCATAAGCATGCTTTTTGGCTATGGTTTCAAGTGCAAGAAAATCTTGCCTAAGATGGAAGAATTTGGTCGATCACAGAAGCAACATGGCAGATTCCCTACCCCTAATGCACTGGCTTCACTTTTCCACAACAACACAAAATACTGTGGCACTGGTACCTTTACATGGACAATTTTTTTTGGACAGAGAAGAGAAAGCTGCAAGAGAATTTTGAAACATTTTTAGAATTCCTTTTATTCCCTAAGATACTGCCCACTGCATTCATGTTAATCATATGTAATTTATGTTTGACCATGAGGTTACCCTCTCCTCTGAGTGTGATGATGACTATTATTGTTATTATTAGTATTATTATGGCATTGTTATTGTATGTATGAACAAGTATGATGTAACTGAAATAATGTTGGTTTTTTGTTAATGTTCATCTTACCAAAGACATGAAAAGTAAGTAAGGGGACTTGGTTATTAAAGACAAAAACTACATAAAATCCATAAGATAAAAAAATAAATAATAAATAAATAAAATATTCTTGTTATATCCAAAACTATTTAACAAGATAAAAAAGAAAGGAAAAGAATAAGTAAATAAATAAGCAGAGTTGAGCACATTTCATTTATCATAGTTTTGATGGTGGACATTATCATACACATAATAGTCACTCATGTCATCAATATGGGTAGGAGACATAAAAACACACTAATATTATCTTTATTTTTTATTATTATTTTGTTCAGGATAGACATAAATATATGTATTTGTTTTAGGGGAGTCCCAGATTTTCTAAACATTTTATTGAAGAAAATGTTGTCTCAGGGTAACGTCAATTACATAAAATAAAACAATGAGACAGACTGAAGGAAAAGGCTATTCTTTTGGACAGGGGTTATCAGTCAGGCATGGTTCTCCACCTTGTTATGGTTCCTGGTGTGTGTTCTGGTGGAGCTTTTCCTGTTCTGTATCTTTTAAAGCCAGCATCATTTGCTTTTAGTCATTCTTTGTGATTGCAGCCTCTAACCGGGGGAATTCCCTTAATAATTTGGATTTCCAAAATCATTAAAAGTCCTAATAAAGTGCACAGTCAATGTCTGCATTGTTTGTTGCTTCCCGAAAGAGAAATATGATGTATATTTATAAAAATCTGAGGCTAAGTGGGAATCACTTTTAGCTTCAGAAAGTTGACCTTGACAGATAAGAGTCAGCCGAGTTTTTTCCTCCAAAAACAGCTGTTTCCTGTGAAACTAAACAACCAAATCCTTAAACTAAGTAAGTATGACAGCATACTTAGCCATAAGGTTTACTGTACAGGAAGCTGCTCATAGTGACCTTTCCCTCCCATTTAGCTCCACTTGTCCTTCATTTTATGATCAGACAGGAACATGGCTTATGTCCTTTGTGTCCATAATCAAAACCTTACCACTCCCAGTGACAAAGAGCCACTTATCTTTGAGTTAAATGTTTACCTCGTCACTTTCCTGAGGATTTGGGTGGAAACATCACATCATAATTTCCCTGCAACAAACATTTTTTTTTTAAAAAAGAGAAGTCCCCCTTCTCAGGTCTTACACTTTATTTTCAGGCTTTATGTCATTCATTTGCCTGAATTTCTGATGTTTCGGTTTTGAGATGGTTTTAGAGTAAGTGCACACAATACCTTTGCCATCATTGGATGCATTTTAATGCTGTGTTTTTGTTGTGTTATACCAGATTGTGACATATGTAAGTCCTGATAGAAATACAGAGGATGACTTATCATATGTTATTATGTCTACAGAATTATTAAAGTATGAAAATACCAACATATACCATGTTTTATGTAAGGCAAGCAATATACACTGTTACCCATAAAGTTGAATAGTTTTGTTTTCAGTCACATTTCTCTTTTTATTTCTGTTTATACACATGACCAGGTACAGTACAATGATTACACTTTACACCCAGTTATACTTCATCTGTCAAGAGTAAATTACATCATAATCATTTCAAGAGAAGTAAAAAATATTTGATATTTTATTATTTTATTTTATCCACCTCTATGTGCAATAGTGTATTTTCTTAAAGAGGTCATATTTAGCTAAATCCACTTTTATTATTCTTTGTTTCATTTATTTGCACATTTATTTGTGTGTACCCTAATAGTTTAAAAAAGTTTGAGTTTAAACCCTCCAGGTGCTGCAAAGTTGTCTTTATGTAAATTTTTTAGCAAAAATGCAGTGGATTTCTACAACCTGTATCGACTTCTACTTAATGTGATACGTCTGTAACTAGTTACGTCACATCATTTCCTCATATAAGGTCAAGACTTCAGACAAACATTTCTCTGGGTACGACATAATTGTTTATCGGCAGCAGTGGTTGTAGTAAAAACTGAAAATATGTCTAAACTTCAAACCGATTACCTAAAATGTTCAGTTGTTGGTTGAATAGAACAGAGCAGCACAGCCAACAACCTGGAGGGGGTGGAGTGTAAAGTGGCTCATTTGCATTTAAAGGGCCAGCGCTCACAATGACCTTTCTGGTGTCATTCCTCAAAAATACAGTTGAAGATGAACCCGTGGAGTTGAATTAATGAAGAATTCAGACACAAGCAGAGCATTTACGGTTTATGTAGACCACAGGGAAATATTTTAAAATGAATAATAATAATAATTATTATTATTTAAAAGCTAAATATCCCTCCTTAAATAGCTTAGAGAGCCTGTAATATTTCAGTTAATGTCATTTCAACAAGTAAAATATGTATCTATTCAAAATACATGAGTATCATTGTTAACTGGAACAACATGTAAGACTAAATTTAACAAGTTGGTTGTATCTGCTTATTGATAAATGGCCAAGTTTGATCAAATATTGTAATATTTTTATCCATGCATCTCCTGTTTTAACACATACACAACATACACCATGTAGGCATTGTGTATTTTCATGTCTGAGAGGGGGTTAAATGTGAGAATAATTAGAGTTGAACACAGTTCTCTGAGGCACATTAGCACAGAGCCCACAGTGTACCAATACAGCTGTGTAAAAACAGGTATATGGAAAACTGAGCTGATACAAAACAGAAACGTCTGAACAGAACAACTAGGAGGGGTCACGAGCAGGAGGGAGGTCTCCATCCATGTGCAGGGACCACCTTGAAAGGGGTCTAGAGAATA
This sequence comes from Maxillicosta whitleyi, assembly GCA_029822895.1. Classification (NCBI taxonomy): domain Eukaryota; kingdom Metazoa; phylum Chordata; class Actinopteri; order Perciformes; family Neosebastidae; genus Maxillicosta; species Maxillicosta whitleyi. The sequence goes on from JAPSES010000258.1 coordinate 10,546,036, forward strand.
CAGCAGAGGTAAAAACTGGTCTTCAGGCTGTATGCTATGTGATTTCCATGGTATATTAAGAAACTGTTAAATTGCTAGGATGAAAAAGATCCTGACTCAGTGGTTTTAATCGGATATGTGAAATAGTGAGACTGATGGTTTAGCTTTCTTTACCTGGAGGGCACGCAGAGAGTGTCGCCTGTAAATCAAATTTGTCTTACTTTGTGTCAAGCATTAAAAGGAAGATTGATATGTTTTGATAGCGATAATAGCTTCCTAACAGCAAATAACGTACAGTCATCATTTTGATGTGTGGTTATTATAAACAATTAGAAGTACTTGGATACACATAAGCATCAGTCTGATTACCACAGAAATCCACACTTCGACGAATGCCGTGTCATGTCATTTGCAAGTCAGCGTTTACCCTAGCCTCTGGAAAAGTGGATCTGGAAGGCCTTTCTGGACATGCTTTCTACCTAAGTGTTGGGATAAATTTATAACATCTAAAAACTGCTGGGATAAATAAGGTTTCAGGAATGTAACTTGCATTTTGTGCGGTTTGAATGACTGGAATAGTGCAGCATTTAGTATGCTACTGGGGAAAAAACGTGACGCGCAGGAAGTCAGGTTTGTGTGTCAGGCAGTAGACATCTGACAGAAACTAGAAGCAAAGCAAAATCACATCTTACAGACTTACAACCACCTACAAAAACTACACAAGCATTAGCAGAAAATCCAAGGAAAAGACATCATGGTGCTGCCCGCATTGTTTGATTGACAGGTGAACTCTGGGAAGAACAGCGCAAGAACACCACAGCAATGAACACTTCACACTGAGGATGTTGCCAGAATGACAGAATAAGGATCTTGTGGATTACCACTTGAACTTTTAACCAGATGAGCACAAACAGACACAAAAACCGAATGAAGTGCATGTCTTTCACCATGTTATATCATCATTGCTGCCATTACCATATGTTCATGAAACCAGAGTGCAGTTACACGTTTTGTGATTACGCACATATGGTAACAATTAAGCTCATGCCAGTCGGGCTAGCCTCGTGGTTAGATTGTGCAGTAGTCACACCAGTTTCACTGAAGTCATAATGCCAAGAATGGTTAGTGTCACAGCGGATGATTTGAACCTGATGCATCCGAGTCTTTGCAGAATGAATCCTGAAGCCGTCTAGTGAGCCTTATGGTTATGTGCTGCATGCCCGTGAAGCTGGATTAGTCTAATATCATTGTCTGAGTAACAGTTTCCAAAGATGTTTAGAGCAGTTTGATGAGTTTTTTCCTGCTGTCCATTTTCCTGCCTAAAGGTTGTGGTTCACCAAGAAGGGCGGGACTAGAGAGTTTGATTTCTTTGCGACAGGCAGTGAGTCAAGTGAAATGATGCAGGCCGGCATGTAAATTCCAGAGTACGTGCTGATCTGCAGAAGCACACAACATTTCCTCTCTGAAAATAACCTCTTGAATGAGATGAATGTATTGTGATTTATTCCTGGTCAGGGATTTAAAGATTCATTTGGATGCGTATTGATGTGGCTGAAAGTTATGTGTTCTTACTGGGGTGAGCCCTGTGTTCCCAGTACCTATGTTTGAGGATAGGATATAGACAAAGACCTAAGCCTCAGAACATAATTTGCTGCTAATAAGTGCCCAAAACATTTACTGCTGAACCTAATAAACTTGTCATTTTTAACCCATAAAAACCCAAACATACATGATCGTCCAGAACTAAAATGTTTAACACCTTTTGATCCAATAATTCTATCAATACATGTAAATAATTGGTTTAAAATGCAATTTGTCATCATTTCATGATCATCAAATATGACCCATTTAGACATTCAGAGGCTTCATAGTTACTATGGAAATGCCATCGTCTTCTACAATATTGATTCAACAGTAAACTTCATGGAGTTTGATAAATAACAGTGGATAGAGACACTTGGTTTATGTTCAGTCTATGATATATTTTTGCTGAAAAAGTCACTTAATCTTCCATTTTCCCAGTTTCTGAAGTAATAACCTTTGAATTTACTCTGAGATTTTCTGAACATCTACATGATCAGTCAGTTAAACATAGAAAAACACCGGATTTTAATGAAGAAATGCCAAAAAAAAAAAAAAAAAAGGGGGATAATATTACAATATACAGCGATAAATCACTTAAGAAAGGGCAAATACAGAGAAAATATGAATGACCACAAAAGTCGCACTAGGTCTTTATAGGATAAATTTGATTCTTCTAAATGGTACCAATTACATTATGGGCCTTTCTAGATTCTTAGACCTGGAATGTCTATATCTGTTTTATTCATTTTCAAAAAACATTGTGATATTTGAAACATATTGGAGCTATAAATTTAAGTAAATATTGTTGTGATTGTTGTGAAATATTGTAATTTAATTTAATCTAATCACATGAGATGAATACTTTGTCTGGAGGAATATAGACACTGGGGAAAATAGGTAGCAGGGAATATAAGCTAACATTTACAAACAACTGATGCTGCAGCGTTCAATAGATGTTTGTTGTTGCTGATCAAAAATTCCTTAATTAGCCATATTGTCATTCAGATGGCCTGACAAATTTCAGGGAACTTTTTTCCACTGAAAAAAAAAAATCTACTCTTGAGGATCTGGTTCTGAGATGAATATCTACCTTATGATACAGAGTTTGACAGGTGTTCATTGGTAGAGAGATAAAACATATGACTGATAGCTGTAAATATGGGTTTCTGTTTATATTTCCTCGGACTTAAGTGCTGCTTTTCTCCATGTCTCCACACGGAAAATTGGAAAACTGTCCCCCAGAGCGTGAAACAGCATCAAGTTGTTCCTATTTTAATTTAATATTTTCATTTTGACTAAAAGGAAAGAGCTTCAAAAATGGGGTTTCTATTTTCAGATTATTGTGGGTTTTTCCCCTGATTTAGGCCATGTCCACACTAATGCAGCCATTTCATAAGAAACAACTTTTTTCTAGGTTTTAATATAATTCTGTCGACACAACTTTCCTTCAGTAAAATATGTGAGTCCACACAATAACACAGAAACAGTTAAAAATTGCTAGAAACACTCAGAAAACCAAATCCTTTCTGACTGGAGTCATTTTTTATTTATTTTTTTAATGGAACTATACATTTTAAAACATTTCCCTGTGGTCTACATAAACTGTAAATGCTCTTCCTGGGTCTGAATTCTTCATTAATTCAGAAAGGTCATGACATAACTAGTTATAGATGCAATAAATTAAGCAGGAATTAAAACAGGTTGATCATCCACTTGATTTTTGCCAAAATTAATAGTTTAAGCAGCACCTGGAGGATTCAAATAGACATTTTATGAACTATTAGGGTCCAGATGTACAAATAAATGAACCAAAGACTAATAAAAATGGGTTTAGTAAAAAAATATGAGCCCTTTAAATCTATGGATACTTGCATAATACTGGACAGAGCAGTCACACAAGTTTTAACCTGTCATGAAATTGAGCAACAATGAGTTAAGTTTCTTTACACATCAGATTTAATGTTTCAGGTGCCAGTGAAAAGCAAAATAGGGTGTGTTACCATTGTTTTCTGATCTCTTCATTTTTTCTGTCCACATAGATATCACACAAACCAGAGTTTTTTTTCTTAAAAATTATTTCAAAAATATCTGTTTTGCTAAATATGTAGGCTACTACGATGCTGGTGATATATAGCAGTGCTGAGATATAGCAGAACGTGAGAAAAAGAACAGCAAAGAAAATAGAAATTACTTTGCTTTAGTCACATAAAAGGAAACCACTTCTATAGACTGTAGAAAAACAGTGTGATATCACGTCTGCAACGTCACACATACAGTAGGTACAAGGGACTTTTAGATGACTAGAGTTGAGGTTAGCGCTTGTCTCATTGTCTCTAGACTGTGGCCAAAAAACCCCAAATTTTGCAATGGGCACAAAGCCTAGATGGGTATAACCGAAGCTGTCTGGAATAATCACCCACTCATTACGCACTGAAGAGTATGATCGCATGGCTTATTAACCCACCTAAAATTAAACAGTTTGAACTAGGATAATTATTTGTCATTTTATTTTTCATTATTAAACGTGCAGTGTGTAATATTCATGCATGCTTGAGTGCTTACATGGAGTCTGTGCTGTGCTGGAGCTGGTCATTTGTTGATGTTGGCAAACGCTAAGCTTCAAAGCTAACGATTGCACAATGTTGCTGTAAAGGAACAGAGGACAGGCACTGAGGCACCTGGGAAAAAGCATGAGGATTTCCGCTGAATATCTCATCCAAGTCCTCTACATAGGATTCAGTGCAGGCAGCTTTCATGCTACAAACACAGTCAGTTAAGTTATTCATGATACAAATAAATAAATAAATATATAATACATCTTGTTTGCATAGAATATATCATATATTATACATGTAACTCTTTGGATACTCTATGTGTGCAGTGACTTTATCTACCATCTCTATGCACCACAATCATCTTCAACTGCATGACTAAGAGCTCAGAAATGGGTTTATTCTATGCCTGCAACTATTTGTTATCTTAGATCATGATCAACATTAATTAAATGATGCTGTATATGATGTGATGTAAATTACCGGTATATTATATATGAGAGGTATTATATAAGTCATTAAAAATGAAATAACAAGTGGTTCCAGGTACAATAAACCCCGCCTCTCACACATATTGTAACATTTTGGCATCCATCCAGCTGATGCCATCATGTCTATGCCTGTTCTATATATGTGTTCCAAGCTTAAAGTGAAATGAAACAAAATGGATGTTTTTCTAGACGTTTGAAATTTTGCCCAGTGGGAGGAGGGAAAAAAAGGTGTAAAAAATTTGACCTACTAAAATGTAACCACATCTATACTGAGTCACTGGCAATCTCTACCCAAATTTGGTATGAAGCCAACCAGTGATTTTGCTGTTACCGACATTTGAAATTTCACCCATATGAGTAAAAAAAAAAAGAAGAAGAAAAGAAGGGGGGTTTTCCAAAATTCAATAATGTAGCCAATATTATGCTAACCTAAGGAAAAACTTAATGGTTTCTTGAATTACTGTATTTAGCACCAAGATAGTGCATTTATTTCAGTTCATTCTTAGAAAATATTGTAGATTGTAGCGTATGTCAGTTAAAGTGTCTTATTTTACTCAATATTAACTTGTTTTTCTGTTGTTGAAGGACTGATCTAAACTGTTTAACACCCGTTGATCCACTAATTCTATCAATACATGTAAATAATTAGTGTAAAATACATTTTATAATCTTTTAATGGTCATCAGATATGACCCATTTGGATGTTCAGAGGCCCAGTGGTGAACGTGGAAACACAATCATCTTCTAAAACATCAATTTATCAGTAAAATCCATGGAGTTGGATAAATGACAGAGGATGGAAATGTTTAGTTTATATTCAGTTAATGATGTGTTTGATACAAAAAGTGACGTTTTCTGCAGTTTTCTCTGTTTTTTTATATATACTAACCCTCATCTTTAATCTGAACTTTTATGAACATCTACATGATCAGTGAATTAAATTTAGGAAAATATCTGATTTATACTGATAAAATGCTAAATAGAGTGGTGATAGTGGTGATAAATCACTTAAAGGTTAGATATAGAGAATTTTTCAGTTGGTAGCTGACACAAAAGTAATGTAGGGTCTTTATAGGTTAATATGAATATCCTATTGAGTCATCAGAAAACTCAGACAGGGCAAAATAAGATGCACCAATCTAGGCAATGTAAGCACAGCATGTAATTATAGGCAGAAAAACTGTGGGTGTGTTTGCTTCATTTAGATGAAAAAAGATTGGATATTTTTTCACAAATATAACTCTGGCAACAGGTGCATATGAAAGCAAACACTGTATAAATTAAAATTCGGGGGATTCTACACTGTAGGGCTTGAAATAGCGAGAATATTTTATTCTACAGGGCAAAGTGCAACTGACCATTGGAATTATACAATGGCCAAAATGCAGAGACAGTTTAATGATGCAAAAATACAGAGTTTCTATCAGGTAATAATTATAAAAGGGTATCACAACCAGTGTAAACCAGAAAAACATACAGAAAATTATGCAGTTTGGTTGTAACTGTATTTTAATAGAGGTGAGACTGTGGATTGCGATTTATCCCCAAAAGATGGTCATGATTTTTTTTTGCCTAGATTGTTCAGCTGTAATTCAGAGTGTATCCACGAATAGAAAGAGGAAAAAACAGGACACTGAATGCTCGTGTGTTTAACTAAAGGCCAAATTAACAGCTCAGGTAGGTTTCATTGTGTGATTTCTGTTCATGAAACAAAGACAATTGAAGATAATTTCAATCACAATGCTGACTACCAACAAACTGCAATGAGTAAAGGAGGAAAAACCTGCTTGGATATTATTTTGACAGTGGATATTTTTCCTGTATCTCTTAGCTTCCTACCACAACCTCCTAAACAGTGTCAAATGGTAAAAGTTTGTTTTGATGCTCGGTAGTCTTATGACTCATTGACTCATGCTCCGACTCCTCAGCTGTTAAAAATGTCACCATGCCCTCAAATTCGCCATCCTCATTTAGTTTGTTTCATTCTGTTTTTGTGGAAAGTGATGATGATCACATTTCCATTTTTTTCTTTTGCAAGTTCAGATATTAGACATCCACCATATTTTTGCAGCTATGTGACATTTTCTATTATATTCTCAGCTACTCAGTTTAGCCTAAACATCATATTTCTTCATCCTTTTTGTTTTAAATAAACAAAACACACAAAAATGCCAATGTTCAGTAAAAGCTCTTCTGACGATCCTGTCAGATTCATAGATTGCATCAAAAAAATGTGAGGTGAAAATATTATGCCAAGTCAGTGCATCATACAATGCACTGATTCATCAGAAGACACAAAAGACAATTGTGAAGCAACCTCCTTCGCCTTCAATGTTCTGATATCAGTCCACAGTCTGGCAGTGATAATTTCCTGTATAACAGCACTCTCAGATTGATGTTTATGCAAATCACTTCAGAAATGCATTATCAAACCTAATAATATTACCATTTGTGACACCAAACCTTTCATTTTGTGCCAAATTGCACGAGGGAGACGCCTTTCGGGTGTTTCTTCCAACTCAAGGCACCACTATTGAGTTTCCAGCCCTTCATTTAGTCCAAATCAACATCCCCACCCAGAACAAATGCTCTACCTCAGATGACTCTCAAAACAATTCACACAGGATGAGCTGAGGCTTCCAACTGCGTTTCCTATAACCTCTGATAGCACTCTGAGGAGACTCTCCTCATCAAGTGTTTCAGTAGATCAAAGTCGGATCAAGAGGTTTGATTATTTAATTTTTTTCTGTTTCCTGTCTATGCAGTTGACCAGATGACTTGTACTCAGAGTGGCTGGCGAAAATGAAAAGCAAAATTCACAGCAGTAATGCGGTGTTCACACAAAAATAAGACCGTAATGCACACAACAAATTAACTTGTATTGCGGTATGCAGGTTTACTAATAATAGTAGCAACAAAGGACCACTATTAACTATAAATATTTTTTTTACAAGTCATCCATAGCTTTTAAAGTGAATCCAGTCTCATCTTGTACCAATGTATCATTTGTTAATGCTTTAAGACAACTGAGCTTTGACTCCAGTTAAATATAATCTTTACAATTGTTTGTACAACTTGTATCATAATAGTGATTGTGCAGACATGTGCAACCCCGAGGTCTGTCTGTCAGGCAGAGGAAAGAAACGGGGAGGAACAGGAGTGGCAGGAGAATCTCCCTCAGGGAGAGCACGGTAGGGCAGGAGACAACATGGCAAAGGCAGCAGGAACACTCGAAAAACATGGCCGACTGCCAAGAGTAGTTTGGCAGACCTTGGCTGACACAGCACTTCACTGGAGTGGCCACACAGACTCTCTTTGGTTAAGACTTACAGGGTTTTGCACTCCTCCAATCTCCTGCATGTAAACAGTGTGCACACATCAAGATCAGAGCTACTCAGACATGACAATTCTCTTACACAATCACTGTGTACACACTTGAGAGGTGTATTAGGCTTGTAAAGTACAATGCAAACAAAAGGCATGCTGCCATATAAACAGAAAAATACTTGAAAGAACATACAATATTAGACAGACCACACAAAAATGCACTCAAACCTACACAGAAATTCAATAGATGTATTGTATCATTCTGTGGCATTTCATCTTAAGTGTTCATCTTCAACACAAAGGAGGGTCCTGTCATGAACCAACACTTCATGTCTGAAACATGTGGCTCAGGTACAGGTGTGTGTGTGTGTGTGTGTGTGTGTGTGTGTGTGTGTGTGTGTGTGTGTGTGTGTGTGTGTGTGTGTGTGTGTGTGCGTGTGCGTGCATGCATGTGTGTGTGAGACACTTTGCCTGCTTGGTTATCATCTTCATATTCTTAATAAACACTAACTCATTTCGCTCTGATTAATTTCTCTCCTTTCGTCTTTTTCACGCGAACACTCTTAAAACAACATTTAAACATCTTGATATGTGGACTTTGATAAATGCAAGGTTGTCAAATTTTCACCTCACAATGGAGAGGACTAAGCCATTTGTGATGTTATATCTGCAACCAGATGGCAGTGTTGAGAATGTGATGAGAGAGAATGGCTTTTGAGATCTGATATCATTTCATCATTAGCATAGCAACTCTATCAGGTATTTGTAAAGTGGTAGTTAAAACACATTTGATGGCTTGTGGAGAATAATACTTAAATTTTTAACATTTCTATTCACAATGCAATTACTACATTTAGCTGCAGGGCAGAGGTAGGTTTTCTCCAGAAGTGTTTAAGTGCTTATATGTGTACACTGTCCAAACTAAACACAGTGCAGCACAGTCACATTTGGTATAAGTGACTTTAATCCATAAAGATCCAAATATCCAAAAACCCAAACCATCTACTCTTTAATAGCAGTTAATCCACTAATCCTATCAATACATATAAATAATTGGTGTAAAATGTTTTCATGGTCCTCAGATATGACCCATTTGGATTTTCAGAGGCTCCAAAGTAAATGTCAAAACACCGTCATCTTCTACAACATTGATTCACCAGTAAAACCCATGGAGTTGGATCAATGACAGAGGACGGAAATGCTTTGTTTATATTCAGTTAATGAAATATTTGACTGAAGAAGTTACTTTTTCTGCAGTTTTCTCTGCTTTTGATATAATAACCCTCAACTTTAATTTTAACTTTTATGAACATATGCATGATCCATAAATTAAATACTGATAAAGCACAAAATACAGAGGATGATATTATAAAAAGTGGTGATGAATTACTTACTAGGTTAGATATAGAGAAAATGTCATTTGGGAACTAATATAAAAGTAGCACTTTATGGATTAATGCTTTGAAAATGAAGGGTATTTTGTTGATCATTAACAGTAAATGGTCTGCACTTATATAGTGCTATTCTACACCTTGGTACTCAATGCCTCACACACACATTCAAAAGTAGATGGCTGCTACTGTACCATGCAAGGCACTGCCAGACCCTACTGGGCACAATTTAGGGTTTGGGGTCTTGCTCAAGGACACTTTGACAGTCGGAGGCAGGGTTTGGGAACTGCTAACCCTTTGGTCATTGGACAACCTGCTCTACCATCTGAGCCACAGTCACCCCCAACACTGGACAGTGTTGTCCTGAAGCTTGTGTCCTGCCCTCTGAGGTCAGTATGTTACCCTCGTGATGACGCTGTATAACAGAGAACCCAGTGTGCCAAGATTTTCTCAGTAAAAGTTAAATTGTCTAATTTTACTGTGAGGTAAGGATGGCTAATATTAGCTCAAAACGACAAAGGAGGAACATTGTCACCTAACTGCTTCATGGCTAATTACATGCCAAAAGACCTGACACCACTTGACACCGGAGGGAGTCTCGTGGTGCACTGTTTTAGGAAACAAACATCCACTTCCAATGCTCGCTGCCAGTACAGCGACAAATTATGGGAATAACTTAGAAAAAACGTCCTCCCAGATGTGAGGGCAGCTTCAGGTCTTCTAAAGTGAAAAAGTCTTTCTTTTACAACCTTCCACTTAACGTCTGCCGAAAGGTTTTCCTTCCGTTCCACAAGTATATGACTTATTTGGGGAACCTAATAACGGTTATTCAGGGTGGCAGGGTAGCCTAGTGGTTAAGTGACCGTCCCATCATGTAGAGGACAAGGGTTCAATTGCAGTAACAGCCTTATACATTGGCCGGATGCCTTTCAGCAAGATGTTAAAACCACTCACTCAATCACTCTGGATATGACTGTTAGCCACATGTTAACTCACTCTGAATTATTAACTGGAGTGTTTTTTAAATTTTCATATTAAACATAGAATGGCTGATCCTAAAAAAACATAGTGAGTCATGGAGCAGATAAATATGCTTTGCTTAGGCCCACAGGGGACATTGGCTCCTGACAAAGGTCCACCACTGCTCCCAGTCTCTCCAGCTGGCTCCAGGTATAACCCATCGCTGTGGTATCTGCAGCTGATGTTTCTTGACCAGCCTCTTTTCCATTTCCCATATGGATTCTACAAGAAGGCTTCTCTGATGATGCTGGAGATCACTGGATTATAGACGTTATGTCTAATCCCCATTACCTCTCTTCATGTCTTCTTCAGCAGAGAACTGGTTTCCTCCCCCAATGTGTGTGTGAAGGATTCCTCTTAGACTGCTTAACCCTTTAACCCCTGATGTATCAGTGGTGAGCGATCTGAATGTATGATTTCATTGAAATAATTCATACAAATTCAGCCATTTGCTCAATAAGAGAAGTTTGAAAACATGCTGATAGAATAGACCTTGTTCTTTTCCATAGACATAGAAGGTCTGCATCTTTTAGTTCTTCTGGTTCATACCTTTACATAGAAGTTATAAGATCTGATCTTCTTCATGTCTGTTTTTGGTTTTGTCATTTGTTACTTTGACATCTCCAATGGTGGTAGTGTTCTTAGTGATGATGCTGTCCATGTATGTGAAGGTCCTCGTCTACTCTAGTGTTATAAGTTTTACTATTTCAACACTTGATACATATTTGTCTGTACTGCACTGTTGTCTTAAGTATTAGTATACCAATAATTATTTTGTAAACAAACTTTAGAGCTGTAATTACTTTTTATCAACCTATTTTATTCCCTTTAGTTATTGTAGAATATATTGAAGTAGAGATTTCATCGCAACATAGATTAAATGTATTTATTTAGCTTTGATTGATTTTGTTAACAGTAAGAATAATTAATTGCACAGCATGAAAAGAAAGTTTCCTTAGCTTGCTAAGGAAGGCTCCAAATATACCCATTCCTTTTACAAGATCTTTTCAAACTGTTTTTTTTTTTCTTTTTTTTTTTCACTGTTATCCTCAGCTGCCTTTCGTCCTTCTTCAACATGCTGCTTCGTCCATCTCAGTTAATGTTGAAATCTGTGTTTTCAGGCTGAATTTCAGGACACTTCAGATATGTGCTTCTGTTAAAGGTCCTCAAAACACAAAATGCTCATCCCACCTGTTAAACTACTGCTCTGTAGGTCTCTCTGTAGTCTGTTTACTGGTGGTATCTCAAAGCATGCCATTGGTGCACTCAGTTGTGGAGAGTATATGTGTACATATACAGGGTGCAGCCAATGGATGCCTACAAGACCAATGGTAGGATTCTATGGAAGTACAGGGTTAGACTGGAGTGTACATGCACCAAAAAAATTGCAGCACAAATGTTGATAATTGGTGTCAAATCCAAAATTTCTCTGTGTTTTAGAGTTTAAAAAAGTAAAATGACATTATGGAAATGTTTACATCAACAAACTATCCTTTAAAAAACTGTGAATAACATGAACAACCTTGGATTTCTTTTGAAAAATTAGTGCAATTTTAATAATATTATGTCCTATGCTTATCATTTACATATGTGTATTACAACTTACAGATCACAGTGGATCTATAAAGGTACAAAACATTTAGTAACAGGCAAAATACTGTTAAAATCCCACTTCTCTTTCTCAAGACATTTCAGGTGGTTCATGTTTGTTCCAATTATTCACATTTTTTGTGAAAATATAGTTTGTAAATGTGAGCATTCTCATGCAATTTTCCTTTATTTATTTATTTATTTATTTATTTTTTACATTAAAACAAAAACAAAAATGTGGTTAGCATACTATTGTCATGCTTGTATTACACTTGTCCGATCCACATGAAATGAAATTGGGCTGCATGTGGCCAAGGAAACTAAAATAGTTTTGACACCCTTGATGTGTTAATATCTCCCGTATGTTTGACACCCCAGGCCCTGACACCCCCTACCAGTGTTTGTCACTCTCTGCTGTGTGAGTGCGGTGTTTTAGACCATCATGGGAATATTTTAAATTACTCTTAACCCATAAGGTTAAGGCTCTATTTAACCTTTTTTAAGTGCTATATCAATATTTAATTATAATATTATCCTCTGTGTTTTGCATTTTTCAGTGTGAATCATAGATTTTCCTATATTTAATTCACAAATGATGTAAGACTAAAGAATAAATTCAAAGATTATTATGTCAAAACAAAGAAAACTGTAGAAAAAGTGACTTTTCTCAGCAAAATATATCATTTAATAAAATTCTCCACCCACTGTCATGTATCAAACTCCTTGGGTTTTACTGGTCAATCAATGTTGTATCATGTTCTCTACGGAGCCTCTGACCATCCAAATGGCTCATATCTGATGACCATGAAAAGATGACGCTGCAATTTACACCAAGTGTTTACATGTACTGATAGGATTAGTGGATCAACAGGTATTAAGCATTTTACATCAGTAGATAGTTTTAGTTTTTGGACATTTAGGTCTTTAAGGGTTAAGAAAGTATAATTAATAAGGAAACATATTTTTCTACAAATGCTATAATATTATACAACTGTACAATTGAAGAAATGCAATAACAGATTATTAAGCATAAACATCTACAACAAGCCTAAATGTCCTCAAATGGTAACAAAATATTGACTAAGTAGCTTTTACCAGGGGATTTCCACCTAAGAACAATTGATGAATAAAACCCAATGTTACAGTTTTTTGGGTTATGACTGCACATGAGACAAAATAGTGGAACACGCTTCATCTTGCCTTAGACTTCACTGTATGTAAATTTTGTGGGATAATAAAACATTATTGAGAGACCACAAGTTAGTTTGTTTTGACTTATTTATGACAGAGGTGTTTTTTATTATGTGTCACGGCTAAATGTAACAGTGACGTAAACTAATGAAAGCAGGTTCGGTCTTGTATTAGACTTAAGTAAATTTTGTGGAAGACTAAACTATTATTCATAGACCACAAGTTCATTAGTTCATTTTTAGTTATTTGTGACACCTGTGTGGCCATGCACGCTCTGTCTTTGTAATTTGTTGCAGCAGGGTACATGTCATGCTGATAGAAAATAATGATAGCAGGCTTGGTCTTGCCTTCCTCTATATGTAAATTCTGTGGGACACAAAGAACATTATTCAAAGACCACAAGTTTGTTCCTTTTTGGTTATTTATGACCACCTGGAGCCTCTTTCAACACTGAACATACAGTGCTTTAACGTGTGTTTCAAGTAGAGAGAAACCTTTCACACCTACAAGAACCTCAACGACCTGGGTTGTGGGAGGAACCTAAGCTCCACCAACAATAGGAGAACACTCTCAAACATATCACGTGTCACATGTAAATCCAAGACATTCTTGCTGTTGTGACTTTGTAACCACTAACTTTTCAAAAGCCTTAGTCATCGTTTCTTCTCATGAAAACCATGGATTCATTACCTTATATAGTCAAAATGTGCATGATTATTAATATAATTATTGTAAGTTAAATGAATGAGGACACGCATAGGGATTTATTTAATCTTTATTTAATTGACACAAACATTTCTAAGCATTTTTGTTTCGTTGCAGATGGTGATTGAGAAGCAGACAAAGACCAGCCATTCCATCTGGTGAAGATAGATAAATATACTTAATTAATATAATTATTATAAATAAGAATTTGTAGTGTAAATTCAAATTTATTTCCAAAATCTCTTTACCACAAATGCAACCCAGTACCAAACAGATACATCTTACTGGTTGTCTCCTCAATAGGGTGTGGTACCAAAAGGGAGAAGCCTTTCCAAGGAACCAGGAGGAATAGTAGAACCAGAAGTAATTCTGATTTACTTAATCAAATGAAGCCTTTGTGGTATGGATGTGTACTGTCGCCAGTAAATGTTGTTCCTGTGCACATCAGTAATCACCTTTGAAATGGTGTAATCATTACGTACTGAGTCCTGGTCCAGACATAGGAATAAATCACATTGTCACATCATTTCATGAGAAAAGGTGAAGCTATTTTATTCCACCTTTGTTGGTAGTGTTGTTTTTGTAGGAACCCATATTATGCAATGTTGGATTGATATCATATTGAAGTCTTATTGAATCTGATCTGACCTTTTCTTTAATCTAACGGTACAGGTCAGCTTAAAGAGTCCTCACTAACAGCATGAACCCTTTGTGTTTGGCACGATAGACTCAAACCTGTCGTTAATGTGAAATCATTGTATTGGTGGTAAACAATATAATTATTTTTTCCCTGTTTTATGTCTTGTTCATTGGTAAAAGACCAATGGAACTTGGCATCCATAGCAACAGATCTCATATTAACCCTTACACTTCCATGTGCAAAAGTTTTACTTTGCATGATGCGCTTATGATTCAAAATGATCCGTTTTGGTTTAATGTTGTTTTCTCCCAGTCTACTTTTTTCTGATACACTCTCTCTCTCTCTCTCTCTCTCTCTCTCTCTAAATATATATATATATATATATATATATATATATATAAAACCAGATAAAATCCTCATTGAAGCTCAGTCTCT
>JAPSES010000258.1:10561040-10580581 GCA_029822895.1 Maxillicosta whitleyi
AATAGCACCAGTACCTTGAATGTTGAATGTTTATTCTATGTTCTTTTTTATTATTGCCTTTTTGCACCATGGGTCCAAAAGGACTGAAATTTCATCTATGCTGTATGTTGTAAATGTATAGTATATTTGACTATAAAGCTGACTTTTACCTTGACTTGACTTTTCTAAGAGTAACTCAGCTAAGAAGGCCATATATAGATAGTTACAACGTATAACAAAATAAACTATATACTGGGATCTTACCGAGTCATTTACCCTGAAGGAACTGAAAGAATGAATTTTTCAATTTAGTATCAAGTGCCAAATTACAGCTTGTAGGAGGTGATTGGAGCCGACATTCTGACTCAGCTAATGCAAGATAAACAGATATTTCCAGAACAATTCTGCAAGTCAGAATATGTCAGATGCTGTATGTGATTGACAGGTGTTGAGCGACAAGGTTATTATCACTGTGCTGATTTTACACATCAAAAGCCAAGCGCAGACATATGGGATACATGAGATTGATATCTAACTGATATCACTGTGCCAGAAAAATGCCACAATATAATTTCAAGGCCTAAGGATCCAGCACAGGAAAAACAGTTGTCTGCAAGTAATTTTTGGCTCTTTATGACTGATAATATGTAACAATAAACAGTAATTTACCATTTACATGCCCACAGGAGAGGGTAAATGAGGACAAAACTAATAAAACAAGAATGGGAGTCACTTTGGTTGTTTAAAATTATATAAATAATCTATAAATGCCTCTGGTTATCAAAATGGAATAAAATACACTTTTAACACAGTGAACTGAGCTTTGACGTGGCTGAACACCCTGGGTTTCTCATATCTCATTGTAAGACAAAGAACACACACAAAACAGAACAGGACATGTGCCTTGATGGTAGATGTAGGGCATTATTGTAGTTTATAAACAACTCTGAAGCATGGGGCCCACTCATGGAAGAACAAGCATGATGTATGAGTTGGCCAATTATGAACATACCGTTGATTTGTGGAACATCACTCTCACCCATTGATTTGCGACTTTTTTTTATCTGTTTGTTGTTTTAGTTACAAATCCTCCAGATTAACTGGTAATGAAAAAAAGCTGACAATGGCTCTGAAAAAGGGGACGAAAGGAAATGCGGATGGGAAATGTGAGGTGGGCCCACGCCCTTGAGTATAATGCCTCAGACGTGGACTTTATGGCCATTACCAGTCCCTAATTTGATTCCGCCGTACGATCCGGAACAATCAGGACCAGGCTTGTCTTTAAGGATGACTGGTAAAACCCAGCCAATGGAAAAGTCAGTCTGCATAGCAACACGGCGGAGGCAATGCAAAAACAAGCTCACTCAGACCCCTCATAGGTCAGCTGAAACATCAGGAGGAAAAAGACCTGACAATGCAAACACCTGTAGCTACCACACGGAAAAAAGGCAAACAAAAATACCAATTACCTTTTAAATGCCCACTACATCACAATTAATGGGACTATCTAACAGCAGAGACATCTATATGGCAGCGCAATATGTGACTCTAGTCTTAGCCAGCTAGAACATGACGGAAACTTGTTCCTCATCCTCACTACCGTGGCCAGTTTAACAGCTTTTCCATGGGAACGCTCCCCGGTATACCCCAGCTGCCGGAAGGGAGCCAAGAGATGCAGGGTTTGAATGTGGGCTGGGGCGAGCCTCCATTAAACTGGTGATCCCAGCATGGTGGTAAACCTCGATGTGCTTCACTCCTTCCTACTGTAAAAGCCTGGTTTAAGGCGTCAGGTCTGAGCAGCCAGAGACCATCCCATGCCCCTCCCTGACCATGTACCGTACTTCCAACCTGATGCCAAATACTCAATAATAATCCTAGAACCTTACGACTGGCTCTGAGACCAACAACTCAACAATACTCAGTAATAAGCAGTGAGTTAGAGCTAAGCATGTAGTCTGAGTAGTTAATTCTGACATTAACAGACCAAAGTAGTTTGGCTTACCAATGCACCTGTGGCCCATTATATGATTACCCCACTGCTTGTTCATCTTGGTAACTGTCGCATTTTGTAAGTCTACTAGTGTAATTGACTAAGTCATGGCATATTCTCTGCAAGATTTGTATTGGTCACTTTCATTTATTATGCTACCATTGAGTGTTTTTTTTGTGTGTGTGTTTTGCAAGTTGTTTACTCATCTAGTTGAATGTGCTATTACAGTACAAATACAAAAAAATAAAATAAAAATATGTCAAATGAGACAATATGTAAAGTAGGCCTTCTAAAATATTGCCCTGATTTAATTTATTGACATTAGTGGTTTGGTGTGTAATTGCAGTTTAGTTTTGCAGTGTATATGCTTGTTTTTCACCTTTCATCTAATTAACAGCATGTGTGACTGTCAGAGCTGTATTGGACAACACCTGAAACCGATCTCCCACTGATATTCTTCCAATCAGACTGGACACTGATGCTTGGCACCTGGGTATAAATATGTGGCCTGAATAGAGTGCAGGAGGACAGAGGACTGGGAGCCGACTGAGGACCACCATGGACTGCAGTGGCCCAGCCCAGCCGGCTGGACAAGCAAGTAAGGCGACCAACGAGACTATACCACACAACCAAATGAACTAAGAACATCACTTGGCATGGATGAGGAAGTGTCCAGCCAGCCTAGAGCGCTGCTGATTCAATGGGGACCCTGGACATGCCGACTCTTTTGTAATGCTTGTGCAGCTTGGAACTATGCCACCACTGTGGGACCATCCAGGGGCAGTTCCAACCGGGAACTGGGGGCAACCATAGTCCCAGGACTGAGACTGAATTCTTTTTGTGTTTAGAGCAAATTTTTTTGTTTTGTTTTTAAAACTGTGGGGGGTTTTTTTAGACCACCTGTCGGTCATTTGAATAATAATTAATTGAATTCTTCCTAACCTTACATTGTATTAATGTGGTTTGTCACAGTGGAAAGTAGCTGGTAAGAAATCACACCAGTCTGCTGAAAACTATGTTTATTATTTTTCTGAAAACCATAAACCGACTGATTGCCATTTCATAGTCAACACAAGGGCATGCAGACGTGAACACATCACAACGTATCAAGACTTATTGGCCACTGTGATACGTGCATCTCAAAATATGTAGTCCTGTTTTTTTTTTGCAGGGAACGCATGTAATACCATACATCACCACCAGGACAATATACAAACAAGGTAGTTTAATTGAACACACTGTTATTTTTATAGTAGATGATGATGCCATTGTATGGGAACACATTAAAACGTCTGTATTAATGCCAGTCATGCCTAAAGTAAATAGGTATTAAATGTGTAATACATATGTGAATTTACATCTGAGGGTATTCTGTTTGATATTAAGGTCACACTGGGTGCAGGCGGGTAGCACTTTTGTTTCTCTGTTTGACTCCCAGTTGGACTGGAGCCTTTCTGTGATGACTCTCCTGGTTCCTCCATCGCACAAGTTTCCTCCAGGCCCTCCATTTTCCAGGTATATAAAATAGGAATATATAAGATAAATCTACTGTGTTGTGCCCTTGACCACAGGACTGATGAATACTTGAGTTGTTTCCCAAGCTCCTTCAAAAGCAGCTCTGCACTGTGCACTCATAGTAATACACACCCTGGTGCAGTATCTATACTGTATATTATAATGAGTAAAATGCAGAGACTGAATCTCCATAAAATTAAACATTAACTTTTATATACAGAACAAATTCATTCTGTTGCTTTGTGTCTTCTTGCAATGGGATACTTTATTTTGGGGTTTTTCTAAGCAATGTAAGTCAGTAAAGATGGGCTTCAAATCAAAGTAATCATATACAGGTGAAGTTTGTTGAGAAAGAAAGAAAAATATAATATATGGAGCAAATATGTCAAGTAACATTACTTTGAATTGAATGGAATTATGATTTATTGTCATTGCACATAAAACATGAACATATTGCAGAGCAACCAAATAACATTCCAGTTACAACCGATCAAGATAAACGTTAAAACACAGACAAACATGGGAATACAGAAACAGTTGTACTGACGAGTCGCCGATCTCAGCCCCCCGCAAAAATTATGCAGAATGAAGTAAACAAATGGAGACATAAGGGAATTGAGGTGAGAAAAAAAGGAAAAAATTCACTCTATAGTGGAACTCTACAGTGCGTAATTTGATGGTGTGTAATTAAAGTGGTTCCATAACATCCTTTTCAAAAAGCCTATTTAGTAATCTATTACATTTCATAAGTAATCCTAACCATGATCTTTTAAATGTGACCAGTGGTGCCCCTCTACAGTGTATTTACCTGTTTAATAAAGTCATCCCTTTAATATGGAGCATTCAGTGTGTGACTTCATTGAGCCACTCATGGTCATAACCACACCCCGGTTTGCCCAGACTGACCAGGATCTGTAAGTGTAATCCTAGATGATCTCACATGCTGGTTGATGGCTTGTTTGTGGTTATTAGTCTATATAATAGCCACAATTAATTTGGGTGCATAAACTGGATGATTCAGTATGTGCTAGTCAGATAAAATTACATAATGTCTGTGTGAGAACTTTGGCCATGCTGTCTGGAATTACTTTTAATATATAAAATATATAGAGAGAGGTCAATCAGAGGTTATTGTGCAGTTCATTTAAAGCCAGTCTATACACCGTGACAGGAGTTTATGAGACCTGTACTTAACACTGCTTGACAGCGGCCTGAGTTCGCCTTTAATGTGGCGAGCCAGACACCCTTTCATAGCGCTTGGGTTACTGTCTTCTATCATCTCTCATTTTGGGCTACGCCGTAGAAGTGTACCACGTGAAAAAAGATCTTTATTGAATTAGCTCCTGACTGTAAAGCTAACCTCCATCAGCCTAAAATCTTTTTCTCAGGTCTTAGGCCAGCAGGTCTCTTGTGATGAGTAAGAACCCCAGACCCAGGCCTTGTCACTGTGCGAGGTATATGAGGCATTCATTCATGTAATCATACAATTAAATCGAATAAACAAGATTAAACAATATTACATCTGCAACATCATACAACATTAAACCCATGTGTATTAAATGAAACATGAGGCTAAATGAATTTGGGAGGAAAAATCCAGACTTTGAATGTGTTGTATTCACCAACACAAACACTTTCCACCAAAGAGCGCAAAATGAGAAAATATGCAAATCACATTCAAACTGTAAATACAAAGAGTCTGTATTTTGCTCTGTGCTAACTTTGTCATTATAGACCTGTGTGGCCTTTGCGCAGGTCTACCTAACTTGACGTCAGAGATCACCCACTAAATAGGAGGCACATGGGACTTAAGAGTGATGGTTATTTTGAAAACCCCATCTCCAGAATAGCCTGGTTTGTCTGATTTGGGCTGGAACTCATATGGTCACCACGCTGCTTGTCAAACGGTTCATCTGGTCTGAAATTGGTCTGGTGTGTAAGTGGCTATCACAGCTAGACTCCTAAATGCAGGGTGCAGTGAAAGGCAAAGCCACAGTGGCAGTTCAATTCTAGACTTCCAGAGCATCCTAGCACTTTTCCAACATTTCTTTTCACTAAGGGAATCTGGCAGTGAAACATCTGGCAGCTGAGGTTATGGTGACATATAGAGTGATCTTTCAGAGAATGAAAGAACCCCTTTGAAAATGACCTGACTACATAACTGAACAAATTCCCACAGACTGACGACATCCAGGGCACACTTTTTTTATATCTATGAACTAAAAAAAAAAAAAAAAACCCTTTTAAACTGCATTTAAAAGGAAGAAAACTTGTGGGGGTGGAGCTTTTTCGCTTAAGGCATCACCTGTGAAGGATGCTCCGGAACAGTTGACACATAATTCCATTTTTTTTTAAATATTAGGTCGATTTGTCGGGTGTCCTGTATTTCATGTCAACATTTTTTAGTGTTCTTTTAAAATGTATTTAGTTTATTTCTGTGTGAATATTTTCACTTACTGGCCCAGTAAAATGATGACGGGATGAACGTGTATATGGCTCCTAAAACTTTCACAGCATATGAGACGACATGAGGCTGTGCTTTCAATAGACGATTAAAGAGCCACCATGAATGCAATTTTTTAGTGTCTATAGATAATCAGGTTTATTTTAATTCCCTGTCATTTTGTGATTGGATGATTTTCGTTTCATTGCTAAGTAATTTGAAATGCTATACAGACAATTAAATTAACCTGCCACAAATGCCACAATAAAAAACAGTTTAGGCCTCTTCAACCTGTTATGTTTCCATTTTCTCTCCTCTGTTTCTGGGTCTTAGACAATGATATATATATATATATATATATATATATACACTACTAGTATAGTGTCATCTAAGCAAAGTAGTAAATAAAGCTGCCAATCACATATTTAACTCACCCCCTGTTCTGAAAAACACAAATGAGCAGCTAGAATTCTTTATCATGGGCTAGAGTTTATACAGCATGAAAAAAAGAGCCCTGTAGTAGGTGTAGATGTTTTATTTGCCCTTACAAATAGAAATAGTGTATCTTGAGCACCATACCACAACTAGATCATTTTACTGTCATTAGTTTTTTTTTTTTTTTGGTGGTATGTGCTAATCACTATATATAATATACACAAATTAATTTAATGAAAAATCCACAAAAGTATTATTATTATCTGTTAAATCATCCTCTGGATCAACACACTTCCAAATGTTCTGAATGCAACAGGAACAAAATCAGTGTTGTGGAGCTCTTGAAAAGTACAATTATTAAAAGCTCTATGCTCTACTTGAATCCTGTAGATCCGTCACTGGCTGAAAAGTTAGTATGGAATTTTGTGACGCTAAAAAAAGTAACATGCACTGAAACCATAAGGGATTATGACTTTCTTCCATTTCTGTATATTCATTTATTTTTTAGAATGAAAGATGTTCCAGCACAATAAAATCCTTCTTCATGATACTTCACACCACTGTAGTGTTTAAGGTGTTGATGTTTTACTTGGATCAGACCTGCTTTATGTCACCACATGACCCACAATATTTTTTTCTGTACTATTATAGACTAAATGCACAGCTACTTGCTTCCATGTCTAAAGTATATCTTTAATTTAAAAAAATGGTAAATATAACCATATCAAATATTTTTGTTATTATTCCATTATTCTGTGAAAACACTCGGAAATGATTCTGTTGAAAAGTGTGTTGTGACGCATTTTATGAGATTCCTGGTCATAAACATCAATTACGTGCCTAAAACAGTCTCCCGAGCCTTTAAACTTTATTTGTGGTCATCATGACACACATTCCTAGTTGTTTTGTAAGTAGAGTGAAATAGTCACCTCTTATGAGGTGTCTTAGACTGTGGATCTGGAGTCCAGCTGATGTTGGTTCATGTCATCTCTACATTCAGTTGGTTTTCAGACAAGAATCGGTTATAAATAATTCATCACACAGAGTAAGATCTTTTTTTTTTTTTTCTCCATCTTTAGTCGTGTAATTGTATTACACCGCTGTGTCTTAATATACCAAATTTGTGAAGGGAAATGGTGCATTACACTGTTTGTATGCAGCGGCACTGGTTGTGCCAAAGGACACTTCAGTCAAGCAAATGACAGTAAATTTATTTGGAAGCTTGATCTAAGATTATATATCTGCGCTCAAATGTCCTGTTTCCATGTGGTTTTGTCACAGCTTATGCCACCCAAACCCCAAAAACACATTTTTCCACATGGCTTAAAAAACACAAGTGACACACCACTGTCAGAGTGACTTAGAAAAAACATCTCTGCCACTAAGTATGCGTGGCAGCGCTGTGAACATGGAAATAAAGGGACATAAAAAAAAAAGTTTTAGTATTATTAGTAGTATATTCACTTAATTATCAGTCATTTTAAGATTGTATATTGCTCACTGCTTCTACTATTTCTTGTATTTTTCCTGAATTCATCTTTTTCTAAATTAAACTTTTCCAGGCCAGTATTGAAAACAATTACTCACTTAACCATCTTAGGTCTTTTTTAGACACGCTTGGAATTTGATAGAGGTTTTAAAGGGTAATGACTGTGTTTTTAAGATGATGGGTCATGCAGCATTTTGAATAGTTCATGTACATGAGTGAATTGTTTCCATTTTTTTTCATCATCTCAATGTCTGCTGAAAAGTTGTGAGTGTCTTTGGGTTATGGAATTACAATAAAGGAAAATACAAGTACATGTTTTGGAACAACCAATAAAACTCTATTGTTCATATAACCATATTTCACTTGTGGCTTTTTCCTTCTTTGTGTTTGGCTTCATGCATGAACAGCATAGAACAATATTTTTGGGGGGGATTTGAGGATTCTCTGGAATTCTAAATTCCTAGACAATTACACCTGTCTGTGACATGAAATAAGCAGTTAATTGGAAATGAAAGTGTGTTTATCATAGCTTCCATCAAACATCTACAGTTCACATACAAGTATATGAAAGGTAACATCGCTTTCTGTTAAAAACCATGTCTCTAATTTGCTACCTGCCACTTAAAAGCACCATAAAACATGAAATCCACATCAAAAAAACGTAATACCTGACAGTAGTTAAGTCTCTCTGTATATGCACTGAAGTATTACTGTATCCAACCATTACACCCTTGCCATTTAGAGCAAGCCTGTTGTTGGCACATGTGTAATCCTTCAGAGAACGTGTGTATAATGCATTAAAATTCCACATGCAATAAACCCGTTATTTATAGGACCATAACAGCCTTGTAGTTTGTCTTACACAAACCCCAGAGGAGGAACCAAGACACTCAATCCTCTCATAGACACTGACTGCAAAAGCGACTGCAGCACATGGCCACTGGTTTGTATAGCTTCCTGATGTAAACCAGTCAAGATGTTTCTCTTTTTTTTTGGCCACATAAAAGCTAAAAGATTTATTGAAAATTAAGCACATAAGAATTTGTGGCAAGAGCAAAGCAGGGAAAAAGGGGGGCGCAAAGGACAGAGCAGAATAGGTAACACGTGTGATGTCATCGGGAAAATTGTGTAACTGCACAAAACAAGACAAATTTGTGACACAACGATTGTGGCATTAAGGAAGAATGTGTCACTTGCTTGTTAAAATTAAAAATAAAAGAATTAGCAAACAGATAAAAATGTTCTGCAAAACCCAGAAAAGTCATCATTCAAACAAGGTCACCGGAGTTCATCGGCTGAGACACAGCATCCTCGATTCCTTCTCACTGCAGGTACATTTGTAAGTGGGATTTTTCCAGTCGCAGTTACTGGAAGGAGTGACCGCACTCTGAGTTCCTAGAGAGGACTCAGTAACACTTCCTCTCATCTCAAGTATGGGAAACAAAAGCAACTCTCCTGATGAATACTACCATTGCGGCACCCCATTGCCACAAAATGCTGCAAAAGAGCAAGCGTCAGTCATTTTTGGGGAAAACGCTTGATGACAGGGTAAGCTCAGGTCTGGAACCTGATTTGGAAACTTGCTCTTCATATCATATCAGGAATTTTTATTACCAGTTGCATCCAGCTTTCCCTGCTCGACACAAAAACTAGAAAATATAGGAGCAGTAAGACGATGTGACATGGTGACAGTAAACAAACAGACATGCATTTATTTATTTATTTATTGCTATAAAACAGCAATTTTGTCAAATGTGCACTGCAAAGTCAAAAGCTCCGTTCCACTAAACGTCAGAATTCATGATAGAACTGGACTTGCTTACCCTCGCACTTATTATTAAATAAACAATGAAGTATGAGGTAAATGTTAATGATTAGTGGAATCTGGTGGAATGCCCACAATGCCATAGTTCTGCCCATTTAACAACAAATGAATGAAAATATTATTATTGTGGTATCACACCAAAGTGCATCACAGCACAGATATGGAAATGACTGATGTCTAAGATGGAGCGTTGTAGAACTAAAAGTCAGGTCTTGGACTCAAGACCAGTCTCGAGAACATTTTCTGCTTTCTGGGTCTCATCTCGGACTTGACCGTTCAAGGACTTGGTCTTGACTCAGCCCCGGATCACAGTGGGAGGAGAAGGACTCGTAAACTTCAGAGCGAGTCCTTGAGAACAACAGGTTTTTGTTACATTCATGTTAACATAAAATCCAATTATCCATCATTACAAATAAATTTAAATAATAAAAAAATATTATTTGAAAAGTACATCCCATGGTGCAATGCGCAGATTCTGCGTTCAGTGAGTGTCAGTAACTTCACGTCAGTTGCCAGTGCAATCACAGAGCGGAGACAAGATGAGCAACGAATCTGCAGTCATGAAATGTGCCTTTCTTAATTACAAAACAGTAACTGCAAAAGACCTTAAGAAATGTAAGTCCTGCCCACACCTTTCTAAGTAAAGCTGATGGAACCACTTCCAATTTTCATTGACATGTTTGCAGAAACCATCCTGACAGGTGAAAACTGACTTGTTTTCTTGGGCTTGGTCTCAATTTGGTCTTGCTTCATCAAAGATTTGGTCTTGTCATAGGGGGTCTCATCCCATCATTACTACTCGAAATAATACTAATGACTAAAGAAGCACCGTTTGTGAGCATGTAGACTTTTGTCGGTTTAGAAAAGCAAAGCACAACAGGTTACAGAAACATTCATTCTTGCACCTCATAGCTCCAATCTAAAAGAGAAAAGGATTCATCATAATTATCTAATTCTTTGTATCATTGCCTCTTCCTATTTACACCATGATGGTGGTTAATACCATATAATCATACACTCAAAAAAATAATTGACCCTAAAAAGTAGACTTTATGTAATTTAATCACATGACAATTTTCCATGTAATTCAATCACATAAACTGTAAGTGAATGCCGAGCCTTATGGTACACGTTTTGTTTTGTTGTTATATGATTTCATTGAATAAATGTTCAATTTTATGAACTTTACATAAATGTTATGTTAATATTTACCTGGACAAAGAATAATTTTCATGCTGTCTGTGTTTAACCTACTTCATCCAGGCAGGTTTAATTTGATTGCGATTTTTAGCGGAAAATAATAGCAATAAATATTTTTTGATACATGACAGTAGCATTTAGCATAAGAATCTGTAAGAGCAGGAGATGTTCATTATAACCTGATGAACGCTCTTTAACCTACAGCTGCTGAGTGGAGCTGCTCTGTAGTGGAACATAGGTGACCTCCTACACTAACAGAGCTGGGTGATTATAGGAAAATGTGCCACTATGTTAAGTTAAAGAGGCCAAAGGTACAGAGGAAAAGAATATGCAGGCTCAGTAAACATTGCCTAAATTAATAAACTCAACTCTAATCAGTTGTTTGACTTTTTCTCTCATAGTGAACTCTTTTGTCCTTATATACCTACACACATGCATATGATTTTTTTGTGGTTTCAGTTGTATTACCCAACATTTTATGGTAATACTCAACATTTTCATATCAGTAAATGCCTGGTTTGCAATACTCTGTTGCTGATTGATATAACACAATATTCTTCCCCTTTCATGAGAAACTTTGAGTCTGCTGTTGTAGTGTCTGGTTGCTTTTCCTGGGAAAATTCTGCCCAGTAATTCCTCTATTTTTTTCTGGGCATGCACGGATTAATAGAAGTGCTGGGTAGCTGGTATGAGGAATGATAATCACCATGGCTGGGCACACAAAGAAATTGGTATGAGCCACTAAAATTCTGACTGAATCAAAGAATTAAACAGAGGAACTCACACATTTGTTCAGAGAAGATATCTTAGAAATGCAGAGATGAAAACCCTGACCACAAATGTTGCTAAAACCAAAAATGAAAGAACAGAAAAGATGTTTAAAAAAAAAACACTTTTTTTGCACATGAAAACTCAAATAGAGAATGTTAGTCATTTTTCAATGTGCAACCACAATGATTCAAGCTTATTATTTAAACTGATGAACATAAATTGATAGTTACCAATGACATAATTGATATTGTTTTCTTGCAAACTGCTGCAAAAAAAAATGGATTTGATTATTAATCTTGATACTATATTATTAACTTGGGTTTTGTTGTTACCGTGAATTTCTGGACTTTTTTTTTTCTTGTCACATTTAAAGCAAGGCTCAAGAAAATATTTTTTGATTTTTATAGTAGGAATTTTAACATGCACATAAGAGTTTTTTATTCTCATCAGAAAATCTTTGAATGTGCCATAAAAGAGACCTGTTTATACCATGACACCACAAAAACACTGTTTATTAATGTAGGTAAGATGTGATGCTGCTGCTGTCCGTCATCTATGAATCACATCTTACATAAAATTTACCAAAATACAAATTAAGACAAATCCAGAAATCCTATTTTTATTAAGGCTGATATGTGACACACCACACAGAACATTTGCTCCCCTCAAACTCATTTCATATCACTATGTGGTGATATAAATTCTCACTGGGTGTTATTGATCTGATAAACATGGGGCTCTGAACAGCATCCACTCTTCGGCACAGCAAATACTGCCACTCTGTGTTCCGAAACCGACAGTGCTGCCTGAAACCCAGCTCCACTCTAGGGCCCACAATTTTTTCCACACTGCAAGAAATATCTCTTTTACCTGCTTTTTAATTATCATACCTTCTGTGAGTTCACCTCAAAATGTACAAAGTATTTTATATAAGAAATGAATCACAGTCTCTTTGCATCTTAATAAATCTGGAACATTCCTCCTCTGGGCGATGCTTAACTATGTTTATTAATGTAATTATGACTTTCACTGACACGTCAGACTTCTGTTTACTCTCTTAAACTAAGATACAGACACTAAATAATGATGTTCAGTGTAACTGAAGGTGTTTCTTCACAGAATATTTAATGGAAATAGCCACTAAGAAGATTTGATATCCCATTTGTCTGTTTTTTCCCTATCAACTTAAAAACACTGTTTGGGCAGAAATTATGTTTGCAATACAGAATCTTTCTCAGAGAACAAAATATTCAATATTATAGCCTAAAAATAATTCAATACTGTACATTCATGGCTCTTCAATTGAATTTTTAAAGAATATTTTGAGAAGCATAGATATATCTGTATTCTATATTAACATTGTCATATAAAGCATGAATACTTTTTGGCTGTGAGCTTCTATGTAGAGTCATAACACAAATGGATATGTATTAAAACAAATCTGTGTGCTTTCTTTTACAGAGTATCTAGACAGACATATATGCTCTAATATGGTACACTTATCTTTATTCACTTGGATTTTAATTGTTTTCTGCCAGATAATAAAAGCGCTCCAATGAAATAAAGACCTCTTGGGTTGTTAATAAAGTGCTGAGATCAAGAAAATGGCCCTTAATTCTAAAGAATCCCTTGAACCATAATGAGAATAACTTCTTTTCTCAAATTTCACCAACAGATTTTGAATATTCACTTGCTGTGAATAAAAATTATTACTTAGGTTATATAAATTTATAGAGTAATAATATTATTCACACTGGCGCAGTAGAATACTAAACGATTTGCTAAGATGTTTCGCAGAGCAGGCAGCTGGCATCTCTGAAGTCATTCTTCTGCCAAGGTCGCTCTTCAGCTCTTAACACACACCCTTTGAAAGCACCTTTAGTTTCAGATGATGCGTCTCAGCCAGAGGTCTGAAGTTAAAAAACGGGACATTCTGATAGCTCATAGCCTATCTCATTTCCTCCAAAACCCCAAAGACCAGCGCTTGTATTATTCAATTAATCCCTAAAGTGACGTGCTTAGACGCAGGTGGGGAGAACATAGAGCTGGAGGAAGGAGGCAGACCATACACGCAGGTTGTCATGACATCACCACGGGCTGGCTATAAAGCGGTGAGGACTAATACACTGAGTTAGAGGAGCACTTTGGGAGCTTTGGAGTACAGGACGGACTGAAGCCTCTGGTGTTTAACAGCTGATTGGCTGCTACTGCCGTCCCTCTTTCTGAACTTCAGCGCATAGGAATCCCTTAAGAATACAAGATTTATCAAAATGAACTTGTCGTACTTGGTAGCTTGTGGACTTATAGTCACCCTGCTTTCAGTAAGGATTGGGGCAAAACCTTTATCTCAAGCGCAGCAAAAGGTAAGAAGAAGACACTTACAGTATATATATATTCTCAGAACAGATATTAGCTGTGGAATTTTCAGGAGTGAACAGCTGTTCTGTGGCCTAGACTGTTGTTTTACACATCATATTACGCGATGACTTCAGGTTAGCAATTATGTGGGGACAAAACTTTCCCCAACTCCCAGATTTTAAGTATTCGGGGTTTTTTTTTCTGTAAATTGCTGTAACCGCTTAAAGAAATGATCCGAAGAGAAAACAAGACTAAACAAGTTTGTGTACCTCGAGAAAAAACTGTATAGAGTAGAATATTTGAACATTGTGTCCCATTGAAATTTCCATCATGTCAATAATCCAGTGCGTAAAAGTGTAATTACGCATGGATTACGCATAAGGATTTTCACTCGATGGTATCTAGTCTTTTTAGAGACAATATCTTCGAATGTGACTTTTAGTTTATTAACAGTCAGAGTTCAGGATGTCTGTAAATTGATGCCGGTGTCTGCGTTCAGACCAGAGGAGCGGGCTACAAACACCTGCCATATGCCTCCTCACTGCAGGAGAGCGACTTCTGAGTTACATGGAGAAAATCTAAACCGACCTACAGAAACCTGACAGAGAGATCAAATGGAAAGAACTATTTCTCTTAATGATGAATCGACTAAATTTTGATCATAAGACACCGCTCATCTCAGTCGTCCCCCCACCCCCACCCCATCCGTGCGTAATCTCACGTGTATTCTATAATACATTTACACATTGATATTTTTTTCCTTTCAATTAGAGGGTTTTTATGAAAATACCCAATTATACAGCAAGTTTCGCGTTTTTTCCCTCCAACTTTGTATTGACAGATGCTCAAACAGCGAGACTGGATTGTGATGAAAGACTTTACAAAACCCATCAGTTGTTGCTGCTGCACTTTTGTAATACATCCAACATCGGTTCATTGTTGTTTTTTCTTCAATTTTTGTTTCAGTCTCTTAGAAGTTTGCTGGGCGAAGAGCTGGCGGAGTTTCTGGAGTCGGAGGAGAGGGAGAGGCGACTAGACGCTGTGCGCTCTCGGATACGGTTACTGCGAGATTTACGCATGGACACCCGCGCCAGAGGGATGTGGGCTCGTCTCCTTAACGACCAGCCCGCACGGAGGAGAGACAAAACGGGAAGCAAGAAAGCGGGTTCCACGGCGAGGAGTGGCTGCTTCGGTCACAAGATGGACAGAATAGGAACCATCAGTGGGATGGGATGCTAGGGATTGGATCAGCGCTGTGATGGTGAGTGCTCTGCCATATCTGAGATCCTCATTTGTCCACTGGATGCATGTTTACTAAAGCAGCAGGAGACTGTAAGTGCAGTTAGCAAAGACTGGATGTGTGGAAGACAAGGAAAAGGGAAGGAGGGGGGCTCAAGACAGACAAAGGTTGATAGAGGCTAAGTTGTAATCTATAAAGGAGAGGATTCACAATGGTAAGGTCACAAAAAAGGCAAATAAAGGCAGTATGAAAGAAAACACTTATTACTCTTACTGTCAGTCTGTTGTACTGGTGTGTCCTTGTAAGCTGCAGTGACATGATATGTAAGAACAAAGTGCAAGAAAAGGGCAAAAAGAGAGGATGGTTTCTATTTCATGACAGATTCTTTATGAGTCTAGTCTATACAGTAGCTCCAGAACGCAAGAAAGGAAGGAAGTGTGAGAGAGGAAGGGTGGGAAGGATGGAGAGAAATAAAAGCAAAACTGACACAAAGAACAAAAATATAGAAAAGATGCACTGTCAGGTTGTTATTTTTCTTGACGGTCGTCTCAGGATACTACTTTACATCAAATGTTGAGCCAGGCTAGAATAAAAAAAAAATAAATAAAAAAAAAAACAGGACTGAAGCAGAATATTAAGTTTAAAGGACAGGCATTGTATGGTTGCATGTGATAAATTCATATTCTAGGTCAGTAAGTAAAGAATTAAGCACATTAACTTTGACACCACATCATACTGTCACTCCTGATTACCAGACATGTTGATAAAAAAGATGATGTTTTGCTTCAGAAGTTGTTATTTCTGACAAGTGATACCATTAAACCTCAACCACCACTTCAATAATCATCCTCTAACAGGAACCCCGTAGAAAGGGAGGCCTCTTAAACTGATAGAAACTGTATGAGAAACAGTCTACTTAATATGTATGCAATGATCCCATCTGCTTCATCCAAGAACAAGCAGGATATATTAGATTAAAGGAAAAAAAGAAGTTGGTGTCGGAAGGAAATGCAGATGCAGACGCAGACAATCAAAAGCAGCCCCCCTGTGGCGGCAGTGATCTTTCTGGGAAACCCATTCCCTTTAGCGAAGTGATTTTAACAAAAACAACAAGGGGGCTGCGGTAATGAATGAAGTACTGAGGAAGCTAGGTGACGCACAATTAGTCCCGAGGCCTGTGGTTGTGGCAAACTGTGAAATCTTGAAGGGGGAGTGTGATTTTTGTGACTAACTCAGTGAGTTAGTATGTTTTTCATCACTGACACACCTCTTTCCTCCCTTGGGCTTCGGTATTCTAAGTCAGTGGCAGACGTGTATTTCAGAGGCGATAGTTACAAGTTAATCTAAAAGTTTAACTGAGCATAAAACTTTTAAGGAACACATAAAAAATGATTGGTTGTTGTAGGACTAATTACAGAGTCACTGATTATTCTGATATCTGATACCAAATATTAACATTTGTGTTAATGAGTTTCAGTGAAATTTGGACTAATTTATTTTTTATTCTCTCTTTTTCTAGATTTCTGGACGATGGGTTTGGACAACAAAGGCTCAGTTTGTTCTCACCTGAGGGGGAAAAAGAAAAACTCACCATGTGACAGATTTTCGGTACGAAAGTCACCATGACCAGCATAAACAAAGACTGAGATGACAATGCTACAAAACCCTCATATAAATATATATATAATAAATATGCAGGTATACAGTATATACATATATACATATATGTATACCATTCAAATGGTCAACAGATACAAATACAGATGCATCCCACAAGATAGCGGACAATGGTGTAAAAACTACAAACCGCAAAGCTGTATATTGTTGCTGCTGCTGCTGCTGCTGTACATTCATGTACTTCATCTTCCCCTGCATAAATGTATTTATGTTTAAAAAACTATTTATATGTTTATAAAAAGAGATATTTATAAATATGAGTTTTATTTATGTAACATTTTGAAAATGGATGCAAACTGCAGGTCAATTCTGTTTGTAACTTTTCTTTTGTCTCAAATAGTTGTAAATGTTTTCAAAAATGATAAAAAGAACATTCCATGTGCACTTACATGTTTCCTCTCATGTTCTTTTTTTTTAATGTTTCTGTGATGTTGTTTTGCTCGTACATTACACTGTGTGGTTTTCCTGGTTAAGAAAAAAGAAAAAGTTGCTTTTTTAGGTTGATTCTCATTAAGCGCTTCCTCGTCCTGAGTTCCCTGAAAGTTTTGGAACAAATCTGCCTGGAGTAAACAACCACCTGAGGCTTGTCCAATTTATTGAGTCTTTTCATGTTTAATGATAAAGGCAGTAAAATATTACCTACTGTATATGGCACTAAAACGCTTGTAAGAGCACAGTTTCCAAAGTAAAATGCATTAAATATTGGACAACACAAGAACATAAAATGCTAGATGTTTACAGGAAAAAACAAACAACTCAAGACTAAAAGATGGAAAAGTATAAACGCAAGTCTATAAAATGTGTTTATAGAAGGAAACGTGATAATTAATTAGTAAGATGAACTCATGGAAGGAGGTTGTTCCACAGTCTCATTATATAATTAGATGAAAGATATTGAAAGTTAAGAAAAACCCTTGGACGTAACGGATTTACTCATATCTGAATATTATCATGTTCTTTTAGAGCAAACATAAGATATATTGGCATGTGTTGTTCAAAAGATAAATTACACACTAACAATTTTTACATTACATATTTATCATCAATTTGGTTTTAGATTTAAGCAAACTGATGCCACAAAAATTGTACTTTGTGCATCAATTACTTGCAATATTATACTCTGACACTAGAGGACAGCATAAACAGATGGAAATAAGTGAAGCCACTTGTACACAATCCATAAATAAGGAGTGTGGAAAATGTTACATATCTAAATGTTGAGTGAGTTAAGGGATTGTTTTCTTTGTGTTATAGAAGATAAAGCAAAATACACACAGTCTTACATAGCACGACAGGTTTTGTTGGTGTAATTCCGTATAAAGGACATTTCATTTGATCAACGTCAAAAAGCAAATCTTACTGAAAAACAAATGAAGAATGAAAATATCTATCGAAAAACATAATGGTTTTTGCTTAATTGTGTCTACAGGGGTACTTGGTGCTGCAATTACACTAAAATACAACAAACGCAACAAAAGACAGCACTCCGCATGAACAATAATCAACATTTAGTCTTTAAAAACTTCTTCAAACCTGTAAAACGAATTTTTTTAAAAATCACACGGATCACATTTGGATAGTAAACCAAAAGAAAGTGAGTAGTTATTTAAAAATATACCCCATAAAATTAATCACCCCTTTGCCCGTTATCGTGTCTGCCATTGCCTCCCATATTGTGAGCTTTATTATGGTGACATTTAAAGTGGCACCGCCATTTAATCCAGGTACAACAATGGTACATACAATGATTAAAAAAAAAAAAAAAAAAGAAGAAGAAAAACAACTTTGTATATAACCCTGAATTCTCAGCCTAAAAGGTTAAATCTAATATTATCCCAAATGGTTTCAAATCATGTATTGACCTATAATGAGTCCTTCAGTTGACTGGTATATTCTACTTATTTATCTCTGTCATTCTAACAAACTGTATCCTGTATTTTTAATAGTCAAGAGCAAAACAATTCAATGCCCTAAAACCCTTAAACTGAGCCTTAATGATGTGGATTCTCACCACTAGAAAACATAACTTCAACTTTTTTGCACAATTACATTCATAGATTTAACATGGGATTTCCAGTTGGAGACCTAGCCTCTAGAGTCAACCACAGTTACTTAAATCAAGACTCATGTGATATTTAAACACATAGAAAAGACAGAGGAAGAGATGATGCACAATAAACACATAAGGACCAATACTGAAAAAACAAACATATCTTCTCATGATAGTGTGAACTAAATGTACAGAAATAATAATGGGTAATACCACTGCAGGTACTGACAGTGGGACCTCATAAAGTGATGTACATGGTGCTGCCACTCTGCTGTGAAATGCAAAACAGGGAATATAAAATGCAATGCTGCCTCTGTGTGGTGTCGAGGGTTAATTACTCAAATATGCAGTTCCCCAGGGAAAAACATGACTGACCCTCGGCTAACACGCAACGGATAGATAGACAGACAGACAGAGTCACTACAACTGAAAGAAAAGCAGCAATGTCACTTATTTAAAAAAAAGACATTAAATAAAAATATGTTTCTAATAAATCAGGGTATATACAGCAATCTTTGAGTCAAATTTACTACCATTTAATACCTTTTTTTACTACCTTCAGATGGTTT
>JAPSES010000258.1:10584657-10595215 GCA_029822895.1 Maxillicosta whitleyi
AATCAATTAATTAATAGAATATATGCTATTTTGCCCAGCCTGGTTTTATAAAAATCATCACTTAACCTGGCTGTACAAATTATTTAGTCACATTGACATTCAGCGACACTTCCCATTATCCCTGTGTTCACTATTAAAGGTTCTGTCTTCCCTTTGATATTGCTAAGCAGTCTCAATCCACAAAGCTAAGCTTGGGAGTGTCTCCATAAAAATACATTCACATTGATAGCAAAGTAAAGTTTATTCAGTGTATAACAAGTTTCATGCCCCTACAGAGGAGTCTGAAGAGGAAGCCCCACCACCAAAGAAGACTCCTGCAAAAGCAAAACCAGCCAAGCCCACACCAGCCAAGGCTGCTCCAGCAAAGGCTGAGGAGTCAGATGATGATGATGACGATGATGGTAGGATGTGAAAAAACAGCACAGGCCTTGATGAAATAATTCCAGCTGCTTTTCTTGTGACATTTAGACACCCTCCATTTCTTGGCATACATGTAGTTGTTTAGTACTCTTGTATGTAATGTACGGAGGAAAAGTAAATGCAGCGCTATGTCTTCGGTGCCGGTGTGTTTTATCGTCTGCCGGTTCTATCCTCAATCGCTGTTACATTCTAAGCTGTTTTGTCTCTCCACTATGATTATTGTAAGCATTTGTTCAGCTGCTGTAATTTTATTTGTAAATTGTCATCAGATGAGTCAGAGGAAGAAGCCCCACCACCTAAGAAAGCAGCTAAACCTGCTGCCAAACCCCCAGCGAAGGCTCAGCCTGCTAAAGAAGAGTCCTCAGATGATGATGATGACGACGAAGATGAGGATTCAGAGGAAGAGGCCCCACCACCCAAAAAGGCTGCAAAAGCAGCTGCTAAGCCTCCTGCAAAAGCCAAACCTGCCAAAGAAGAGTCATCTGAAGATGATGATGACGATGAAGATGGTGAGATGAGCCTTTAGATTTTTTATTTTCTTCTGAAAATGTTAAAAGATCATGTGATGATCAATAAGGGACTTAATACTGAATGTATGATGTTACCTTTTTCAGTATCTGATGTGGGTCAGTTAGAAATGCTCAGTGAATTTGAATAGGTCTGATTGTTTACTAATATCTGGACATTTGTCTCAGACTCTGAGGAGGAGATGGATACCACTCCAGCCCCAGCTGCAGCAAAGGCAAAGAAGGCAGGCATGGTAAAGGCCAAGGAAGAGTCAGAGGAGGAGGAGGATGACGATGATGATGACGACGAAGATGATGATGATGATGATGAAGAGGAAGAGGCTGGTGAGTTTGAAATTCACCTGTTGAGATATGTAGCGACACACTAATATAATAATAATAATACTCTAATTTTAAGTTTAATGCGTCTAAGTTTTCACAACAGCTAGGAGGAAATGAACATGTCATGAGGCTGTAAACAGACATGAGAAGGTGTAAAAATCACACCACTGCTTTTTTCAATTAAGCAGTTGAACGAACCGACATTGTCAAATATATCACTGATAGAATTGCGTGCTAATACACACAAAGTGAGTATCTCAAATTGTTTTTAAACAGGAACATTTGCAAAAACTTCATTTTCTATTTAACGGACAGGATATTTTGAGTATTTACAAGAAAGATGAAGAATGAAGACAATCACTTTGTTGTACGTATACATTAGGCAGATACATTTGTAGTTACTCTGAAGCTGAATAATTGAGTGAGTTAATGTTAAACAGTTAATTCATCTTGTAATCATTAACAAAAGCTCCACGTAAATCAAAATTGGAATAAGGAAATACTGGTTGATCACAACTAATTCCACCTTCACTGTCACTTTACCTGTCCAGTTTCCCACAAGTGTGGTGTGTGTTTAGTTGCATATTTGAAATTACACATTACATGAGATTGATTTGCTTATGTGAGCATGTTATATTTTGCATATATGAAGCCTGGAAAGACGGATATTACAGTTAAAGGTATACTTGTCGTCATCCTGTTTCTTGGTTACACTGTTACAAAACATAATTACACATTTAGTGATGCATGGTTGCAATGTAGCCGTGTATATTGGCTATTTAATTATTTAAGAAATGCATTCTTTTCAGGCTCACATGCAGCATTAGGCAGGAACATTAGTTCTGTGTCTATGAAGTAAAACTTAAATCTCCCCTGACCTCAAATAAAAACTGTCCATATTTTGTTTAGGAAAAAGTTGACAATGCTGGTTTTATTTCATTTTTTTAAATATGCATGTTCATCTCAGCTAAACCTTTTGGTTGTATGGTGTCTCTGATATTTAATGTATCGCATTACTTTTCAGAGGTTCCAGTGACCCCTGGTAAAAGGAAGGCAGAGGCCAAGAAGGACACGCCACCTGCCAAGAAGGCAAAGTCAGATGGTGAAGGTATGAATAAATGAGTTAGCCTGTCTAATGATGTAATCATTACATAATGATGATCAACAAGGGACTTAATACTGATGTGTGATGTCACCTTTAGTTCTTCTGAATGTGTGAAAACACAATTGCTTGTCTGATGTTAAACATTATAAAAGCTTACTTGGTGTATTCTTCATCCACTCAGGATTTTCTATATTTATTGGAAACTTGAACTCTAACAAGGACTTCGACGAAATCAAATCATCTCTGAGGAAATTCTTCTCAAAGAACAGTCTTGAAGTAGCAGATGTCCGGTTAGGTGCTTCCAAGTAAGTTGTATATAGCCCATTTAATACATGTGAAGTACTGTTTGATCCTATTGGGGTTGTTTTACCCTTTGACACAAGATGGGATGAAAGATTTTTACTCCAGTGTCTGTGACAAACTAACACTGCAGAAGAAAAAAATAGACTTAACAGTGGGTTAGTTGAATCTTTTGTCAGCCATTTTGAAGTGTGGGTTAACATTGCACATGTTGGGTGGTTCCAGATTTAATGCAAATTTGATAGTCTTGTGCTGGTCAAGTAGTGTTGCTCATTTAATGAGTAAAATTTTCACGAATGAATTTTCTTAATATTTGTCACTTTTGCCTGCCTCGACAGGAGATTTGGCTATGTAGAATTTTCATCAGAAGATGATGTGCAGAAGGCACTGGAGCTAAATGGCAAGAAGGTCATGGGTCAGGAAATCAAGCTGGAGAAAGCCCGTAGCAAGGAGAACTCACAAGAGGGCAAGAAAGGTAACGGCTGCTTTAGCCAGAGTCACTATGCATGTATGCAAATTTGGGGGAATAGATTAACATATAAATCAACTCTTAATGTATCAGAGCTAATGTTGATGTTTGTCCCACAGAGAGGGATGCACGGACCCTGTTTGTTAAAAACCTTCCATTTTCTGCAACGGTTGATGACCTCAAAGAAGTTTTTGAAGATGCCGTAGATGTCCGGGTACCTCCAGGTCAGAATGGATCAAACAGAGGGTAAGAACAACCGCTTCTTTGTTGACCCAGTTGACAGACCATAAGTAATAAGAAAACTGACTTTATGGGTATGATTAACTGATACTTGATGTCTTTGTTCCATGATATTCTCAATAACAATCTTTATACAATTGTTTTTAGCATGCAGGTGAATGTTTCCTAGAAGTTAATTTTTCCTTGTTCTTGCAGTATTGCTTACATAGAGTTCAAAACTGAAGCAGAGGCAGAGAAGATGTTGGAAGAAGCCCAGGGAACCGATGTACAGGGGAGAAGCATCATTGTCGACTTTGTAGGAGAAAAGAGCCAGAAAGGGGCTAAGGTGGCAGGTAAGCAACCTGAAGTCTTAAAAGTAAAGATTTGGATCATTAGAACTTTTAATTAATATATTAAGTGGGGTCGCCTTGAAGCTTTTCACTCTCCAGAGAATGGAGAACTGCCAGTAGTATGTATGAACTCCATTCATCATGTTATATTCTTGTAATAAATGACACCTTGCAGGAATGGTTATTTTTGAGTCAGATGTTTTAATGATTACAGACCGTTCTAAGTTGGCCTTATCTACTATGAAGGCCTTGAATTTAAAACGGGAAACCTTTCTGATTGTGGCTAGACACAATGCTCATATATCTCCTTTAATCTTTGCGCAGAGTAGCTCTAACCCAATGTTAATTTAGTCCAAAATCTAAGAGGAAACATGCTCTTCTATGTTTATTCATCTTGCTGTCTGGTCTTCCTTCTCCCCCTGTAGCATCAGCAGCATCAGTCAGTAAAACGCTGGTTGTGAATAATCTCGCCTTCAGTGCCACAGAGGATGCCCTTCAGTCCACATTTGAAAAGGCTGTTTCTATAAGGATTCCTCAGAGGGATGGCCGACCTAAAGGGTAAGGGATTTATACAGCGTATAATTTTTCAATTACCTGAAAATTATGTACTGATAAAATTGCTAGTATGCCTCCACCTTCTCATGAGCTCCTCTTAATCCAACCCATGATTTTGCATGGATTCGCACGAGAAGCAGAGTCACTGCACAGTTAGAACAGGCTCTCCCTGCTTTCATGTGGATGATGCTTATGTCTGTTGTGCAACATATATAAATGTCTTGCGATATAATTTCAAGACATCTCGAGGAGCTTGTTCTTTGATTTGTAATGTCCAGCTTTGATTCACATCTGTCTCATCTCCCTCACAGGTTTGCTTTCGTAGAGTTTGAGACTGCAGATGATGCTAAAGAAGCTTTGGAAAACATGAACAACACAGAAATTGAAGGGCGGTCAATCAGACTGGAATACAGTCAGAGCGCTGGTGGCCGAGGGGATGGCGGCAGAGGAAACTCAGGTGAGTCTCATTAAAATGAGTAAACTGCGTTCCTGGTGTTTTTTTTTTTCTAATTCACATGACTACTGCAACAGTTGTACATGGTTGTTGGTCAATTCTCTGGTTAGGGTTTTTTTTTTTCTGACAGGGAATGTGCTGCCAATGGTCATTGAGCTCACTTTTTCCAAAACATGACCAGAAGTGATGAAAATTGACTTCCTGAAACTCTGTGACGATTTCAAAGATAGTCAAGTCCTGATCTGGTCTTTGCATAAGTCTAGAGCTCAAACCACTACAGGACAACTTCTTGTTAGACATGTCACTTAGTCCAAGAAGTCGTATTTTTTCAGGTCGAAGCCAATGGTGGAAATATTAATCAGCAGTGTTAGGAGAGAAGTTATGCAGAGAACATAATATGGCCAAAATATGACTTGAACAATTATGCTTTGAGGCTAACGATCTGTACTTGTTTTGATGGCCATCGTGGTCTGACATTCTGTAATTCTTTCCATGTCTCACACTCTAGGTCCAACAAAAACTCTTTTCGTCAGGGGTCTCTCTGAGGACACAACAGACCAGACTCTGAGGGAATCATTTGAGGGTGCTGTGGCAGCTAGGATAGTGACAGACAGAGACACAGGGTCATCGAAAGGGTAAGTCT
Source organism: Maxillicosta whitleyi (assembly GCA_029822895.1). Taxonomy (NCBI): domain Eukaryota; kingdom Metazoa; phylum Chordata; class Actinopteri; order Perciformes; family Neosebastidae; genus Maxillicosta; species Maxillicosta whitleyi. Next base: position 10,590,021 of record JAPSES010000258.1, read on the forward strand.
GTCAAAACTCAGAAGCTCTTCTTGTGAGCACCGCTCTGTCCATCAATGGCAGTGTACGGATTCGCATATGAAGTAGATGAAAGTCGCAGTTAAACAGGCAGCTAACTTTAGTGGAAGTTGCCCATGTCTGATGTGAGACAGTGTCACTGACATGGAAAATTATATGAATTTCTGCTTTGTAAAATCATTTCACAATTGTGTAGACTGTTCTTGTGAAGTGTGAAAGTCAAATTTGTCTTGTCCTTCAGATTTGGCTTTGTGGACTTCGATAGCGAAGAGGACTGCAAGGCAGCCAAGGAGGCCATGGAGGATGGAGAGATTGATGGCAGCAAGGTGACCCTCGACTACGCCAAGCCAAAGGGCGAAGGCGGCTTCCGTGGGGGCCGAGGTGGTGGATTTGGTGGCGGATTCGGCGGCCGTGGCGGCGGCAGAGGTCGTGGTGGGTTCGGCGGCCGTGGTGGTGGTGGCAGAGGAGGTCGCGGTGGGTTCGGCGGCCGTGGAGGTGGACGAGGTGGCTTTGGAGGTAAGAGCAGATCGGAGAAGACTGCCTCAGATATTATCTAAACTGAGCAGGTCATGTTGTCTTAAGGATTGTTTTCAGTACACGAGATGCTTGTACGATCAGATGAATGCCTCCAGGTTACTGGTAGTATTCTATACAGTTATAGATGCTGGTAAACTAAGACGCTTTTGTTGTCATTGTAGGTGGAAGAGGTGGCGGTGGATTTGGAGCCAAACCCCAGGGAAAGAAGATAAAGTTCGATGACTAAATTCTTAGTCATTTTTACTTTTGAATGAACTCTGGTTTCAACAGTTTTCAGAGCTTTTGGACATTCCAGAAAGCATAATTGATATATATTTAACTTTTACTGGGCATTTTAGCCCTTTATTTCAACCCTTTCCACCTTACCCTCCTGTGCCACTACGGTACTTTAATCCTTCTCTGCTTAAGTGCTACATGTGAGTACTGAATGTCCCGAATGCAGACCTGCACCTCTCCCTCACGTTATCTTACTTTCCGAAGGAGCGAAATGGAACAGGTCTGACAAACAAGTTTGCTGTGAAAAACGCGCTCGTCTTTGTCAGATACATTGTGTAAATTTAAACAGTTTGTATGATTTCATTTTACCTTTTTGTAAAGACAATACACGTGTATCCATGTTTTTGTTCTTATTTTGTCATTTAGTTTGCTTTAGGTGCCAAGTTTTACTGTAATGTGCAAAGCATATTTTGATAGATCTGAGGTTGAGTTCTGTGTGGCAGTGATTATGCCATATCATTGGTGGGACACTTTTGGTGTTCAAGTCAGAGGATGAAAGCCCTCTAATCTGTGTAACATAAAATATTTGTAGTGCATCCACTAATTTTTTTCCCATCTGAGAATCTCAAGATTTTCACAAAATAAACCTTGTAGGTGGTGATTTTTAAATGTTTCTTGATTACTTTCATTTCATTGAAACGGTGCTAAGTAACAAAGCTGAGATTTTTTTGTTGTTGTTGTTGTACCAAATTACGTTAAGTTAATTACAAGAGCTCTGCAGGAAATTCTATGAAAGTAACAAAGTTGGTCAAAATCTAGGAATTTGAAGCCAACAAATTCAGTGTGAAACAACTGTATTCTGTGAAAACTGGATCATAAATTTATGTCATTGCTGGACAAAAAAGGCCTCACCTTGATTAACAGGGCAGGCAATTGCTGTAGTGATTAGTATGTTCAGAGTACAACATGCTGTGAGTAGATTCTCATTTCTTAAACGACCATGAATTAGCAAGGGAACAAAGATTGGACAATTGTAGGAATCATCAGTTTAAAAAAAAAGATGTATGAGCGTTATATGGGATGAATGATTCTACAGTGAACATCCTGTGGTCAAAGGTAAAGATGGTCCAATGATGAGCATAATCTGAAACTTATAGCAGGGGTGTCAAGGATGGGGCCCATACAGCCCAATAGAATCTGTATTGGGAGAACTACTAGTAAAGTAGCATATACACCTATAATTAAATGTGTTTGAATTTTTCCCTATCTTTTAGAGCACAGGTGTCAAACATGCGGCCCGGGGGCCAAATCCGGCCCCTAGAATGAATTTGTGAAATGCAAAAATGTATTAACAATAATTTTAGTTCAGGTTCCACATTGAGCTCAATTCAGTGTCATAATAACCTAGAAATAGTCACAAATCCAATTTTTAATCTTTGTAAATATATACCTTTTCATCTAGACTAAAACGAAGTATAATTTGGCAAAATATCTGAGTTACCTGAAATGTCTTAAAAGTGTGCAATTTTAATAATATTCCACCTGTTACATATTTTGTCAATCCAATGTGATTTGTACATTTATAATGTACATGTGGAAGTGATAAAGTAAGCATAATAGTGATTATAGTGTTTATCACATTGTTTGAAAGGATTTGTAGATTTAAACATTTTCATCATGTAATTTTACTTTTTTCACTGTAAAATATAAAGACAAGTTTAAAGTTGACATTTATATATTCTGTCATTTTAGTGGTTCAGCCCTCTGCACATCAAATATGAACTAAAATGAGTTTGACACCTCTGTGTTAGAGTGAAGAAAGTGAAAATCCATAAGGAAAATTATTGTATCTACAAACTATCTGGTTTTAAAAACCAAAAGTTAATTTATGCATGCATTTCAGCCTACAAATCACAGATCTGCAAAGGCACAAAGCCTTATGTAATGGTCAGAAAGGTTATCACTTAATATATGTTGTGACTGAACACCCTTATTTGCCCACAAGGTGGCAGTGTCTTCGAAGTAAATAGTTGTGGTTTTCAGAACAAAACAAAAAATGTTTGACCTACATTAATGTAGATTCTATAAAAAAAAGAAAAAAAAAAGGTGTTCCAAAAATGTTCAATTAGACAAATCCAACTAAGCAGAGTTCATTCCTAAATCTGTAGCATGTTCTCTAATATCTGGTACTGGTCCTCTAAAATCTGCTTTTATTTGGAACTTTAAGGCACAGGCTTGGTTCTGTATCCTGTCAGTGTTGTGATTTCTCACTGGTAAAGAGTGACGGTGATAAATGGCTGACCTGAGCTGCCGAGCAGATCTCCCATGACACTGCCAGACAGCGGACAGTGGTTCGCTGTCATCTCCTCGGTCTGGTGACTGAACAGGGAGCTTTGTTCCAGAAGGTGCCTGGGCAGGAGGCGCTGATGATGGGGCCTCTGAATACTCCCATTTAGAGATTTGTTGCCCCCCACCTTGTTAGACCAGCAACAGAGGTCATACAGCTTTTAGTCTGACGTGTCAACTGTCCCTCTGTGCTTTCTTAGTTCCCTTTTCAACTGTTTTTTTTTTTTTTCTGCTTTCAGATCAGCTTCCTCTCATGTGATTAAAAATAAACTATATATGATATATGTTTACAGAAAGAAAAGGGAATTAATAACTTGGTTACAATTGATGAGGTAAGCTAACACGTTTAACTTATTAATACCATAGTATAACATTGTTTTTAACTAAAGGCAGCATCAATAGGGCATTGTGAAGAGGAGAGGACAGTGACTGATACTTTATCTCATTTGTTTAGTGGCTGGTGTAAATAGGGCCCTCTTTAAATAGAAGTATACTTCTGTAAGACCTCTTCACAATGGATCATTGTGGAGTACACGGTGTCCTATAGCACAGATGTATTAAGTCGGTTTGCCTTGGCCTCTTTTCCAGTGGGATACGAGGAGACAGCGAGCATACAGGCCGCATTTACCCAGCATGCATTCATGCACAGGAACAATGTACTGGCACATGCATCTTATTCTTGTTTGCATTAATCTCAGAACAAATTAATAATGTGTGGTACCATTGAATCAGATGGAGACAAAAGGTGTTTACACAACAGCTTTATTTTAACCCTGCACAGCTGAGCTGAAGAAATTAGATATAAGATATAATATATTCATATTTGTAGTTGTATCATGTTACTACCACTGAACAGATCTGTTTCCATCCCACTATTGTAAATTTCCAAGCTTTGTATTCCAGGAAAAAGTTGAAAGGGCTCCTTTTGTGCTCGTTTCCTCAACCTACATATCGTTAGCCTCATAAAACAATTGCCTAAGTCATATTTTTGGCTACATTGTGGTAAAATCCAATGGAGAGTGGACTGGAATGTAAAGAGTAAAGCAGATATTACAATTTGGCCAAAAAACATGACTTGGGCAATTATGCTATGAGGCTATGAACGATATGAGTTATTGAAACACTAATAAAGTGTCTTCCATAGTCATGTGTTTCCTGTTGCGTTACTATAAAAATCAATCATCTAGTCAGAATAAAGACACATTTGTAGATTTAGATACTACTCTATGCACATTAATGTAAATGAGAAATGCTGTGTGAGCTGGTTTTTAAAAAGCCCACTCAGCAGCCTATAGGTTGAGGAATGTTCTTTTTTAATTTTAACCCAAGCAACGACATTCCCATCCTTAGCCACGCCAGTGATGGTCCTCCAGAGGGCCTTTGAAGAAAGTAGAGGGTTGGTGTGAAAGTTTGCAACCCCTTCCAGGCGACCCATTGACCGTGGTTACATCAAAAGCTTCCTCCAATTAGTGTCAACAAATATGCAGCTCCTGCTCTGTAGCTAGGTTGGATAGCTGGGAGTGTACTTGCATACAGTCGCATATCATCACCGGAGTGGGAAATTTACACTAGATGATGATAAGTCTTGGCTGGTGGCTGGTAGGATTGTAAATTGTTCCAGCAGTAGCAGTGTTGTTTTTACTGTAGAAGCCTTCCACACATGCAATCTGGAAAGAAAAAAAATGAACAAGTGTAGTAGTGTTCTACGAAGTTGTACTGACCTTTTATGTAACCCCCTTAGCAGTACATCTTTTGTCAGTAGGTTTTCTGTTACTCTCTACTAGTAGGTTTGCCCAGCAGGCTTGTGAACAACTGTACAAAAGTGAATTGTCATTTATTACTTTGTAACTGCTCTTTTATGTCCCTCGCACATATACATTACACCCCCGAGTACTTTACATTTACTTCCTGTTGTAAAGTGGTGTAATTAAGTCATAGTGATGGTCTTACTCATAGCTGTGTGACCTGTATGTTTGATTATTACGTAACAATGGTCAGGTAGCATCTATAAATCAACAGGCCTTCGTGCACTTTAAAGATTCTCTGTTTAATTGCATCTTAGAAAAGATCTTGATGAACCAACCATGGT
>JAPSES010000258.1:10603740-10627365 GCA_029822895.1 Maxillicosta whitleyi
TGAGCTTATATACAAATCAGCATACCTCTGAGTCAACAAAATCAAAACAAAATTGCAAAACAAAATGCCAATTGAAAGGATAATCTTTAACACATCTGAAAAGGATGCAATGTTTTCTTTTTAATGTCTCTATTAACTGTTGTCTGTTTACCTGCCCAGAGATGACAGACGGAAATTAGCTCTTAGATAACTCCTGTGCAACTGTGTGACTGAACCTCCGAAAATTTGCACGAGTGATACATATAAAGTCACCCATCAGGATGCTGTTGATGCATTATCCAATGTCAAATTTTATAAACATATTGAACATGCATCATTCCTTATACTGAAAGATTTATAAATATTTTGTATAAAAGTATACAAACCAATATGTGTAATAACTCTTACATGGAAAACATCAGCTAACCAGCACTTTCATTCATCTTACTAAATTATATACGACTTGGCCCATTTAATCTGAGGGAGATAATTACTTAATCAGGAGTCGATCAGTGGAGCAAGCACAAAACTTGTTACATAAGAGGGATTGTACGTCATCTCTTCTCTGTTGTAGATGATTCAAGAGCAGTGCTTCATTCAGACAGTGTTAATCATTAACGGTTAGTTATTGTTCACTACAATTTAATAAATGTTAGTTGAATCTTTTTCAACTACTAAATAAAGCTTGAACCTCTATTATCCCTTGTCTGCAGATTAAAAATATTCAATAACTTTTGAACCATTAATCTACAAATATGGGCTTAAAAATGTATAGTGGAGTGCCTCAGCTTTTCTGTGTAGCTTTTACCCAGAAATGTAGAGACTTCATCGTAATTGTGTGTAAACGGTAACACTGTGCACCACAGATTCACCATAATTTGAGCCAATGCTTCTGAAACATAGCAAATCAGAGCAGAATGTCATTTATTTAGAAATCTAAAACATCTATATTCAGTTTCCAAATACAAAGGTAGGTTTTATCTATACATTTCATATTGACACTATCATAATTTTTCCCTAAAAATCATTACTTTAAATGAACTAGATGAAATTGAGGGACTCCTGTATCAGCTGGGGTTTGACATCTAATTCTTTTTTGACTAACTCCTTTTTTTTTTTTTTTTTTTTTTTTTTTTTTTGCACTTGTGTGAGAACAGAGACAAACTGAGTTTTATGGTCCTCATGGAACTGGTTGCAGTATGTGTCAAAAAAAGCAGCAATATCATGAACTTTTCTTGATCCTAACCTTACTCACTGGTTGTACTGGTTTGTACAGTGTTATTATTGAAAATGGAGGTGGGGCCATATCTGTTTCTATAAATAAATAAATAAATAAATACCTGGCCACAGAAGAAATTGGGGCCAAGTGAGATTTGAACCGGGGACCTTTTTGCTCTGAGGTGCAGGTGCAAACCAGTATGCCTGCATGCTGTTAAAATAGGGGGGTGGTCGTGGGGGTGGGGGGGATGAAGTCTCAGGAAATGAAACCTTTCTGAACCAACTGGCCTAATGAATGCTCCAAATGGAAGTATGCATGTTTAGTTTACAAGGTTTTGTTATATATGCTAATTTAGTTCCATTTTCAGTGTTACCTGAGGCATAAGGGTGAACAAATGGGCAGAGCAATTCAAGAGATTATAATTTTTTCATGAATAAATCTTTTCTTTTGTACTTTAACCCATAAAGACACAAACATCTACCAGTGATTGAAACCATCTACCGATCTAAAATGTTTGATAACTTCAGAACCACTAATCCTATCAATATGTTAAAATAATTCAGGTGAAATGCAGTTTGTCATCTTTTCATGGTCATTGGATTTCACCCATTTGGATCTCCAGAGGCTATGTAGTTACCGTGGAAACATCGTAAACTTCTACATCATTGATTCACCAGTAAAAGCCAAATGACAGTGGATGGAGACACTTGTTTACGTTCAGTTAATAATAGCTTCACTGAAAAAGTTTTTTCCCATCAGTTTTCTCTGTTTCTGATATAAAAACCCTCAACTTTAATCTGACATTTAATATACATGATTAGGAAATTAAATGTAGAAAAATATATGATTTACACTGAAAAAACACAAAATAAAAGAAAGGAAACCTAAGAAAGGTTAAATACAGAGAAATATTCATTCAATTAAATCTGTGTTCCTTTGATAATCATATTAAACCACAAGTAGCCATTTGGTTTTTCAACTCTTACTCAGGAAAAAATACATTCAATATTAAAATAAATAAAGATTTGTCACATTTAGCATGATGATTATTGACAGCAACTGGTGTGAATGTTTTTTTTTTGTTTTTTTTTTATCATGATAACATTTCAGATCAAGGGGAATGGGAAGCATGTGTCATGTTCAGACAATATATCAAATTAGGAGCAAATAGATACAAATTTTGCTCTTTGTGATAATATTACAGAACATGACGCACACTGAAGGTAAAATACATAAACTAATAAAAAATAAAATGTCAGTTGTGAAAGAGGTGAAATGGATTGTTGGTTTTTAAAAAAAAATGAAACCAAAATAAGTGAGTCTGCTTAATATTACTAATATCATTCAGGGCACACAGTGGCCTCTGTGGTATGGAGCTGACGTCAACAGGAGGTCCTGGTGTTAATGAGCTGACACAGAGCAAACTAAACAACTTTTTTTTTTATCAGCATGTTGGCTTCTTAGACCTATTGTCTGTGACAGATTTTATCTATAAGTCTTACATTGGTATGTAAGCGTTTATATTTGTTGTGTAGTGATAGAAAAATTGTCGGACTTTATTGTTTCAGTGCGACCTCCCCCTTTCAAACTGACTGATACCTAGCGTCTCATTTAGTTTATACAGTTCCTGGAAAATGAAACTCAAATTCAGGGTTTGGTTTCCATTTGAGTAACAGTGTAAGAATCTGAAAATGTGCTGAGGTATTGTATTGTCTCACTATAACGTGGATGATTTACACACACAAAATAGATTTAATTCAATTCTGAAGCTTCATAAAATAAGGTCTGATGATATCTGTGACATACATTACACAAATGTTATCACCACGAGTGCACTTAACTCTGCTCTCCCACCTTTTTTATAAATGAGGGAAAGAACAACAGAATGTCTTTCTGTGTTTCAAAACAGGAATTATTCAATCCGAAACCAGCTGTGATCCAAAATCCTTACTTCCTTTCCTTCTCTCTCCATTTCCTGTATCCAACCAGCCATCCTTCTCAGGGCCATGTGCATCCTGTTGCCTGCTGGCTGTGTTTTTTCCCGTTTTGACCCCCCCCCCCCTCTCTCTCTCTCTGTGGATTCAGGCTCTGCAAGTGCTGAGGTAGAGTGGAGTGGTGATAGACATCATAGTCCCTCGTCTTTCTCTTGGCTGGAGAGGCATAGTTTGTCACTTTTGTCTAACAGGGACATGGGCCAAGAAAGGAAAACGCAGGTCTCTGAGTGCAGTGACTCATTTTTCAGGATATAACCCTGTACCTGCAATATACAAAGTTAATACGAACCATCTAGTAAAGTTTATTATGGAACATTCTTTATTAGTATTTGTATGTAAATGGTTAACTTATCCCTCCCTGTCCTCCCTCCAGGTATATCTGGTTCTGGTTCTGTTCATTCCTGATACTTGGTTCTGGACTCCAGACATCTCATTGTTTATCTGTGCCATCCTGTGTCTGTTTCCTCGTCTGTTTTCACTGTTCTTCCCGCTCTCCTCCGTCCACTAACCCCAACTTGCTTCTGTTGAAGGGTTTTCTTTCTGTAAAATAACTTTCACCCTAGACTTGTTTTTGGAGTTGTTGGGTTTCCTGTCTTACTTTCCTGTCTTTTTTAAGACCTTGATTGGAATTTGTGAAGTGCGTTATGGTTGCTGTTACATAAATAAAAGTAAATTGAATAATTGCACAATTGTTGAATGTGATTATTTCAAGGTGCTTCATAATTTCAGATCAAAGTCTTTACAGAAACCCAACAAATGTAGAAAGAAAAAAACAAATACAAGAAAGAACAGGAAGCAATAGGTAAGCAAGATGAAGGCCAGAACTACATATCAGGAACATAGAACTCCAAAACAAGAGATACCTGGAGAAAGGAGAGAGGAAATGTCACGAAAAACAGGAGGAAAAAAATGGGAGAAAGCATGAACTGCAAGAGAGGGAAGAAACAAAATTAATGACATATATACATAATGTCTGGCTAAAATAAATAATTACCTTAGCTTTAGTAGTTAGCCTTTAGCTTTTATTACAGCTCATGCAATATCCTAATGTTTATTTATGTCATTTTTGGACACATAACATTGTTAAACCAAGACCTCCTCAAGTGAATTAACCCTGGATCATAACACTGTCCCCACAAGCTTGTACTATAGGCACTAAGCATGATGGGTAATCATTTCAGTGACTTTCATCTCACCCTGATGCTTCAGTCACTTCCAACGATGGAACAAAACTTCTGTAATACCGTTTCAGTTCCACACTTCAAATCCTACCTCAAAATCCATCTGTTCATTCTTTCCTACTCTCTATAAGAGGAAAGGTCTGAACAGACGTCAGTACAAGTGGCGTGGGTGGATAGTCCATGTTTTTTGTCTTTTATTGTATCTTTTTATGCTATCTGTGTTGTGATCTTGAGTATCAAGAAAGACGCCCATAAATAAGATGTATACAGTATATTATTATCAGTCTGGAACAGGTCTAATATGACCCACAGGACCTTTTTCCACTGAAACACTGTTGGTTGTTTAAGAAACAAGAAGCTATCTGGTACATCAGTTAGAGTTAAAGAACTTGTTACAGAGGGAATATATTATTCAATGTTAACCCATATAAATCCAGTGCTACTTTTGTGGCAGTTTCTCTATATTTCACTTTTCTTAAGTGATTTATCACCATTTACTCTAATCTTATGCTCTGTGTTTTTGCATTTTTAAGGGAAAATCTGGTATTGTCCTGTACAGACCTAAATTCTGAAGAATGCACGGATCGCGCATATGGGATGGTGGTGGTGAATGAATCGTAAAATGGTGGAGTGTGGTCTGTGCCGTACCTCCCAACAAGTACATGCAGACCATACAAGCATACCAGTAAAAGTGAAACTTAAGAGGATTTACTAATTCCTGTAAGAATTGTAAGGTGTGTGTGTGTGTGTGTGTGTGTGTGTATGTGTGTCTGAAAGGGGGAAGTAATTCGTTCAAATGGGGGGAAGGAGTTCTCCACGATGTACCTCTCTCTCTCTCTCTCTCTCTCAAATTTCACTCTATATACACGAGGTATGCATGAACATACACCTGCAGGCACCAGTGTTCCTGTATGTAATTTACTGATCATGTAGATGTTCACTGAAACACAAATTAAATTTCAGGGTTATTATATGAGAAACACAAGAGAGCTGAAGGAAATGTAACTTTAGCTGTAAAAATCTATCATTAACTGAACATGAACCCAGTTTCTCCATCCACTGTCACTGATCAAACTCCATGGGTTTTATTGGTGAATCATTGTTGTAGAAGATAACGGTGTTTCCACTGAGCAAATTCTGATATCTGATGACCATGAAAAGATGGCAAACTGTATTTTACACCAATCATTTACATGTATTCATATGATTAGTGGATTAACAGGTATTAAACAGTTTAGATCAGTAGATGGTTTTGGACGTTTGGGTTTTTATGGGTTAAACAAAGTTAAACATACAATACAAGACCACTGTAGGTCATTCTAATATTTCCGGGCTGTTTTCCAATTTACTCCATCACTGAGCAGCTAAAATGTGCATACATAAGTATTATGACCAGAATAGAAAAGTGCAAAGATTAATATTTTCTGGAGTTAATGAGTATATAAATCTCTCCAGAAAGAGTCCTACAGTAAACACATGTGCTGTAAAATATAGGAAAGTTGTGAAATCTTTGTCCTTGGCAGGTTATGACAGGCAGTTACCTAATTTTTTCCCACCCTCATCCCATAATTTCCCCCTTCTCCCTCCTCTGTTTCCTTGGTCATGACAGTTCTCTGTATCTGTCTGTGCAATAACTGTTTCTTTTTTATATGTTTTAGCTGTTTTTACATTTTATCTACATCTATGTTGTGTTTTGTACTTTACTTTACTTTTCTATCTCTGCGATTCAGGGAAACGCATAAGAATCCTAATGTACCTAAACTGCCATGTATCAAATCATGTGCAAATGGCAAATAAAGTCTATTCCATTCTTTTCTCTCATTAACAGATTTCTTATAGTAGGTCACGCAAGATGAAGTTAGTCAAGGTGAGCGTGAGGGTTGTGAGAAAAACAAGAGTGTGAAAAAGAAATGGAAAACCCTGCTACTGCTGTTTAATCTTGAGGAAGTTGGTGCTAATCCCTTGTTGGTTTTAACACACCTGTGGGGCTTTGGGAATGGATTACCTTTGGTCTGTCCGACTTTTATCAACTGCCTACCTGGAATGAAAGAGACTTCGAAAATTCATGTGTCCCTCCTCTTTTGGATAAGTGAGGGGCCCAGGTTTGCTAGTTCTTCAGTCACCATGAAAGAATTTACTGCCGGCAAAGAAAAAGTGGCTTGGGGGGATTTTTGTCTCCCCCGTCCTTCTTCTACACCTTCCCCTCCTTCTTTTCCACTCAGCCGTCAACTGAGTATGTTCCACCCTGAAAAGGTTGTTGGAACAAAGGGGATTCAATGAGACTGTTATGAATCCTTCTGTCAGCTAAACGCAAAGGTAAACACCTGCCTCTTTTTCAACCAACTAAAGGCCCCTGGGGGTTTGGTAAACAGTCTTTTAAGGTCACCAGTACCCAACCACAAAGCACAATATGATACATCCTGTACTTCTGTGGCTTGTCATTCTGCATGGACAGATTTTATTACATTATAGATTTACGTGTGCCCCCAAGCAGTGACACGCGCTAGAAGCATAGCATTTATTTGATGTTTCTTTAGGGTTTTTCTTGTGATTTTTTTTTTTTTTTTTTTTTTTACAAAACAGGATTAAGCCCATTCCAGTAAATCCGGTCACCGAGAGGGCAACAGTGTGTATGTGTGCGTGTGTGTCACTCGCTGTAAAACTGATGTAGCTATCACCTGAGATAATGATTAATCTCTTATCCACTTTCCGTAGGATAAAGAGAAAAAAACAAAGTCTAGTGGCAGACCAATTTTTACTGTGTGTTAAACTACAGCTGGGATTTTCTTTTGTATATACATAGAAGAAGTGTGGTTACATTCAGACAAAAGGTTAATGGGTAGTTTTTAAGGTCATTCCCGTGATGGTAAAAATGTTAAAGGCAGATTCCGAATGAACTTTCTTCAGTCTGTTTGATGAGTGGCCTCTTTAACCTTTAACATCCCTTTCTAAAAATGCCCCACTGTCAATATGGATGTCTTCTTCTTCTTTTTTTTCGTCTTCTTCTTCTAGAAAAAACTGTCCTTACAACAAAGGCGTACTTTTGGGGTCACTTCAGTTTGTCCGTTCTAAAGGACTGGTCAGGAGGAAACAGACAGACACACTGAAGTGTGGTCTCCTCATGGTTGGCGTCACCTTTTATCAGTAGTGCACATGGTCGTCTACTGATAAACACAACTGAAAAGGGTGCCAGTGATCCAGAGGACACTCAGAGGTCTTCGGGGGTAACAAAGATAACTGTTTACAGCTTCAGTGTGTTCAACAAGGCTCAAGTTAAATGAGTATGTATTTGTTGAATGGCCTGGCTATTGTATTTGCTGTCATTGTTATACATTCAATTCAATTCTATTTTATTTATAGAGCCCTATATCACAACAAGGTTACTCACAGGGCTTTACAGAGTTAATACATAACTAATAGGTACCAATAGAATAATAATAGAATAATGTCATAGATAATGCACTTTCAAAGCCTGATTAACCTGTAAACATGAGGTGTTTCAACCTCTTTAGGGCCATTTTTCTCACTGTGAAATGTGTACAGTTTTTCTTTCTTTTTTTTTTTTTTTTTTTAGAAAATTGATCCGTAAGTTACAATTATAAAGGTTTTAACCCTTCGTGTCTTAAACAGCCACCAGTGACCAAAAATATCTACTGATCTAAAATGTTCCCTAACTTCTAATCCTAGTAACATGTGTAAATAATGCAGGGAAAATGCAGTTTATGAGCCTTTCATTGTGGGCAGATATGACCCATTTGGACGTTCAGAGGCTCCGAAATTAATGAATGTAGAAACACTGTCATCTTCTACAACATTCACCAGTAAAACCCATGGAGTTTGATCAATTATAGAGGATTGAAATGCTTGGTTTATGCTCAGTTAATGATTGATTTTACCGTTAATAAACAATTATGACCTTATATGTGCAAATGTTGGGACGTAACTAGTTACAGACACAACAAATTAAAAAGGAACTGACAAAAAGAGTAATAGCCTTTCAATGGAAAAACATCAGAAGACCATGAATAAGCGAATGGTTGTCCGAACTATCTACAACTCTTCCTTAAGAGAAAATTACCTATATAATCAAAAATCAACAACATGAATTCCACCAGATTTCATCAGCTATGTAACAGGAATAGTCCTGACACAGGTGATGGAAATGCCTGGTGATATGTAAATAGTGACTGCCATGACTAATATTACAAATATGTTTGTTAAAAAAAAAAAAAAAAAAGCATTATAATAGAGTGCAATTCACCACATCCCCCACCAAGAACTGGAATTAACTGTGGGGGTTAGTTGGTTATTGTTCAATTTGTTCTATAAATGTAATTGTATTTTTTTTTTTATGTTGTAAAAACAATAAAAAGAATGTTGGCAAAAAAGAAGGAATTGAAAGGGATTGAGGAAAAGAAACAGATTTTTTTTTTTTTTTTACAGAATTCTATCTTTGCAGTAGCTAGAGGGTTCAAATCCAAACTTTATAAACTATTATGGTCCAAATACACAAATAAATGAACCAAAGACTAATAAAAATGGGTTTAGTAAAATATGACCCTTTTAAAACATGGTTCTTTATGTTAAATAATAAAAAGGGCCTATACCTAAAATTATATCAGCTGATATTATGACAGTGGAATGTTGTTATATATTGGCACAATCAAACCTAGACATGTAAAAATAGGGGAACTGCCTGGTTGTAACACAGATTTGTTGAGGAACAAAAGTGAAAGCATCAAGTTTTGTCTCTGTCTAATGAAAAATGAAATGTATTCTACTTCCATCTGTGTGCGACACACCACCATGGTAACTGCTATTTTCCATGCCTGTAAGCATCTCCTAGTGTTAAACTGCGTGTTTGTTTTGATAAAAAGCAGCAGCTTCCTCTGTGTGACTGTTGCAGCTGGACGGTACCATGTGGCTCCGACTAAGGACTCCACAGCCACCTGGCTCAAAGTGCGTCAGTCTGTCATATGCGACCTGTTTCCTCACATTGTGCTGCTGCTCACAGGCATCGTTCACAATGTTAATTTCTAAATATGTCACCTCTCAAGGGAGCAAATGTGGGAGTTAGTAAGACATGTCTAGTAAAACTGCGTTGTGTCATTCATGTGAGTAGGGTGACTTTAAGCAGCATCCTGCTCCAGCGTTTAGAGGAAATCACGTCTTCCAACTATCTTCACAAATGGAAATCACTAACAGTGCGTGTTAAGTTGGATAGGACAATGCTTGAAGGGATCAGTGTGTGTGTGTGTGTGTGTGTGTGTGGGGGGGGGGGTGTCCATATCTATTAATTCAGTGCAACAAAGGTACAACCTTGAGATATTAGTTTAGATCTGAACTTGTAAACTCATGACAGACAGAGAGAGATAGATAGATAGATCATTTTGATCATGTTGCTATACTATATTGCAAATAAATGTTAATTTTAGACACATTTAGTCTATATAGTGTATATTATTATGGATGGACGCAGAAAAGCCAGGTTCAGATTACTGCACAAAGTAGGCATTTGGTTTTCTTTGGTCAGGATATGAACAGTCAGTCTAGTGTGTACTTACAAGGATGAGAATTAATACAGAACAAACAATAACTAAACTATGAATTATGAAAGAGCTGCAGCATCTGAAACTGACCACAGTGAACATTTGAAAGATAAACAGAACCACGGTGTTGCAGTTTCACAGTTTGTCATGTCTTTTATGGATTGGGATTGTCTCTGTCAACTCACCATCTATTGTTCATTAGAAAGTTTTATTTATTTTTTATCAATTACTAGAAATTTCAGATAACCCCATTTGAATTCCAGTCAGGCCCATGTGGGGTCCTGACCCCAAGGTTGAAAAGCACTGTTCTAATCCATTCTGTAATTAAATCTCAGAGTTTCACATTTTGATCCAAGCCTGTATCTTGGAAACAGAAAACCAGCATTTTGGACTTTTCTTCTGGAGGCTTTTTACTTGTGGATCAGTGTTGTTTTTTTCCCCACAGAATTATATGCAAATAAAATCTGCTAACATCAGAAACAGATCAGGGAAAAAGTTTGAAAGGTAGTTTCTTTGCTTTTGCCATCATATGCTGTTCTGTACCACATACATCTTAAATTATATATTGGATAACGCATCACTAGCGTGCGCCGTGACTGGTGACAGTGTGTGTGTATCACTTATCACTCCATTTGAACTAAACTTCACTACCTTCCTTGTCCATTTTATTTGTTCATCAAAACCACAGAAGTCAAATTACTGATGTTGAGTCTTAACTACATGACAACTATGAAATAAAAACATTCACAAAAACTAAGCAAGACTTAACACATTTATTGAAGATCAGTTTAACAAATTAACATTTATTACAAAGAAAATACATTCTAACTCACATATAGCAATGAGCAAAATTAAACACCACAGCAACTGGAAAACAGTGCAAATATACAACAAATACGATGCAAACTTTAAGACGGCGTCACACCTTCAAGTTTTTTGTCAAATGCTTTAAGAACGTTGGCTATTCCTATTGTCCATACTTAATATATACAGCACATGGAGAAATTCAGAGGATTTTTCTTTTCTTTTTTCCAATCTTACGTACAGACATTGCAAGTAAAAGCAACTAGTTGTAAAGTAAATGAAATGCAATATTAATGTTGTAATTGTGCTTCAGTCTAAACCACAAAATGATCCTTATGGATGCGGTGAAAAAGCCCCAAAAGCCTGAGGTCAGATTTGGAGACAGACAGATACAGGTGAAGGTAATAATTGAGACATATTTTGTTGTGCCAGGTATTACCTTGATGAGAGACAGGGTGGAATGAGTGTTCGTAGTGTAGAGGGCTGGGCGGCTGGGGGCTGTGATTATTGTCTGACCTCATATAATGTTACAGAACAGGTCTTTGCCGAAGCAGGAGGAGGAAAAAAAATGCAGGCCCACAATCCTGCACATTGTTCGAGCCCCTCCTCCTCCTCTGGCTGCTGATCCTTGACCATCTCTGTTGCCCTGACCCTGATCACAACTTGCGGGGATGATGTTACAGGAAGTTTGATGCACCCGGGGAGATAGAGCGGCTTTATGGTGACAGCTCCTTCTTCACCTCCTCTTTGACTGGCTGCCTAAAAACCAAAGGACGTCAGGGATGCAGGGTAGACAGAGGAGAGTGGACTTCAGCAAATTTATCAAAACAAGCAAACAAAAGCCACAATGACGGGTCCCAAAATTTGACTGATTACATTGCAAGGTCTGGTCATGGCTGTGTCTGTTGCTCAGAATATATAATATATGGATAAAAGTATTGGCACACATTGAATTCAAGTGGGTTTTTTTTCTAATACAATACCCCGTATTGTATACAAAACAGCAATGACAAATGTCATAATATAGTTTTATGTAGGGATAAAGATCAATGCATTGTTAAGTTTTCTTTAAATCATTATCTTTGCTTCCAAAATAGAGATTTTTTTTTTTTTTACTTATTTCTTTCATTTTTAACCTCTAAATTGCACATTTATTAAAACAAGCAGACAAAAGCCACAATGACGGGTCCCAAAATTTGACTGATTACATTACACGGTCTGGTCATGGCTGTGTCTGTTGCTCAGAATATGGCAGAGTACGTTCCTAACCATTGTATGTCATGTACAATAGAGATAGATCAAATAATCAGTGATGAGAGGACATTATAGGAGCTAGAACATGGCTGAAATTACTCATTTTTGGGATAGTAAGTGACCAATAAGAAAATACAGCATTCGTACACATTTTTCGAGGTCAAATTCAAGCACTTTTAAGGGTCATTTTCAGATTTTTCCAACACAGCATCTTATCCCTGAGGTAAAATACATATACACTCCTGATCAAAATCTTAAGACTAGTTTAAAAAATTGCAAGAATTTACGTTTTGCACTGTTGTATCTGAAGAAGGTTCTAAGTAGTTTCAAAATGCAAAAAGAAGAATTGAGAGCAAGAGATGACACGCTGTGAGAGGCCTTGTCTATGCAGCTCAACAATCCTACCACGTTCGAAGGCAGTGCGTTTTTTTTTGCTTTTGCCATCAAGAGGTCTTGACAGTGTGATTACTTGACAGAAAATGACATGGGATCTAAATTTTTGCACAGATTTGGGCTTTTAAAGGATGTGGTCTTAAACTTTTGATCAGCTGATGAACAGCCTATTTTAGTTAAATTGTTCTTTTCAATAAATTGCCTGCACAAAACATTTAGTCTCTTGCTCTCATTTCTTCTTTTTGCATTTTGAAACTCTACTTAGAACCTTCTTAAGATACAACAGTGCAAAATGTAAATTCTTGCAATTTTTTAACTGGTCTTAAGATTTTGATCAGGAGTGTATATTCATTCATTCATCTTCTGAACCTGCTTTATTCTCACTAGGGTCACGGGGGGGGTTATCCCAGCTACTTATGAGCAAAGGTGGGGTACGCTCTGGACAAGTCGCCAGTTCATGGCAGAGCTGAACATATAGACAAACAATCACTCTCACGTTCCCATTTATGGGCCATTTAGATTAACCTATCAGTGTGGGAGGACGCCGGAGTACCCAGAGAGAACCCACGCAGACACAGGGAGAACATGCAAACTCCACACAAAGGTCCCACCATCGAGGGATGAGTACTGCACCACCATGTCGCCCCAAAAATACATATATAGTCATGATTTTTTTTTTCACTTTTTTATAACAATGATGTACATTGTATTATGCTATAAACGTCAAAAAATGATGTTTCATAATAAGCAAAAGTCTAGAAATTAAAGAACACACAGTTTTATCCCCCCCAAAAAAGGGAAAGCTACTTGGTGTTCTTCAGTCACACTCACACAGAGCAAAAGATTAAAATAAAAATGGAACTGGAGTCAACCTGAAAGCACATAATAATCTAATATTCTTTTCTGACAAAGTTTTATTTTTCTAAATGCATTACCTCTCTGTAAGTAGCTTTGTTTATAATTGCAAACACTTTCAAGCCTTTGAACAAAAATTCACGTACTTCTCAGATCTTAAAAATACAACATTGAAATTCAAGCATTTTCACGGACTTCAAACATCTGTACGAACGCTGAAAATATATAGTTTTTACACTTAATTGGACGTTTAGTTTTAGATGTGTTAAAGAACGTTACATGAATCAAAGTATTGGCACACATTGAATTCAAGTGTTTTTTTTTCTAATACAATACACCGTATTGTATACAAAACAGCAATGACAAATGTCATAATATAGTTTTATGTTGGGATAAAGATCATTGTATCGTTAGGTTTTCTTTAAATCATTATCTTTGCTTCCAAAATAGAGATGTTTTTTTTTTTACTTATTTCTTTCATTTTTAACCTCTAAATTGCTCAAATATTTTCTCTGCTCCAATTGTAAATAGTTCTTTTCAACCACAACTATCCCTCTACTTTCTTTACATCTGACTTGTGAAGAAAAATCTCCAATTAAACTTTAAGGAAATATTGATGTTTCTATCTCAAATCAGCATGAACAGGACATCTGATGAGCAGTAACCATGATGTTTCACAATATTTCTGTCCATATACAGTAGTTTCTAAACATTAACATTTATCTATATCTATATAGTGACATTTGTCATCATTGTTTTGTAGCCTTGACCTTTGTTAGAAAAGACTCACTTGAATGCAACACGTCCATATAGTATATTTATTGTTTTCCACCTTCTAATACACCCCGTGCATTTGTAATAAATGCATTAAAAACCACTGTAGCACAGTTGCATTTTCAAATTTCACGGTAATATTTGAGACCGTGTAAAAATTTGAAGGATTCCGAAAAGCCAAAGGTGTTCATTTCAAGCCACATAAAAGCTTTTTCAGGCAGAGGTTATGACAGTGAATTGATACTCTGTAATCTTTTGTACTCAAAAATGTGTGGTCTGCAAAAAATAACAATGGGATGACTTCTGGTTTACACTTTATCTTTAGGAAACTGTCCAAATTCCCCCCCCCCCAAAAAAAACATAGGTGACAGATGTTGATGGTGAAGAACTTGAAGAAAAAACCCCCAATATTTATTGCATCTTATTGCATCCATTTTGATAAAATAATTTCTGTTCTGAAAATCCTTCACCGTGTATTAAAAATGACGAGTTTTACTACAGTGACGACATTGTACACCCAGTCCTTTATCTACTTTACTTCCATGGAAACACATCAGGAATCTTTTATCACATGAGACCACAGTTGTTGACATGGACTGGGTTGAAAAACACGATTTTTCCATCATCTCAACATGGAGGTTCGACGCCAGTCGCCCTCCTCCTTTTCACTGGCTGAGTGGGTGGCCCTGTCAGCTACACCTCCACTTGGTCCGTCTCTCTTCAGTCAAAGGAGCGTCTCTGTCAGTCACAATGGATGTGTTTAATAATAGTAAGCCTGAAGGACAGTCTGCTTTAGTGTGTGCTTTGTGCTCACTCCGCTACAGCCTGACTCCAAAGAGCAGAATATATTATGGATAATTACCCTTGACATTCAGCAGAAGCGGTATTCAAGTGTAAATAAATTGTACAAAGAGAACTTGGGAAAAAAAAAAAAACAGGAACAGCAGGCCACAAACAACATAAAACACACTAATAAAAGCTATAGAAAACTGGGTTATGTTGTTTACAATGCCATATCTGCCCGCTTATTGCCCTTTAAGCGAATCTTCGATTAAGTGACGTCCTTGTAAGTTCATAGATTTGTGACACTTTCCAGACCTCAAAAGTACAACATACACAGGAAGAAGTGGTGGCTTTGACTGACCATTAAATCTTATTGCAGGCTATATGGTAGGAGCAGTCAGCAGAAGAGCCGGAGGTAATCACTCATCAAATGCAATTAAGATGCATGAAAGCATGGAGAGATGTTATCATCCAACTAAAAGCACCAGAGCAATTGATTAGACTGTCTTTTCCTGCTGGGAGTCAAGCTTTACGTGAAGTTATGACGTTAAAGATCTAAAATTAACTATAAAATAAATATGGCCACAGAATGTCTGGACTGACTCGGGACGATTCTACAGTCGGAGGATTCCACTATTTTCACTGTAGTGACTCAAAAAGTGGCACAAGTCAAAATAGGTGATCCACCTGTCTTATCCATACTCAAGACTTTTTAAGACCTTTTCATGACTACTTAGAATTTAACGCCCATTTCACAGCCTATTTCATGGCCATATAGGAAAAAAATTTGTGACTCCCAGAATTTAGGAAAGTGTATTTATTCACTCCAGTGTCTCGATTCTCACCGTTCCAAGTCATTCCTCACCAAGGGCTGCAAAGTTAGCAATAACTGCTTCCTAATTTCAATCTAAACAAGTGATGCCAGGCACAACAAACCCCACCCTTTGCACATATTTTGCTCATTATAAGTAAATGGGAAGATTTTAAAAATTAATGAAAAATTGTAACTTTGATCTACTATTCCCAAAATGTAATGAGATCCTTTTTGGGTCACTGACATTTTATAAAGTCAATTTCTTATTAATTCAACCAATAGTTTTGCTGCTAGAGTGTTAAGAAACAAACAAGCAAATTGATCCAAAAACAATATCCCTTGCCTCCTCTTCGGGGGATGGGGTAATCATTACGTTGGAATGGGTGGATCTGAGTCGACTAACGTTAGTTTCTTTACAGTTTGGACATTTCTCAGACACATTTAACCACAACGCAAAGAACAAGCTTATGGCAACACGACTTAAGACCTACCATATCAAATTTTATACCTTTGAAAGACTTTTTAAAAAGGTATTAAATGCAGATTTCTAATTCTTTTAAGTCTTTTTAAGACCCCAAGAGAACACTGCTATAGCTATATCTTATCAATCTGAGTCTTAATTAACCCATAAAGACTCAAACATCCATCAGCAACCAATATCAACCACTGATCTAAGATGTTTAATACCTGTTCCTCCACTAATCCTATCAATTCATGTAAATACTTGGTGTAAAATGCAGTTTTACATCTTTTCATGGTCATCAGATATGACTCATTTGGACACTCAGAGGCTCTGTAGTTACCGTGGAAACACTGTCATCTTCACCAGTAAAACCCATGGAGTTGGATCAGCGACAGCAGATAAAAATGCTTTGTTTATGTTCAGTTAATGATATGTTTGACTGCAGTTTTCTCTACTTTCGATATAATAACCCTCATTTTTAATCAGAGTTTTTATGAACATCTTCATGATCAGTGAATTAAATACATTAAAATACCTGATTTATACTGATAAAATACAAAATACAGAGGATAATATTATTAATAAAACATGATAAATCGCTTAAGAAAGGATATGTACAGAAAATGTATTTGGGAACTGACATAAAAGTAATGCTGGGTCTTTATGGGTTAACAATATTACTGGTTACTTCATCATGAATATAGATTTAGATTACCATTACCAGTTCTGAAAAGCTATATATCTATGTGATTATATAAATATTGTTTCTACAGCAGCAATAATAATAATAATAATAATACATTGGAAATAAATCTAAAATGTCAGTAACATAAATAATATCCCTGCTTTCAAAAACACCTACTATAATGAAGAGCAGAAGTGTTTCAGTATACTCCTGCCCTTCCTGTGCTTCTGTGGTTCACTGTCTGCACGCCTGCTGATACACAGAGGAAAGGAGGGGCTGCCATCACAGCCATTATTTTTACAAGAATTTGCCGAAATTGAGGATTCGTGGTCACTAAGATAACAGGGTAAACGAACATCTTTCATTTTCGGTCACCACTTTGCTCAACAAAGACAAACAGTAACAACAGCTATGGAAAAAACAGATGCATAAATCACTTTCCTAGATATTATTTTTATTCTTTTTCTTGAGTTACCTTCCCTTTACCTATTTACTGCTGAAGCTCTACTGTCTGCTGTGCAATTAACACTTTATGGCTATTAATGATGAACAAACAATATGATTTTCACACTTTGTTTTTAGGTGTAAAGCTCCATACACAATACACAATAGATGCTGTAATGTAAAAAATTAAATTTGTTTTGTGGGGTTTTCTGCCAGAGACGACATTGACTAAAAACATTCACATCAGAAAAATAACCATTCATAGCACCCATATATGGAACCCATCCAGATAATAATATGAAATCATCCCTTTCTTGTCTGAATAATATCCCCTATCTTCTCATATATACAATCAGAGGAGAACTACAAAAACCTAGCCTTTATTGCGCCAACACTAGATGATTGTAAGAGAACAAATGAGTGAATTCATGTGTCCCTGAGCTGTTACATAACCGCCCACCTGTCTGTCAACAATAGCTATACACTGGAGGTTCAACAAATTTGAGTTTGACTGTTTATTATCTTGCACAACAACAGAGTGAAGTCGAAACCAACCACAATATCTGAAAAGCACAGGACCCCCAAATCACGGTTGGTCATCTGCCCTGTGCTTGGATACAGTAACTAGAAGGAGCCAAAATTTGCAAACACTAGCAGGTGTTTAGGGTTGATTTCCTACCATTAACATGTGCTTACTTCCAATTTGTCGCCCTCCTTCTCCTGTTGAGCTGGCAGAGCCTGGTCTGCTCCTCTGCTGAGGTTCAGACTGCGAAAACTGAGGCGCCGGCCTTCCATCGTGATTAGCGCTGCCCTGGCTGGCTGTGGTGTCAGGAGTGCGGGGAATCTTGGGCTGACTGGCAAAGGCAGGAATGTAATCACTGCTGATAAGAGGGATAAAAAAAGAGCAAGAAAATAA
The DNA here is from genome assembly GCA_029822895.1 of Maxillicosta whitleyi. Classification (NCBI taxonomy): domain Eukaryota; kingdom Metazoa; phylum Chordata; class Actinopteri; order Perciformes; family Neosebastidae; genus Maxillicosta; species Maxillicosta whitleyi. The sequence goes on from JAPSES010000258.1 coordinate 10,621,848, forward strand.
TTTAAGAATAAATGAAGAGCTCTTTTCCAAAACGCTATATGTTGATTTTCTTTCTCTGTCAGTATCACTGAAATCTGTTATAATGTTTAAAATTGTTAGGGAAATAGCAGATAACATTAACCTAGTTCCAATTTTCCTGTTGCTATCTTAAAATCAGGTTGTAAAAAATAAAATAAAAAATTGTAATCAAATGGCTTTTATAGGATTTTGGAAAAGAGCTCTTCAAATGTGTTTAGCAGTTTTTAAATTAACGAGTAAAAAAGGGAAAGACGCTGTTCTCTGAATAGTTTCAAAAACAAGAGGACAAGTAAACACCTAAACTAGCTACACTACATTTACAAACTCTAATAAGGCCCGTCCTTTATCAATTGCTTTTTCCGGTAAGGTACTATCATTTTTCACCGGTTTATGGTCAAAAGGATCATTGAGAGAGGTGCCATCCTTTCATCTGATAAGCAGCCCAGGAGTTGGGAGGAACTACATTCTTGAGCAGATCTGATTTCGGGGTCTGTCCCGGGTACAGTATAACAGCAACCTTGAACGAGACTCTTGCCCTTGACATCTAATAGCATCCATTTCACTTGGTTCAGTCGATAGCTTCTATTTCTGCTAATAGCTACTTGACTTTTTTTTTTTTTTTATCAATACCTCCAAGACGACCAGTAGAAATAGCAATCCGCAAAGTCATCCATACCGTAAAGATTCTCAAGGAGTCAATTATGTATTCATGTAATCTAATTTTTTTCTTACCATCTTAAGTATCCCTGATGCCAGTGTTTCTGTGAGACAGCACTTAAGCATAACAGCACTTTAAAATCAGGCTAACATCAGCATGCTAAGGTGCTCACAGCGACTGTGTTAACAAGCTGATGATATATCATATTTACCAATTTAGCATGTTAGCATGCTCAATAGCTCATAGCTACTGAAAGGGAGATAGCAATGCTATTAGTTTAGCATGTATGTCATCATAAATCAAGAATGAATGCCTATATGACAGAAATAATTCCAACTACTATTGAGAGAATTTCATAAAAAAACAAAACAAAAACAACAACACACTGACGTGTAGCAAATTTCGATGTGTTCCATTTGTTTCACTTGTTAGAAAGAAATGTTTACAGTACGCATAGAATGATGCCAGTATCTTTAATGTAGTAAGACAAATAGGATGTTAATTCAACACTGTTGGATTGGTGCTTGGCTGGTATCTGAAACCTGGGAATCAGTATATGCATCAGAGATGAAAAAGTCTGATTAGTGCATGTATCGCTACAGCAAAGGGGCTGATTTGTAGCTCTGTATCTGTGAGTCAAGGAAACAAGATCACAAGGTCTGAATTCTGTTCATCAAGCCAGAGCCAAATGACTTGTCTCCTGTGTGGCAATCCTACACCATAATAGATGGATGGATCTCAGGCAGGGCTCATTCTTTCTTTTCTCACAGTAGTCACACTGGCTCCAACTTCCACGATACCATCTTATAAAATTTAATGTTATGCAATGTACACACAGATGGTCTTGGACAGTGTCTTTAGCTGTCCACATGTACCTTTAGGGACAAACGCAATGAAAATTCTAGGCGTATCACATATATGACTGCAAATGTTTTTATTCCATCTGGAAAATAACCTTGTGGGTTAAAATAATCCACCTTCCTCTTTATCTCAGAAAAATACAGAATTTCTGTAAATCCATAATTATTACATTATTTTAGACAGGCTTTGTTTTCTAGAGAATTCATAAAAAGACATAGCTGACTTACTGAAGCTTTGCCAACTAAAAAAATACTTTGATTTGGTGAAAAATCATCTTAAAAGTTCTTCTCCAGAATATATTCACACAAATTATCTCGCTCTATTCTCTGTCGCTGACATTTAACTTTGATGTCTGAGTGAAACATATCCTGGCATGCATCTGAAGCAGCTGTGTTTTCATTAAGAAAAACAGACAAGTAGACGGCGTTGCTCCTGTGATGTTTGCCAAATTGCTGTGTTGCTCAGACTCTGCTCATTTCATTTGAATATCGACTATGTCTCAAAGACTCGCCTCACTATAAAAGTATTGCCTTCCAAACTGGGGTGAAATGAGGCGACTGAATTCAGACTGAGCCAGGTTGTATTGTAGAGGAGTTTTACGTTCCTGGGGGATAGAGGGAGGGATGACTGAAGTAGTTTCCTGGGACTCATTACTCTTGGTGGGATTCAGGAGTCAAGTTCCCCTGAGATTTAAAGGAGGGGAGAGAGAGGCGAGGGAGGTTTGATTGAATGGGTCTCTTTGTGGGTGCTGCTCGTTTAAACGCATGTCACAGTCTCACAGACCAGCTTGGCAGTGCTGAGTCACCGATCGGTGTCGAGGAGCACTGTTGCCAGTTCTCTCTACAGATCCACAAATAACACTGATGCATATTTTTGAGCTTTCCTGGAGCCTTTACAACCTTATTCAACTTATTTTTTTATTTCCGTTATTCTGTGATGTCTATTTCATGACATATCTGCCTCTAAACCAAATGATCACCAAGATATAGAAAGGTTACTTTTTGTCATTTGACCTTTTTCTGCATAACCACATCTTTTCACATTCTTTCAACACGCATCTTCAATATGCGCTGCACTTTTTCCTCCATGGGTTTTTATTTTATTTTAGTATTATCATCACTCTTTTAACAGCTGAAGGCAGCTCAAATCAAAACAGAAATGAAAAAATGCTGCTGTATATAGTTGGTTTATATGAAACCTATAAGCTTACCCACTTACTTTTGTAGAGCAGTGAAGTGAAAAACAATAGAGAGCAATAGAGTTAAAATATGGGCAGTATATAGGGTTACTGTCCTGGAACTTAGGGTATCTTGTACATTCTTCCTGCAACTGAAATAGCAATCTGAGAACTAAGGCCATTGCCCGTAGGCAGGATACATTTAGGCTACTTCTGAAATGTGATGAAACCTTGTGATTGAGAAATCTGCTGAGTCGCATGTTGTCATTGTTGAAGCAACATTAACAACGACACAGAGTGGCTTTTACACACACTGTGCGAGTGTGTATGTGAGTAAATCTGAGTGTCACTCTACCTGGCAGTGTGTCCATTATTCTCCTCCTGGGACTGCCCTTTTCTGGCTCTCCCCTCATATGGCCTGTCCAACGCTGACCCCTGGGACAACCTGTCACACTCTGAGTCTGAGTGTGTGTATGTACAGTGTAAGAAAATAAAGAAAGATCAGGCTTTTAGGTTTGAACTCATTTTAAACAACAGTACAGTACAGTGGGACACGATAACTTCACAGATATGAGCACGACTTGAGAAACGTTGCCATATTTAAGAGAAGAGGTTTATATTTGACTGATATACTTTAGAACTGACATGCAGTCATGGAAAAATGTATTTGATCACCCTTGTTTTCTTCAGTTTCTTGTTCATTTTATGGCCTGGTACAACTAAAGGTACATTTGTTTGGACAAATATAATGATAACAACAAAAATAGCTCATAATAGTTTAATTTCAGAGCTGATATCTATCCATTTAACATGTTTTCTTGATAAAAACCAAAATCACTTCAGTTCTTACATCAATATCTATGTCATTGTACTGACAAAAACAATGTTTTTAGACATTCCATGTTTTCTATTCTGTATGTTTTAATCACATGATACACACAGGAGTTAGTACATGATTGCATAACCGTTGTTTTTGATGATTTTTGATGGTCTAATAATTTTTTCTGCAACAGTGCACGTTGAGTAAAAATGAAAACTTTTGGTATTAAAATTTTCTTTAAGTCTCTCTGATGAAGAACATAAAGTAAAATCCAGTAAAACACAAAACAGCCAATTTTCACATTGAAAGGGACAGATTATGAATAACTTAGTCGATCAATTAACATTCCTTTATCATTTTATTTATCATTTATAGTGATAGGATATTATTTGGGATGTTCAACTAATCAGATATTACTAAATACTTAAAACTTCACATGGAGGTCTACCAACAGAGAAAAGCACCAACAGAGCCAGAATATGACATTTCTAAACGTCTCAGACATCAGATTAACCCATAAAAGGCCCAGCGCTACTTTTGAGTCAGTTCCCAAAAAATGTTCTCTAGATTTAACCTTTACGTGATTAATCACCCTGTTATCTTCTGTATTTTGCATTTTAATCAGAATAAATCAAGTGTTTTCCTGTATTTTATTTACTGATCACATATATATTCCTTAAAGCTTAGATTAAAGTTGGGGCATATTATATCAAAAACAGAGAAAAGTGAAGAAAAAGTGACCTTTTCAGTCAAATATATCAATAACTGAACATAAACCAAGCGTTTGAATCCACTCTAATTGATCCAACTCCATGGGTTTTACTGGTGAATCAATGTTGTAGAAGATGACAGTGTTTCTATGTTCATTACGGAGACTCTGAACATCCAAATGGGTCATATGTGATGACCATGACAAGCTGACAAACTGTATTTTACACCAATTATTTATAAGTATCGGTAAGATTAATGGATCGACAGTTATTAAACAGTAGATGCTTTTGGTCAGTTATGGACGTTTGGGTTTTCATTAGTTAATTCATTAGTACTGACTGTCCAATCTGATGATCAACCAGTTTGCATGCTACAGGGTGCTTCAGCACATCTTAGACAGTATGAAGTCATTTTTGTGTATTTTTCCAATATCAAACAGATGCCAAATAACACGAAGTGAGCCAAAGCAGATTATTAGCCATTTGGTATCATTTTGCAGACTGTATTCCCTGTGAGTCATGCTTTTGGAGCTTCCTTTTCTAGCATCACTGGGCATCAGATGAGTGCAGTGCAGTGTTTAGCAAATAAAACACAGCATGTGGAAGGGAAATTAAAGTATCTCACAAACACGCAGATAATTTTCTGTACTCAAACTGTGCACTTTAATGTGTTTAATCAGATAGTGGGCATCTTGTGGACATGTACAAGGATGTTTCATTGTTCTTTTTGAAAGTTTTGCTGTAATATAACATTCATTAAGTTTTAAGCTACTGTTATAGTTGTATGCAAATCCACCCACCAGTGCTGCGATGCAGGGAGTCACCAGTGCTGGGCCGACTGCCTGAGCGCGTAGGAGGTCGGGAGTTGTATCTAGAGGAAGGTGGGATTCTTTCCTCACTCTTGTGTCTGCTCAGATGGTATTCACCGGTGCCATCACCTCCCTGACTTCCAGGTCTGTAATCCCTATATCACACAACATGTATGAACAAAATTACTGTACAGGTTTTTCAGAAGATACCTTATTTTTTTTCGTGCTTAGTCCAGTTATACATTTATATCCATAACAAGTCACTGTTTTTAAAAACTTTTGAAACATTGAATGCTTCAGTGTTATTGACCTGTATGTATTACGTTTACACATTATATTAAAGTGACACATAAGATAGTAAATTCAAAATGTCATAAATTTAAAAGCGTTCGTATCAATTCCTATAGAAAGACTATTATCAATGTGATAATTTTCAACAGTTGAACCAACTTTTGGCGACGACAG
>JAPSES010000258.1:10628379-10646327 GCA_029822895.1 Maxillicosta whitleyi
TGTGGGGTGAAAGGGTAACAACAAAGATCGTGAATTAGCAAGAGAATAATAGAAATAGAATTATTATTGAATCGAGATGTTAAGATTTTGTTTATTGATTTTTATTCCATACAAAAAGAGAACTCTAGGTGGAAAATAGAGCCCCGCGGCTGTGGTTTATAAGCACTTTACCGAAACAGGTTTCATTTTGAATTTACTACCTTATGTGTCACTAAGTTATGCCACATAGTACCATCTTATCTAGTTAATGTGTAATACTAGTAAGTTATACTATATGTATCAGTTACTCGATGTGAGGTGATGTTCCCCTATCTTCTGGGCCAGGTCATAAATGAGCCATCAATCTGTTTCAGTTGTCATATCTGTTACTCTTAAATAAGCCAGTTTCATTCATCTCCACAGTCTAACCTACAGTTTACATTGACAATAGCTTGGCTTTTAGGACAAAGTAGTTCCAATTCCAGGCTCCTCCTACTGATTCACAGCCACACTAACCAGCAAAGACTCATCATCAGTAACAGTAAAATATGTTTGAATCCTTTAACCCCACCTTCTGACCTACTGCACTAGTAGTTGAAGTCAAAAGAGAACATTATGAGAAAGTCAAACAATGAGGGCATCACTATCACTGACAAAATGACCTGTTTGGGCTGTTTTGTTGTTATGTTGATTGACGTATGAATCACCCACGTTTCCTTTTGTATTACTATAAAGGGATCCGCCTTAACACCATAAACCAGATGTCAATTGCTAAATATAATGTGCTCTAGTCCATCACACACGGGTAGGAGTAGATACCTTCTGTCAGGAAAGGAGTACCAATTATTTTGGATAAATGCTAACTTATCAATCAAAGGGTGGCACAAAATATAGAGTTACCAGTTGGAGTGTGTGTAAATGTTTTCTGACATATTAACCCTGTTATGGATGGTGTTGGATTTATACTGGAATGTGTGGGTATGTAACCTACTCTGTGTTCACATTACGATGAGAACTTGGAGTCACTGGACGTTGTAGGGGCTCATCAACACCTGGTTGAACTCCAGATGCCTTCCTCTTCGCTTTTGCCATGTTGGTCATAATCTGTCACCACATACACACATAAAGTTATTAGTACTCAAAGAGTTGAGAAGACAACAGATTTTTAAAATTTCATAAATGGAAACTTCTGTCATAAATGAGAACTTCCAGAAATGTCTGTGTAGCAGAGAGATTCCTGCAATGACAACATACAGAGACAAAGTTCTGAGAAGTGTCCATCAATGAAGAATAATAGAAATACCTCAGAGATGATACACTATCCACCTCTGCATCATAATCTGCCGATCTAAACAGGTTCTTTTATGCCCAATGCCAGTTAAGCATGACGCATCTCAATATCAGGGTCAGACTTGTGAAATAGGGGGGGTCAATAGCTTTGTTGTAAAAACTGTAAATGGACCATTTTCAATAAGTATGACAGTGTCATCACGCTTACGCACTTTCAAATCATAACACTTCATGTGCTTGTAGATCTTTGCATATTTTAGAAAAAAAATGTTCTTTTTCCTTTAATAACTTTCATCAAGTTAGTCAACAGTGCAAAATAAATTTCCTGCGCTCCACAAAGGACTAAAATAGATAGTTACATCACAGTTGTCTTATACATGGTGTAAATCATCTCTCAGTGGATAGAAATAGGATTATTTTCCCCAGATTATTGTTTCTTTTATATATTGCATTCTTTAGAGGAAAAGCTGAACAAACCTGAATCCTCAAGAGGATATAGGTAGAAAAAAGACAAAAACAAACCTATTGTTTAAACTTGCTTCCTCTGTAACGAACACCATATTCATTTTGTCTTTGGTGGGGACTATAATGAATGATGGCATGTGTTTGTTCTTACCCCCAGGTACTCAGTGGTTAGCAGACTCTCTCCAGACAGTTCTCGAGGCTGTGGCTGGAGATCTTCCTCTTTGTCTAAGTCAGTCTCCATCAAATCCTCCTGTTACAATACAATAATAATTCAATAATAATAACAATAATAATTCAAAATAAACTAACATACTTATAACAATAACTAAAGACTATGAGAAGGTCCGTCATTTTTCACCACTGGTGGAAATACCCAGTCAAATAAGATCATTTCTGAGGTATTTTATTACTCTAATAACAGTTGCTTTGGTGCCCAATTTGTAAGGCTTACCATTTATTGTTATTATTGTATGCTACTACAATGCTTGGCACCAACCCATGACATATCATCAAGAGACTAGTGTAATCTATACTTGTGGGAGAATATACATCTGTCCCTGTTACAGCCATGGTAAATGGAGAGCAGAGGTGAAAACACCACAACCGTGGCATCCACATTGCGATGCTTATGCCACTAGAAGGAGAGTAAGGGGGCAGAAATATACACACCTATGGGATCAGTCTCTCACTTATAACTTCACACTATATACGGTACCTTATCTTGATAGCCCACTTTGCCACAGAATCCAATCTCCCAAGCGCATTATCATCCTGTGTACATGCATGTGCAGTTTAAAGCAAACATACAAACAGCTGGGAGACACCCAATATCTGTGTCATGGTGAGATTGCCATCTCTGGGATTGGGAAAGGTGTCAAATTTAAGGACTTCTTTTCTTATTGTGCTTCCTCTCAACCTCATTTTTTTTTTATCCATTTCTAAATTTCACCTTTTTTTTTATCTGGTTCGATGACATTATGGTGTTAAGTGAATGGGTAGAAGGGCATATTGTGATAGTGGAAAGCAATAAAATTGTGGCCTGAGAGGACGCTTACATCATTGTCATCATCTTCCTCGTCATCATCAGACTCTGGTCCCTCTTCCTCAGCTGAGTGGAATATAACACAAGCATTTTAAAGCAAACATTTCATTATGAGTCAATACTAGCTGACATAATTCCCATTTTTTTCCCAGTACTGTAATACAAGTGAACTAATAAGTAACATCAATTCCATACAAACATAAATTGGTAAGTTTATAAATGGTGTTTTACTCTTAATGAACACATAGTCTATGCAAACATACAAAAAGTAGACACACTTTTATGAATAAATTTGATGTAAAGTACCTGAATTCAACTGCTTGATGACAAATTCAATCTGTCTGTTGAGGTCTAGATTCTCCTCTTTGTTGTAGCATCGAAGAATCTCCTCTACGCTCTATGAAAACAAGCAAACACAATAAAATGAGATATGGACCTGATTATAATACTGACTGCCCGACAGGAGCCATTGGTACAAGTATGTGTCAAGCCATTGTAAAAACCTTTTTTGGTAATATGTATGTAATAGTTGCTGAAATTATGCTGAAATTAACACATTACTCTGCATAGGCCCATCCTCACAGCACATTTCATTGCATGCAGGTTACAGCCCATGATTTGTTTAATAAGACTTTGGAATATGTGATTGTGAAGAGTTGGTGATTTCTTTCCCAAAACCTGCTATGAGTGGTGAGAAAGGAAGACAAATGTGCAAAACACAAACTGAGTTTGTTTCCTCCAAGCAGGTGAAAACACTACTGCTATCTCACCATCTCTTTGGCTTCCTGTCTCACTGAGGGAATACACAGGATACTGTACAGGGCTCCATTCACATATGGTTGAATCTGAGAAAAGAAAGTGACACAGGCATAAACACACAATTTATCTTTATTATGTCAAGGCAAAAGAACAGCCTGTAGCAAAATCCAAAAATTAGGAAATATGAGCACACAGCAGAGTTTATACTGTGGGTGTAAATGGTATTGCGTTTTAATACAATGATGTATTGAAAGGAGAATGGAACTGTGGTGAGCACAATTGTTTCGCAAAGCAAAGCACAGCTCCAGCAACATATTTGCTGGAGCCTAGGATGGAATGGTACTGATGTTTGCCCCCTCTAAAAACAAACGCCCTAAAAGTAATAATGGGTTAGATTTAAATAGTGTTTTTCTATTAATGCATATTCAAAGCACATTCAATGGATCCATTATTCATTCACTCACACATTCCCACTCTGGTGGTGGTAAACTGCATATGATGCCACGGAAGCGTGGCTGCCAATCTGCACCAATTGCTTCTCTGACCACCACCAAACATTCATACACTTTCATACACCAGTGTGAGTGACACTGGAGGCAAGATGGGTGAAGGGTCTTGTCCAAGGACAGAGCGGGATTCAAACTGCCAACCCTTCAGTTTTTGGATGACCCACTCTACCTTCTGAGCCATGGCTGTGCATTGCATACTAATACTAGAATGTGTCTATAATATCCACACACTCCAATATACACTGTATATTGATAGTTACTAGATGTAGAATGTGTTTGGTTGTTGTAAATTGTGTTTTTGAGCCTCATCAACATTTTTCATCCACTGTGAGTGTGTGTCTGTTGCATGCAGTGTGTGTGTGCGCACGTGTCGACGGATGTGTGCATCACCTTATGGCTCTCGTGTCCAAGGAGGTCAGTTAGAACTTTTAGCACATGCTTGGCATTCTCTGCACACTTCCTCTTTCCTGAACAAAGACAGCCATCAAACACATATACACACACACAAATGTTGGTACACACGTAAATACACACACATACACATACACACAAGCACAGTTTGTTTTAAACTAAGATGCCATTTACATTCTGTTCATATCGCCCTCTCATTTGTATCCAAAAAAAAAGAGTTACATAGCAGTGCTGTATCTTTCTTCCTTTGAAACCAGGCCTCAGGCATCTGAATATACGAGGACACTGAGTGTTTTTTTGTTCATGTTCTACATTAAATCCAAGTTGTATGGTGGCAAGGACAAAGATGCACTCTGGATATGATGTAAGAGAAAATATGTAAGAGCTAAAAAGTCCACTGATAAACACTGTATGCTGTTATGCTTTAAAATCTGAAATTATACATAAAACATAAAATTAACAAATGTCTCTATTATCAAAGAGCCTATATAATGCTTGATTTACTGTGACATCACAGACTAGTAATGAATCCTTTTTTTCTTTCAGCAATGGCTGTTAATCCCTGGTGAGGGAAAGGAATTTCAAGGCTTGATTAGATAAGGACTGTACTCGTAAAGATAAACATAAGGAGAAAAAAATGCAGTTTAAAGAGTCATTGTCAGATCTAGAGATCAACTGACAGTAAGGTAATTGTTGAACTGAATATTAAAGACAAATCAATAAATATCGAAGTAAATAAATCTAAATCCCTGAGCATTACATACAGTGTAATTGCTAACTATGAAAAAAAAATTCATTTTTAACCAGTTTATTATATTGTATGTTATATTAATAATATAAACTACCAGCCACTACAAGCAGCAACTTGTGCTCATACTGATAGTTTGGAAAATGTTCTAATGGCACAGATTATATTGACCAACAATTAAGTCCACATTTACTCAGACCATTAACACATCAGAAATATTTTTGAAAAGTTTACCCTGATTCTGCCAAAAAACAAAATGTCATTCAGGATTTTGGACATGATTCTCTTAAATATCAACAAACCTCCAAGGAATATATGGAAATATGAAAATTATTTCAACTATGTCCCTGGTTTGACAATTCACTGATTTGCTTATCCTGCAACCCTTATCGAATACCTTTCGTTCGCAGACACAGGTTCATAAGCAGAGCTGCAGAGTACTCCAGAGTGTAGTCACTCAGGCAATCTGAGTCATGTAGCTCATCCATCAACCAGCCAATTAGATCATCTGCAATCATGGCTGTCTGCTGATTCCTCCTATCATGATGAGATAAGAAGGATGCATTTAGAACAACAGCTGTTCTGTGGTCACTTGCTTTTAGAAGACAAAATATTGTCCTAAACATTGTCCTCTTAACTCACAACAAACAATTCCAGGGTGGTGTACTGAATCAAAAAATTCTCCCATGTAGTGATAACTGAGAAAAAGTAACAACTGGTTCATATGTAAGTAAATAAACATCATTTCTCGAGCACCTTTAAAACACAGCTTAGGCAAATTCTTATGACTAAAGGTAATTAATATAGGTAAAGGTAACTAATAAAGGTTTTATATAAATACCATAATTTGAGTTTATACCTGAGGCTGAGTTTTTGTAGGGCTACTAGCACATGTTCTCTAGTCAGTGAGTCCTTGTCCTCCTTTCTGAGGGCCTCTGTCAGAAGTTTTAGTAGAACAGGGATCTGGGAAAGGTAAACCCGACCTGTAAACATCGACACAACATGGTACAAAGATTAAAAAGAAAGACACGGGCTGGTGTCAAGTCAGGCTGGGGGCAGCAACATATTGTGTTTCATTCTACTCACATGTAGTCAGGATTTGTTAATGGTTACTACATGTGAGTGCCATGTAGTACTGCACGTACTCGTATGTAGTGGAAAGTGTTAACAACAAAAGAGTTATGAGAGTCCATGCAATCACTTGAGTTTCCCCCAACATTAACCCATAACGCTTCCAAACAGCCACTGGCAACCAAACCCAACTACCGATATAAAATATTTAATACCAGCTGATCCACAATTTCTATCCAAATAATTGGTGTAAAATGCAGTTTGTCATCTTTTTATGGTCGTCAGATATGATGCAGTTGGACGTTCAGAGACTCTTTAGTGAATGTGGAAACACCATCATCTTCTACAACATTTATTCACCAGTAAAACCCATGGAGTTGAATCATTGACAGTGGATGGAGACAGTGGGTTTATGTTGTTAATGATATATTTTACTGAAAAAGGTAACTTTTTCCTCCATTTTCTCTGTTCTGATAAAATAACCTTTAGACTTATCCTGAGCTTTCATCAACATCTACATGATCAGTGAATTAAATATAGAAAAAATACATGATTTACACTGAAAAAAACTCAAACTAAACAGAATAAAAATTACAATAAATGATGATAAATCTGTTAAAAAAGATGGGACAAAGAATTGAATACTCTTATATCATGTGAACAATGAGACAATATGTGTGAATCTGCTACTTCATCCTCATCTTCAGCCTACTGGCAAGAATTTAGCTGAAAAAAACAAGTTTTGTAGAATCTTAAATGTTTTTACATGCTGGAGGGGTTGTGGGGACACAGAGGCAGACCCACATTTTTGGTCCTGTATAAAAATTACAAGTTTTTGTAAAGAATAGATTCTGGGGTTTAAATTAAAACAACCCACTTTGTCACTATTGTTAGAGATCTTCCTGATGATTTGACAGTAAGTGATGAATGCCTTTGAAAAGTCTTTGGTGTCACAGCAAAAAAAAACAATATTCATAAATGGTTTCAAGTTTATCCACCGATATTGGAGGACTGGTTGAAAATTGTTTGTGAGACTCATAAAATAGAGAGATTAACGTTTACGCTGAGGCTGCAAGTTGAAGTTTACATAATAAGATGGGACAAATGGATTAGTTTCTTTAAATACAATTAATGCGTGGATTGTCTCATAGTCCTGTGAAATGGTACATAAAATACTGCTCTAAAAAATTAAACTAATTAGGCAACTTGATTGTTATTTCATAAATATAACCTCAATTATCATTACTGTCAGACTGATTATTATCTGTTGCCCATTGAGGTTTGTTATGTTCTGTATGACAAAATGAGAAATATCTAATAAAACCTATATAAAAAATTGTGATAAAAATGGCGATAAGAAAGGTTTAATATGGAAAAAAATTCATTTGGAAAATGCCACAAAAGCAGCACTGGGTCTTTATGGGTTAATGGGGATTATTGACTAATCTTAAAAAACAACATATCAACAACTTATTAAATACTTTTGACAAAGTGTTTTCACAAGCAGTATTTTTTGAATAGGAGCATACATTAAACACCACTAAAGACATTAATGAGTCTATAACTTCAAAAGAATCGCGTCATACATTTTACTGTATTTTGACATAATGAGGCAGAAACAAAAGGAACTTACCCTCTGCAAGAGAAGCAAAGGCATTGATCAGACGGGCCGTGTACTGGCGAACAATCTCATTCTTTGACCTCATTAGGTGAAGCACAGTTTCCTAAGAAGGCACAAGGTGTTGGGTTTAAAGTAATGTATAGTACTGTACAAGTACATTGTGTCTGAAAGAGAGAATGTTCTACTCTATGAAGTAGACAAAGGCAAAATTATTACAAAACTCTGTCTGTAACGTCAGCACCATCAAACCTTTAATGATGGTGCTGACATTTAATAGAGGCCAGGTTGATGCCATGTAGACTTCATTTAATTTTCAGAAACAGAACATTTACATTTGTGATTTGATTACATGAAACTGATATCCTACCACGTGTATTGTCAGATTGTATAGTAAATACCCCTGGTGTTATTTAGAAGGGCTCGGAGTGCCGTGGCAAGTACACAAACAAAGAGCTCAGCCATGAGGTGAGGATCGTTTACACTTCTGAAAGGAGATTATCTTAAACACTGTACACCGTGGCAAAAGGCTGTATGAACACGGTGTAGGAAGTAAAAAAGAAAAAATAAGAAAAGCAATAAAAGTGTTGGAAAAACACGTGGCTCTTAGGTATCTCTGAAAACCATTAAGAGAGAAAAAGTGGGAATGCAACCTTGGTTTTAGATTTCACGTACCCTTTTTGTGTTCAGTCAGAAGCTGAAATTGGATTATTTGTATAAAATATCAGTCTGGGTATGTGTGATAAGCATTTAATCCAATTCATTCATTGTTTTTTTTTTTTTTTGTTTGTTTTTTTATTAAATTGAAGTTGGTGTCTTAAGCTTGATTCTTTGAGCACTCACTTCTGATTACTTTGTAAATACTCATTTATTATAGACTACTCAAATAATGTAAGCAGAATTTTACTATAATACAGAATAAGTATGTCAAAGCATTGGAAATTTTATCATTAATGTTAACCGAGTAATAAAATATAGATAAACTTTTAAGACATTTTCCATGCCATCTTTGATCAAATTTAAGACCTCACATTGACAAAATAACATTACTATGGGCCTTATAGTTGTTGGCGTGAAACAGTCTTAACCATTTTGCAATCAAGTTAATGTCATATTAACATTTTTCCATGACAATTTATTTATTTATTTCTGCTGTTGACATTCAAGTTGTTTACCTCAACCCCTCCACTAATGAATGATATTTGTTGTCTTCACTTATTCTGATCCCCAATGTGCTACTACACACTAATTAAAAATTTGACAATTCTTTACAAAGATTTCCAAATCAAATACAGCAATATCATTTATTGTGTCTGTGAAATTTTAAGGCCTTCGAGTATCAGATTTAAAGTAGTTATATTTTTCTAAACCCACTTTACTGTGAATTTGAACCCTCCAGGTACTGCAAAGCTATCTTTATATCCATTTTGGCAAAAAAAAAAATCAAATGCATTTCTACAACCCATTTTAATTCCTTCTTAATTTGCTACATCTGTAATTAGTTACATCATGACATTCACATATATAAAGGTCAAGACCGATGAACATTTCTCTGAATATGACATAATGGTTTATCAGCAGCAGCAGTTGTAGAAAAAACTGAATATATGTCCAACTTCAAGCCGATTACGTAAAATATTCAGTTGTTGGTTGACCAGAACACAGCAGCACAGCCAACAGGTGGAGGGGGTGGGGCATAAAGTGGTTCATGTGCATTTAAAGGGCCAGTGCTTAAAACATTTTGGTGTCATTATTATAGTGTTGAAGATGGACCTGTGAAGTTGAATTAATGAAGAATTCAGACCCAAGCAGAAAATTTACAGTTTATATAGACCACAGGGAAATGTTTGAAAATGCATAATTCTATTTAAAAAAGTAAAATATTACTCCTTTAAGGAAGAATGGTTAATCTTAAGGCCTTAATTTAGAGACAATTACATTTAAGATATATATATTTTTTACAGATCTGTAGACACCCTGAAAATATTTGTACAATGAAAATCATATCTATTTGATTAATATAAAATTGTATCAACATATTCACACAAAGGGAAGCACCCTTTTAAGGTCATGGGAAAGTTTATGGATGCTACCTTTATCTTTTTATGGTTCACGTGAACTCTAAGTTCAATCAATGGCAAAGTTAATATAAAACCCTCCTGTGTGAAAAGTAAGTTTCACACAGGATCCAGAAAAGAGGCCAATTTGTCACCACAGTTTTTCCAAAAGCTTTGGATTAATTAAATGATGTGTAACTTAGTATCTTGTTCAGAGTTGAAAAAAAATCAAAGTAATTGGGTTTGAGAAAATAAAAGCTATTCTCTTATACAGATGGATTCTAAAATCTGTAAAACAAATATACAGTGTTTTCTTACACCTAATTCCATTATAACAAAAATGAACAGTAAATATAGGAAGTGTGTGTGACTTTAGTGCTGAGGTCTCACCTGTTTAGTGCTGTAGCGATCCAGCAGGTCATTGCTGATGTACGCCTGAAGAACTGTGTCTCGCTGTTCACCAGGGAGTGAACGAGTCAGTCTCTAAAAATCATTAGAAACAGATTCTTCGTTTTACTCACACAAAAAGCTGTAACTATGATGCAGCCTGAAGCAAAATTTCATCATATTTTCATCGCTTCATTATCATGCTAATTAAAGACAGATACAAGGATGTAATTTTTTTTTTTTTACCAGCCATGAATAAGGGTTGTGTATTCAGCACCAAGAAAACAAAGAGCAAAGCAAAATAAAGTCCATATGGAAAAAAAATATATAGACTGTGGTGCTGTTAGAGTGGTCAGTGGTGGATACACATAAAAAAAATATGTAAATTAATGCAGTAGTAACTACTATAAAATATCTAATACCTGGTAAAAGCAGAATAGAGATTTTTTATATATTTGTATTATTTTATAATTAAGAATACCCAGCGCAGCGCCTGAAGCAGCAGGGCCCTGAGTCTGTCGTTGCTGTCTACTAGGTCTTTCTTCAGCTTCTCATAGTTCAGTGACGGCAGCATCGGCACCTCCTTGGATCTCCTGGAGAACAGTGGGAAGGACGTTAGCAATGTTTGACCACGATAACGCAGAACACCAATCTGTGCAAATGAGCAGATCAGTTTAAATGAAATACTCACTGCAGTGCAATGGATGCTCTTAAGATTGAGGAGGCCTGTGAAAGAAAGCAAAATCCAAAGAGAACACAGAAGAACACGTTATATTTTAGAATATGAATATTCCAAGCTACACACAAATTCTGTAACGCTTTACAATCTTTTATCATCTTTATCACATGGTTCCTTTAGTGACCTCATAATGTTCTACACAAAAATCAAACAAGCTATTGCCTATGCAGGTGATTTCCAGGTATGAACATGCATACATCATGCTTGTGGTACATGCTCAACCCCCATTACTTTTTGGCAACATTGCCCATGCTGTCAGTAACTATGGTAAGATACTTAATAAAAGACACATACCACCTAGGTCAAGGTTAGTGTGAAACTGATACTTTTACTGGGAATAGCAGTGCATTAGAAAATAATAAATAAATAAATTGGATGCTTCTTAGGTTGCTCATATATACACAGTTGTGAGTGTGGGCAGGAAGGGTCAAAGTAGTAATTGATATTTTCTTTTAACAATTCACAGGAGAAATGAATCAAGTCCTGAAATTCAATCTAAAGCTTGGGTTGTGACCTATAGAGGGAACGGTCTAAGGTCAGGGGAGTGAGCCGTGTCATATGTGGTATCATGTGGTCCCGCCACATATTTGCTTTGGTGTGCAGCAGGTAATACGGAAGTAAAGACCAGTGATACCTGGATTCTTTCCCAAATTCCTTTCCCTCTAAACATTTCAGGCGCCCTGAAGCATGTGGAAGGGCAAGAAAACATGTTTCACTGTGGTTCTAGAATCCAGGGGTCTGGGCCCTAAAGACTGCACCGACTGATTAAAACAAATATTGTATTTCTACCAGAAAAGAGTAATCAGTTATTAAAAATAAAAAGTATTTTGTCTCATGTATCCTCCTGATATAAGACGTTGCCTTCCTATAGAATGTACAATAGTTACAGTGACAGAAATACATGATTTCAGAATTTTAAGAACGTATTTATTTAAGATTCAGCTAATCCTGAACAAAACTAAGATATGACCTAAATTCTGCAACAATGTAGAGTTTACATAAGTGATTCCACGGGGACACCTGAAGGCCATCTATTGTGTTTGTTTTTGTTTAAGGAGACAGCTCTGTTCTGTGGCTTCACCCATCTCATAAGGGTCTGATTTCTACATACTGATAACCACACTATAGAGTGGCAACAATAAAATAATCTCAAAGAGCCATCACAAGATTATGAAGGTACATGAAGTCTGATAATTATGATCAATTATGATATTATTTTACAATAATCAGCACAGTTGCTTGTCTAGGTCAAATACGGTGCTGACTCATGCTCTGCCCTAAAGAACACAGTGCAAAGGTGGTTTGAGTTTTTAATTACCATTAATATAAGTTATTTAATACTATATTTAATTTGAGTGGCTATTATTATTTGTTAAGCAGCGTCACAATCGCATGAAGCTGTACTGGTTGTCCCTTTTCAAATGCCTGTAATTTAAGACACCTTGTTTGACAATCTGAGCGTGAGAGAAGTGCTTTAAATCAAATCTCCTTGTATGAGCTATTCTTGTTCTGTCACAGGATCTGCCTGAATTATTTCAAAAGCTGTAGGGTTACACAAATGGTAAGAGGAACAAACTGAAAATGACAGGATTTACCTAACAATAAAAAATATAATAACCAATAAGAAGAATTGAAGGGAGGAATAATGACCATCATGTTTGGGAACTAACGATGATGTATGTCAAAAAAAAAAAAAAAAGGTACTTTCTTTTGGCTGAATAATTGCCCTGAAAAAACAAGGCCAAAGATCCATTTAAAATAGGACAGTATAATTACAACTGGAGGAATAGTAATATAGAGTATAAAGGGAGGGTGAGTGTATTGATAGTAAAGGAAGGGGATGTAGACATAAAGAAAAAAAGGAGGAGGATGAGATGAGGCAAGGCACAAGCAAAATAAGACGTAAAGACCTGGGTGATAACAGGAAGTAAAGATGAAAACATAATAAACTTACATAGCCATCATCATAAGGACTCATAGAGTAATATCCCTTTGTGGACAAAGCATCACACACACAGAAACACAAACACACAGAAAGAAGTCATTCAGGTCAAAACAGAAGGAAACAAGAGCAGAGATCAACACCACAATGTAAGCGACGTACAGTAAGCATGGTTGTTGAAGTACCAGCGTACACCTCTCTTCATGTGAAATTAGTGTATTTTTTTTCATTTTGGATATCTGCCACTGACAGCCTCCCTGTTCCTCATTTTTCATACAAAAAGTAACTATAGTGGGTTTTTACCAGCTATTGGATGCTGACTTTGAATATACAGTCAGGGAAAAAAATATTAAACCACCCCTTGTTTTCTTTAGTTCCTTGTTCACTTTAGTACTTGATACAAATAAAAGCACATTTCTTTCGACAAATATAATGATAACAACAAAAATAACTCATAAGAGTTTAATTTCAGAGCTAATATCTACCCATTTTCCATGTTTCCTTGATAATAACCAAAATCACTTACGATCTTACATCAATATCTATGTCACTGTACTGATAAAAATAGTGATTTTAGACATCCCATGTTTTCTTTTCTGTCTGTTTTAGTCACAAGATACACACAGGAGTTAGTAGTTGATTGCATAATGATTGTATTTAATGATTTTTGATGGTCTAATAATTCTTTCTGCAACAGTAGATGTTGAGTAAAAAGAAAAAAAAAAAAAGATTTTTGGTGGTCTAATAATTTTTTCTGCAAATGTATATGAATTTTTTCATCATGTGATCAACCACAAAGAGGGTTTCATACATACTTTCTTTATTGAGAGTTTATTCATGAGTATTCAACTTTGTAATATTCTGTTAAAATCACAAGACAAGAATCCAAATAGCACGATAAACTCATGAATAGGTTGTGTACCTACAGTTGGTTATCAAATGTCATTCACTATGTAGCCCTAAGAGCAGCTTTCCCATTAAGATTGTATCAGTTGCTTTCAGGAGAGGAGTTGCATTAAAATCTTTCTCCTTGACATTTTGTGTTGCGTATGTCTTTCTTTTCTGCAGTGTAGTGTAAAGGGGAGGGAGAGGAAAGACAAGAGAGAGCTGTGTGCTTTCACTCACAGTGCCAGGCCTGGTGAAGTCCGTGCTCTGCACTACGCTCTGTCTCATCTGGCTGCTGAACAGGCGAACACATACGCTCTGCAGGTACTCTGGGGAGATCTGTAAAAACACAGCAGGCCCCTTGAGCTTTAAGATAATACGTGAGATGAAAGTGGGAGGGTGAGGTTGCAATTTTTCTTTACCTGTTAAGAGTTGTATTATCTAGAGGTACTGAGGGAATACTAAATATGTCCACGTATCCTTAATATAAAAATGCATTTTAACTTTCGACTATAACAAATTCATTAAACTTTATTTATGCGTCGTTTTAGTGTTTGTGCACCGCTTATTAGCTCATTAGTGCCAGTGTGTGTATGTGTATCAACCCTTGTGCCAACCATTTTTCCACTGACTGTGGCCTCCAATGAGTCAACCAGCTCAGCAGTGATTCCAATCAAGTTGTGGTAATCGGCCTGCATCTTATTGAACTTCCGTATATAAGTTGAAATGCGCCGTTCTGACTCCACCAGCTGGATCTGTAACTGCTGCATTGCCTCTGGGGTGGTCACACAAGGACACAGTAAAGTACACAAAACAACCTCAAACAAAATGCACGTCTAAAGGATTTTGTATGCAATTCAAAAAATAACAAAAAGATGAATAATAAACATGAAGTCTGTATTTACGATGCAGATTCTATTAATAAAATAACATACTATTAAGCTTTATAAGCTGGCTTATATTAATTACATAAGAAAAGTAGAAATGCTGACTCTGAACACTTACCTTTAGTACTTCTTCCACCCTCCTTCTACAAAATACCTGTTAAAGAATACACCCTAGTGCTGGTACAAAGCTAAACAAACATTTCTATGTGCTGCCTTATCTAAAGATTCATTACATAGCCAAATACACTGAGCATCTTGCATGAGTCTGTACACATTTATACAGGATGTCCATGTACAAATACACATCCTGTATGAATGACTCATTTTTGTCATAGAAAGTATTTGCCTAGTCTTGAGGATATACACTGTATTGTTAAGTAAGACAGGAATATTAGCATAGGAGCAATACCATGTTGTTCTTATGGGAGGGACATTTATTCATCTGGACTAACACATAGGCAAACACTGTTAATGATCAGACATGTGATTTCATGCTGACTAATTGGAAATGTAATAAAGCACAAAGTAGCTTTTGCGTGCGGCAAAAGTGGCTGTTGCTGAATTTTCATACACACACATTAGGTAATGTTTTTTACTGTTTCATACATAATAAGAGATGATATTGAGATGATATGTTCTGTACAATTGTATTGTATATCGTATGCGTTTTAATCATCAGCCAGTAGGAAATGGGTTTAGTTTTAGACTTATGTAACTAGGAATGCCCATTCACTAGTTTTACAATAAAAAAAATCTAATTCTCATTATCGTTCACTTTTCCTTATACTGTTACGGGGCTTAAGAGTGAATAACAGCAAGGATAGATGTTGACGCACAATAGCCATTTTTAAAAGTCCAATGAGACCAGAGCTGTCCTATCAGGGGAAGCCAGTGGCCATCTTTAAAGACTAGGTGATCAAACAACACTCAGCATACCAACAGGGAGGGTCCTTAAACCAAATGATATGCAACACCAAATGACAGTAGTCCTTCTGGTACTGTACAATAACCACTACCTTCAGTTTATAATTTTATCATTTCGGTTTACAAATGAGTACTCATTTTGTGTACAGCATTAAAACTAAATGACACTCATTTGGGTTGAAACTATGCTGAAATAAAGCAGAATGACAATGACAATAGGGTAGCTCACCTAGCTCACAGAAATGCCCTTAAATTTAATCTAAATTGGACACACATTTGTAAACCGCATGACAGAAGTATAAACATGCCATTTCAAATTGAGCTGCTCCTCACCAAGACTACCAAGCAATCTGGTTGTGTACCACTGCCTCTGAATGTGGATCCAGTTTAGGAAGGCCATCAGCCACAAAGACTTCTTGCTTCTGAGCCCAGTTGCCTCTAATCACCTGTTTGTCCCCTAACAGACTGACTCAACTTTCAGACTTGGCATAATAAAGGCATCAGATGGTTTAGAGACCTGTTCAAGGATTGCTGCTTTGTCTCCTTTGATCAACTGTTCGAGAAATACAACCTGCCTAAATCACAGCTCTTCCAGTACCTTCAGGTCAAGCATACGCGCTCGTATATGTGTTCAACCCTGCTTTGTTTTCGTATGGAACCCACCACTAATCTGGTCAACACTCTTCTGACCTTCAATCCTCTGGCTGAAGGTGCCCTGTCCAAATAATACGGTAGTATTTCCATGTTGAAATGTACACCTCTGGGCAGAGTTAGGGTGGCTTGGCAGGAGAACCTGGGATATATGCCTGATGAAACATGGGCTACTGCTCTTTTCTCAAAACATACAGTAAATCCTCACTGCAAAACATTGCCTACTGCAATTTAAACTGGTCCACAGAGCCCAAATGTCAAAGGTTAATTTAACCCATTTTTACCCCAGTATAACTCCCACCTGTGACAAATGCAAAAATGAAGATGACATGTACTGGCAATGCCCTCAGCTTCAAAAAAATTTGAAAAGATGTTTTCCAGACACTCTAAAAGTTTGGAAGAAACCTCTGAACCCAAACCCTGTTGTTGTTCTGCTTGGTGTGCCTGGTCGGGATGACCCACATTTGACATCTGCTGAGCTTCGTACAAGTACCTTTGCTTTACTGTTGGCTAGATGTACAATCTTGCTTAAATGGAACGGGGCTGCCCTGCCCATTGCCTCAGGTAATGGCTGTGTGATTTAGTTGCATGTCTCAGGCTGGAGATGCTGCAGGTATCTATTGGTGGCTCAACTGAAAACTTTTTTTTAGAATTTGCCAACCTTTCTTGTGCTATTTTTTCACATTTATGCAGTGAAGGAGGACTATAAGTATTTTTTCTTAAATACCATTATGGTTGAATAACTGTTATTGTGTTTTATTGTTCATTGTGTGTCGTGTATGTGTTTTGCATTGTCTTCTATGGCTGCTACCTTGGCCAGGTCTCCCTTCCAAAAGAGATTTTGAATCTCAATGGGAATTCCTAGTTAAATAAAGGTAAAACTAAATTTCACAACACTCAAACATCAGGTTAAACTGAGCTCTGACTTGGCCCAGTGACCCATGCAACATTAACTGGATCTGTGGGGCTGACCGCCCTGCATGAATACAATGCCTTAGCTGAGTTCTGAAATACTGGGGAGGGCGAACATGTCTTTTTAACTAAATCACTGCACTTTGCCTATGTTAAGTCCACAAACCATTACCTTTTTTTGTGTCTATGTACATTGTAACTGCCTAACCCTGCCGTTTTCCATTTTTCCCTTTGTATTTTTCTGAAAACACAATACAAATGACTTGAAATATAAATGAGACATGAGGTTGCAGGATATGAAACAACCAACCAGGTCTGAAATGCAGCCTGAATGTTAATGAATTCTTTAGTTGCTTACATAACAGCTTTTTATTAGAGATTTAAAAGTGTATCTCAGCCAGAAATGGAAATGAAAAGCCCCCTGTCATCTGCCCAAGTTAAATCCAAGGGTTGTTCCCCTTTGAATTTATAATCTTTTAGAGACAATTTCAAGAAGCTGTTTCCTCCAAATGGTGTTTATAACTAAGGGTCGACCGATATATCGGCCGGCCGATATATCGGGTCGATATTAGCGTTGTTTAGCTGTATCGGCATTGGCCGATACACATGGCCGATACGGCCGATACGCATCCAGCGTCATTTACAGACAGGCATTCAAGGGCAGCTCTGTGA
>JAPSES010000258.1:10683800-10696745 GCA_029822895.1 Maxillicosta whitleyi
TATACTCAGTGAACTGGCTTCCCTGATGTCTTTTGGAATTGTATTCCATAACTTTGGTGCATAGTTAACAAAGGCTGTATCCCCAATTTTCTTTGTAATATAATAATAAATAAATAAAATTACTCTTTGGAATAAGGAGACAGATTTACTTCCAAAAGCACTAAAACACTCAGACTTTACCGCTCCATTTCACATGCTAACATGCTAGGATACAGCGCACACGTACACGTCACTCTTACATTCACTTCTAGACTCCTTGACTCCGCAGTCAATTTCTAGCCAATCCGGAGTCAGTACAAAACCAATCAGAATCCAGGAACACATACTGAGATAAATGCATGTGAAACACTGTGACAGATTTAACAATTACCTTCACAGTGAGTCTAAAGATTAGGTCAACATTGGGACTATAAAAATACACTGTTCCCCATGAAGATGGAATACAATATTTTTACATCTTCTAATGAAACGAGTGTGACATTGTGATTGATTCTTGATAGATAAAGTATAACTGGGACACAGTACGTAATCATTGTACCTGGTCAAAGGTGACTACTGATGTGTATAAATAGGAATGAAAAGAGGAGTGTGTCTGGAAACAAAATTATTCCAACGCAAATACCAACTGCATCAATAAAAAGGTGCGTGTACTTTGAATCACAAGTATTTGTAAATTAACGACACCACATAAATAATAAATACATGAAGTAAAGGAATGAATATATAGTTATTTGCATTATTTATATCTACTGAAACATCAAAGGTGTCTTCTTTCAAGAATATACAAAGGGAAGTTCTGCTGCAATCAAGTGGTTTTCTTTTGACAACTTGATATTGCAATATTGAACACGCCAACTTTATTACACACAGATGGCACAGAGAAACACTCCAAAGAATGGTAACCTAATTTGTTTTCTTATTTTATTTCATCTTCATATTTGGCAGGCAAACAGCCTAAAATAGCAGCAGCGATTACAGATAGGAGGCGTACGGTTACTTCCCACTGTGACTCCCCCCAGACTGGAATCGACCGGCTATTTGTGGACAGCCTTTAATTCGACCCACCATCAGATAACGGAACAATTTCAATCAGGAACTTTGATTGAAAGGGACAGTGCTCCTGCACTGACACGACAAGGCAGAAAGGGCAGTGGATAAAAAAATGACTTTCAAAATGGATGAATGTTTTCCTTTGTTTTGACCAACATTCATCACACTTACTCTTTAATTAAAATGCATTGAGGTCAGGAAGATTGTTACAGTACTTTTTAAAAGCTTTCTTTGGAAATGTAATACTGCAAGCGTTTTTCTAAGCTGGAGTCACCTTACCCTCTCGGTCTGTGCCCTATGGCAGCCCATTACACTCTGAATCCCTTCCAAACACAACAACCAGGGACTCTCCACAGCATGAAGAAAAACTGATATAACGTGATCTTTCTTCTTGTCCCTCTTCTGTGCTATTGTAAGTCTCTCCCTCTTCCCTGCTGGCACATCCAATCAAATTAAAACTGGAGGGAGGTGGAAGAGAATTGCCAATGTGAGGCCCCATGTCCCTAAATTCATAGAGGAAGGAGGGAGACCGGAGACGGGAGTTTATAGTCACCCCTTCACCCCCTTCACTTCTCGTAATCCCTCCTCGAAACCGAAGAGAGGAAGAAAGGACAACGTCTGCCGCCCGGAGAAGTTACAATAACAGAAAGGAAACCTACCAGCCTGAAACGCCAAAACCCTTCCATAATCTAGGCTACGGAGAGAGGCCTATAGAACAAGTGGCAAGACTGATATGTGTATGCATCTGTGCGCATGGAGTTCGACTCATGGGTAACAGATGGTGCCTTATCATTTGCCAGCATCGGCTGCACAGCACACATTCCTAGACATGCCGGTAATGCCTTTTGTGATGTTCAGTTAATAGTAACTTCACATAGAATTACACACCAAATTACCATCAGAGTGTGCCTATTACTTTATGTATTATCAGTGTTTAACATGTCAGATAGAGCAGACTGGGAGGTTTGTGTTGAGATAATTTACAGTAAGTTTAATGATTAAACATGCAAGAACACTGTCCTGTGTGCTGATTTTTAATTATACATCCATACATATACATCTATTCCCATGCGTTTTGGCCCCAAAATGATCCATTTGTACCCACAGATGACCCGACCTATAAAAACTCTTCCTCACCTGGCTGCCTTAAAAGCTGGCCTTTTAGCAAGCCACCCCCTTTCCACCGTTTTAATAATGCCCTTTTATTCTTGAACACATTATTAAACACTGTCACTCAGTCTAAATACCAGGAATAGTTGGATACGAGCCTAAACAAGGACGGTGGGGGTACATAGATCACTCTGAGTGATGAATCTGTTGGACTAAATGCTGGTGTTGTGAATAGAGAGAGAGAAAAGTAAAAGCTGGTAGGCTGAAGGACGGCTGGACACAGGCCAAGTGCATTATGGTTGGGGTGAAGAGTTCACACTGCAGTGCAGCAGGGGGGCCGGTGTTCACTCTGGCTGCCCGCCGTGACGGTTGGTCAGTGCGGAGGATGATTGACACCTGGTGTAACTGATTGTATGATTGACAAATGCAGAGGGAATGTTCAAGTCAGTGGGTAGACAGATGATGGTGTCCAGGGTGTCTGTGGGCTATCTGTAGTACGAACATATCAGTGCATGTGCTGTATTTGTCTGCGCACGTTTATGAATGTGTGTTTCCATGTGGTTCAGATTCTTCCATACACATCTGGAATTATTTGAACAAGTTCTGCCTTTTAGGTAATGTAACACATCCTCTGGTGGCCATGATGGAGGTCCACTTGACATAATGCTCAAATTGAATATTGGATATACAAAACAGCTATTTTAAAATAAGAGGTTGCCATTTTGCAAATGTCAGTATGCATTTGCTTTCATCCAAATGGGTTCATGAGAAGATCAATACTACTCATATCTCAACAATAAGTATGACGGTACACTCAGTAATTCTGGCTGCGCTTAACTAGAGACGGGAAACAGAGGGAAAGGTCATTTGCCAAAAACAGTCCAGCACCTACCCCCCCATAAAACCACAGTGTATTTTTTATGATTCAGTTTTTGTGCAGATGAAAATAAACAAGATAAATAGTCTACTTGTGCTACTGAGCTGTATTTGTTTCCTTTGGAGAGGCCAGTTGTTTTTTTCTCTCCATACTGGGAAATTAAAAGTGTAAAAGCCTATAACAATAATTGTTTTTTTCTCCCTCTCGATTATAGTGGGACTTTTCCTTTTTACTATACACAATAATTTAAAAGGTATGCACTTGCACATATTGGACTGACCAATGCAATCAGTGCAGATAAAATGTTTATTCCAAGCTAACCATGAAGATCATTATATTCTTTTTGGTTTATAAAAACATATTTATCATTTTCTGGTGCAGATTTAAGTTACATTGAACATTTGAATATTCAATTTCAGAGGCACTTTATTACTTGATGATAGCAATAAAAAATAGTGATGTATTCATATGTTCTCATGGTTTTTTTTTTATGTGGTTTATGTGATAATAACCCCAGAGCACATACCTATTACTTATCATAATTGTACAGCAGCAGAAGAAGAGGAAGAGCTCCTTCAGTGAGGAATCTCAATTGATTCAAAAATAACTAATCAAACAAGTTGCTGTAATTAACCGTGATTAATTGCATTTTTTCATCATGTGCAAGTAAAGCTCTCCTGTGAATTACAGATTTGTAATAAAACGATCAAGGTAATTAAAGTGAAAATTGACTCGACAAAAACAAGAATGCCAATTTAATTCGTATTTACCAGAGTATTGTGATAAACAGGGACAGATTGTGTTGAGAGTTCAAAATGATTAATCTGTTCTGCCTCCTCTGGAAAAATAAATAAATAAATAATATTATATCACAATAATTATATCACAGTCAATAGAAAGAAACACGTACTTTTTAAAATTTCAATTAAATAATTTGCTTGCATGATGTAAGTGACTTTAAGAGATTATTTTACAAATGAAGAAAATGTGTAAATAGAAAGATTACACACTTGAAAGTTGTGGAACTGATGTTTGTTTGTTTTTTTTATCATAACTTTCTCTTTCCATGGGTTTTTTTGCTGTTGCTGAGGATTTTTCTGCATCCTTTTCCCTATTTTGACACTTTTTTAATTCCCTCTTGAAGAATGAGGTAAAATATTCAAGGTAATAGTCATTTTGACGCAGATGATGTGAAGCTAAATTATTACCTTTATAAATCTTTACCTTCACAAACTTTATGTTATGTTAAATTATATGTTAAATAGACAGATGTCATGTGTAAATGGAGGCACAATTCAACAAGGATCCAAAGTATTTTTGTTAGACTTCCTGATAGAGGCTTGAAGCTAAAACAAGTTGAAGAGTTTTTTAGGTCTACACGTGATCATATTGTGAGAATAAAGACAAGTGTAAGCTTAAACAGAGTGCCTCTGAGTTTTTTTTTTTGTTTGTTTTTTTTTTTCCTGTTTCTTATCTACTTTATGAATCCCTTTTCCAAAAAAGGACCTTAAACAAACTTTTTTTGGGTCCTAGAAGCATTCCTTCCCATGATTTTTTAAGTATCAAAACATTATTTGCCATGGAATGTCACTAATATACTTTTATTTTTATTTCTTTATTCTACAACGTTAGGTTGCTACCATATATACTTACACTGTTGTCTATAAAGTTAAAATAATTTTCTCTTTTGAATCCTATTTATATTAATGCTATCAAAAAATTCAAATTCGTAATCCAATTAATCACCAGGTTGCTGTGGATTAATTTCAATTAATGACAATTAAATATCATTCATTTTTAAACTATATAAATTGTGTTCCATTTTGCATGAGCAAACAGACTCAAGAAAGATGGGTATTTATATATACACACAAACATGTGTGTTGCAAGCTGAGCAATGTGTTAGCTGAAGTGCTAACAGAATCCCTGACTGGTGTATGCTTCATATTAAACTGGTGTTTTAAGGTGGAATTGCTTCAGTGAAAATAGAACTCTTTCCTACAGAGTGTGCATAAAACTTTGTCAGTTGAGTGTTCCATCTTGTTTTTGTTTGTTTTTTTGTTGTTGTTGTCCTCATATTTCCACCCAGAAGGCTAACGTGCTGTTAGCGTCTTCCATCTTTATGGGTTGGTTCTACTACCTCTCACTACTGGATCAACTGTCCACTTGAGGATGCATAATGATAACTCTACTTGGATAAACTGTCCATAATGTGTTGGCAGAGACATTTAGAGTCATTCTGCACTGCAGATGGATTAATTGCATTAAAAATTGTATTAATCCACAATAATGCATTGCATAATTTTGGCATTCCCTAATTTATACATATCAGTAAAAATCTCTGAGCAGATACAATAGTTATATAATGAGCCCCAGTTAAACATTATATATGAAGAATAAATGTCATTATCACAATCATTTCACAAGAAGAAGTAAAAATATTTCATTTCAGCTAATGGGCAGTAGCTGTGTTAAGCAAGTTACTCATAATTTATTTTACATACAATCTATGGTTCTGGAGAAGAATGGGTGAGGAGTGAGAAACAGTGGCTATGGTCATGTAGTGAGGGAGAAAGGAGTGAAATCTGAAAAAAAATGAAAAGCTTTAACTTCATTAAGCATAGATGTAAACTTACATTTGTGCTATCCTATTAATGCTGCCTAGCACAGGTCATGGGTTCACTGGCAATTAAACTCTTTTAATTATTTTTACATTATTCATAAATACACACACTCATTTTGACAGCGAATGCAAATATAATGACACAGCATGGCAGACCCACTCTATTTGGCTCATCTCATGGTAATGAAATAACAATTTATATTTAAAGGTGATTATGCTGCAATGAAAACATAATTATGATTATTATATTCCGTTTCTGCAATTAGATCCCCATAAATCCTCCTAAATCTTGCTTTTTAATTTAGGCAGTGCCCAAGTGTCAGAACTAGGCAGTTAGGATTGTTAGGAGATTTGTAAGTGAATTGTTAAGTCTTTATATAGCAGTGCTTCTCTAATGATACCCTCTAGCTGACACATTGGATAGTGGCAGTATAAAAGTGGTCTTGTTTTGATATTTTATAGCCCTAGTGCCCCCCAGTGAGAGACAAAGCACATGATAAGGCTTAACCAGGACTGTGACAAGCTTAGCCTACTGGTTACCGTGAGGAGTGACGGACTGATGAGAAAATTAGTTTCTAGAGCAGTTAGAAGAACCACATATTGCTGATGTCACTGATGTAGGACTTGGCACAAAGAGACACATGTGAAGACACACACAGCCACATAAGGATCACCTGCCTGGAGACAGAGTGGATTATTGGGAATTAAGGGGTGCATTGTGTGACTTGGCACTGAAATCAGGGGGTGCTGTTGTCGTCGGAGCCAGATCTGATCTTCTGCCAAAACACACTACCACAGTCTTACAACAGGAAAGTACACAAAAGACTGTGAATGCACCATTATAAACACATGCACAAGGTAAAGACAGACACACTCGGTTCCACGTGCTTGCACCAACACATGCGTACTGTACGCTCTACATGATGAACTTGAGTGAACACATGCACACAACGCATTATAGACACGTACACGTTCTCTTTTTCACACTCTATATGTGCACAACAGCTCCTAGCAGTGTGAGCGTGTCCCTATCCAACAGTAGCAACTGTAACAATGACAAGGCTTAGCGGTGCAACAGTAGCCCCCTGTAGATTGACATATGAGACTGCTGTTGATACAGTGCAACCATTCACAGCCTCAGAGCTTGATATCTCACTTTTAGCCAACACAAACCTGCAGCTGTGCCCTGATATAATTAACAGAGAGGCCTTTACATGAAATGTCAATCTTTATTCTGGGTTTTAGTGACAAGCATATCCAGCTAATGTAAACTGTGGATGGGGAGGAAAATTTGATATTGTGCAGTTTGACCATGCCATTACTGGGACATATTATACTATGTTTAAAGATCTGTGTTGCGCTAAATGGAAAGTACAAGGATATTTGAATCTAAAATCCCACATAGTTACATGTAAAACAATGCACTGGCCTTTTAAAATCATACAAACTGGCTTTTCTTCTTATCTAATAGCTTCACTAAATATTTTTTTTTTTTTAGCATAAGTGAATATATTTATGATGTGGCTGTAAGAATGCTATATCTGCAACAGTAGTATTGGTTTTGACAATATAGAATAGAATAGCCTTTATTGTCATGTGCAAACAATCAATGCAGCACAATTTACAAACACCAGTCCAAGAGAAATAAGAAAAGATTGGACACAAAATTACAAAAAGAAAAAAAATATATTATTATTATTATTATTATTTTTTTTACAAATAACATAGCATAAGAATAGAGCATAGTAGAATAACATTGGATAAATTATAAATAGGCACAATTTACAGTATTAACAGTATGTAATACAATAGCAGTATAACTATGAATATAGTATGTATCTGTATTAACAGTAAAAAACAGTATGTATTTCTATGTAAAACAGTATGTATACCCATAAACCAGGTCTATATAAAAATAGTGCTTTTTATAATATTAAAAAATATATTACTTTGTTATTGCAGGTCAAGATTATTGCACAGTTATACTTATCAGAGGGAAGCTAGGATGTGTTCTCATCAATCTGAGTTTGTTTGACGTGTGTTTATTTATTTATGTTTTTACATGACAGCTGCAGTAAGAAACTATTGGGGAAAAAATTGGCTTCAGTAGGTGGAAACGCCACATCAACTCAGTTCTGTTCTCTGTCTACACACTCCTACACTCTGTAGTGATATTCTTGCTTTGAAAATAAATGAAGGGAATCTATACTGTTGGTCCATGTCAGTGCCACACACAGACTCACACTAAACATGCGCATGTGTCTTACTGTATATGCATATAATATATTAATAGTCATACCTTGTCAGTGTGTATGTGAAAGTATAACTACACAACACACACACACACACATACTTGTGCACTAAGTCATGCATATCTCTCACACTCCCCTGCCAGTTGTCAGTCACTGCCTTTGAGCACAAGGCCTGAGGGACTAGATTAAATCCTTCTGGAGACAGGATGACGGGTACAGAGGTCTGCGCCGAACACACATGCACACATACACACATGCATCAAATGAATGACGGCATGTCCTTTCGCTAACTATCTCTGCATGATGAAACTCCGTATTCTCCACTAAGATCTTATGACAGATTTGCAAGACGACACAACTTTTTCTCATAAAAACACCTACCTGTCGTTCCAATATCTCATCTAATAATACGGCGCATTTTGAATCTCTGTGAACAGAAATAATAATTTTCCACCTCCCCAGCTTGATTAATTCTTTGAGCAGTAACACATCTCAAACAAAGTAGATTGTTTAAACTTTTAGTTGACTGCTAATGAAACCAGACAGGAAATTAAAAGCCCACCAGTAAATATTTTGCTGTGATTGCCTGCAAATAATGAGAGGCAAAATAATGTGTGCTTGTAAACGTTTGACTGCCCCTGCCTCGCAGGGTTATATAACCAAATGGCTGATTTAGATTTTATCAGTGTAATATAACAAATCACAAATTAGTGACTCACTGTGGTGTGGTGCCATGCTTGACAGATTCCTCATATTCCCTGGTTAATGATATATTGACAAAAGCTAAAGCAATTGCTGTATACATTTCTTGATCGTCTTAAATTGCAGTTTCACCTGCATGTAGTGACAACAATTTATAAGCCTAAAAGCTATGGGCCAGTGCGTCGGCGATATTGTCAGGTGATTTGTGTAGTTGAATACTTTAAATTGCCCAGTTGCTATGTTGTGATTTGCGCAGTGTTCCTCCACTGGCTGTTGACAGTGTTGGCAGCTGCAGATGAGTTATGGGCATATTTTAGTGTATACTTTGTTTTGGCCTGTCGCATCAGCAGCAGCCAGGCAACCGCGAGTGGCAGCAGCTAGGCAACCACGAGTGAAAGCAGAAGTTTGCAGGCTTGAGAATGAAAGTTATGCAGAGGCAAAACAGATGGTGATAACAGAGAGAAGTTTTCTGGCACGGCACTCTACAAATTTTGATGCGCTCTTTTGTTGATCTTGAACGCTAACGTCAACTGCCTTCCTGGCTCTGGTGCGAGTGGTCACAGCAGCTGGAAAAATACTGTAGTGACAGAATTATGAAGGGTTTATTACTTAGTTCCTGTAGTCAAATAAGGCATATTACTGTAGGTTATGCGAGTCAAAGCTCATGACACGATTGCAACTTTTTACCCTGTTAATGACACAAATGGCTATGTTAGCATGCATTATAATGACACTAATATTGACTATCTTTAGTCTCAAATTAAACAGCTGAAGGGGTACATTCATGACTGCATACTCGTTGCACTATATAGGAAAGATGATACCCATTTAACAAACGGATGGCGCTGTATAGTTACTATGGGACCAAGAACATATTTTATTGACAGATGACATAGCGTTATGGCTGCCCCATCGCTTGTCTCAGATGAAAACTATGCAGTGAATTGATGGCAGCGAAATCTGACAAAATCCTCAGTTTTTTCACCCAAGAAGCTTTAACTTACCATGAACTGCTCCCAGAGGTGTCTTGCTATCAACAATACTTACGCGCCAATAAATTTATTGAGCTTATGACAGTGTATTTCTCCAGGGAACGTACAGTTTGAGCATTTAAACTTGCATTTACCTCAGTAGTGAGTAAATAATAGTCATAGTTGCTGAACAGACCTCTAGCACTCGTGTGTCCTTGGGTTTGGAGTCTTTATGTGTGAGTCTGCAGCATCCACCTACAGTATTATTATGTTTTTGATGAACAGGCCATGTGGGCGCAAACTCAAGGGCATAGCCCATCTATCTGCCATCTGTCAGTGACTTGTCATCTAGCTTTAGTAATTACACAAGCGTAAATATGGCCAGGAGAGAGTAGTTTGACGGCCGAACGAGATCTATGAGATCTATGAGGTGGCGGTGTGTATTCCTGTATGTCTCTGGTGATGCCAAACAAAACAAAACTTAAAAAAACGCTGCCGGTCTTGAGGCTTTCTTCTCAGGAAATGGTTGCAGTTTATATGGGTCAGCATCTCAGAGGCCTCTGACCTCTGATCTCACAATGTGGCTCGTTGATTAGGTGTTGACCCCCAGTGCAGGCTGGGATTTGAGACATAGATGGATGAAGGCTGAGTACATAAGGGAGTACATGTGTATATGTGTGTTTGGAAAATAGGGATTTTGTACTCAATAGTCTTTTTTTCCAGCTCGCTTTTGTTCCCAGTTCTGGAACAGAAAAAAGAGGGGGGTGCCTGTAAAACGAGCAGAATGCAGGTTCTGAAATCTTTATTAATCAACATAATAATTAACTTCCATTTGAAGTGGACTAAAGGTGTTTTTACACTGTGTACCCAAGGCTGTATCTGAGTACATTTGACCCCAAAGTCTGCTTAATTTTATTAATATGACTGCAAATGTTCTGTTTGTGGGTATTGTACCTGAGACCAGCTGAGAAGGTAGTCCTGGGTATGGACTGCATGGACTCCACTATGGTATGGTGCAATGTGAAAATGATCTGTTCCCAAGACAGGACGTGACCTAATCACCACTCCGACAACGGAAGTGACTTAATGACCACTGGGCCATAGGTGGCGCTCCTGTTGTCTCCAGAAAAAGCCTCAGAACTGTCTGACACAGACTCGCCTTATCAACCAAAGCCCTTGGTGATATATCAGGGACAGAATAACCTCAAACAAACACCACTGTGGACAAATGAACAGAATAGTTGCTCGGTTGATGATGTAAGGGTTTGTTTTCTTCTGACTTTTATTGGACAATGACAGAATTCCTTCCACACCTCCACCTACTGTTTCAGCCCTGTATCACATGCAGACACATGCCATGGTACGTGCATGTGAACGCAACATCTATATCCAAGTATGGTACGAGGACCGAGTGAAAACACTCTAACTCACATTTAACTGAAAATGTCTGGGTGTTTTTATACTGTGGTGATTTTGGTTTTGGTCCAAAAGTTTTATTTTTCTATTAAAAATTCTGCTTCAAAAGTTTCTTTGGATTTCATTCTGGAATCTTTTAAGTACCAAAGTGCCACTTCTTCTCAATCCATTGACCTGCAGAATCTTTAAAGAAAACAAGCCTTTTTTTTCATCCAAAAATTGCTCAAGGCTAACAGCGAGACAACAAATGCATAAAGATGAGGACAAAATGAGTTTATGCTCCAAAACCGTTGACTGAAAAACCTATGGGAAACAGTTCACGAAAACCAATAAAAAAAAAAGACCTATAAACCGGCTGAGGGAGATCCAGGAACCAGACATTTGACTCTCAAACTGAACTGGGATGATAAAACACTTTACATCTTCTACCCTAAACATTCCATTTTAGACTGCAGATAAATGCTTTATCTTTATGTGTCGGTAGTAGTAAAAGATTAAAGTTGTCTGTGTGCAATGTGGGTCACGTCTAGGTGGTCTGCCTTCACCGACCTCACAGATGGAAACAGCAGCTATTCTCACAAATACTCTGTTGCAGAAGCTTCATTTATATTATTGATTATCAAGAGGTTTTGAGCTGCTCATGACTATGCCAAAATATAATCAATCAACAAATGTAGATGTAATTTCACCTTAAGATCAGGCTTTTTAAATCAAAATTGTACTGCAATAATTCATCCAGACAAAACATAACAGCCTGATGGACATGTAGCTATTATTTTTTCAAAGTAAATAGCCAATTCTACATCCTCAGTCAATGGTAAAGTGAAGGAATCGAGCCAGTAAGCAATGAGGAATGACATTGACTCATATAGATTCAATGAGCAATAACTGGCTGCTTTTGCCTGTGGGAAATTTCAGCACAGGAGTTTTCACACATTTGCGTTGACTGACAGGTGAATACCATAGTTTCCTACCCCCAGGTCTTTGGCCTTAATGCAGCAGACAGTGCAGCCAAAGGAGTTATTCTCTTCTTATACACAGTGACAGGTATGTGTAAAGACATGTAGAGTAGAGATAGGTCACCTGATGAGTCCAATCTGGTTTGTGAGGAATTAAATATTTGTTAAAAAGGCCCCTATGGTTAGTGTAAACGTAAGTATTAGCTGATATGAGACTTTTTTTTTAGGCCATATCCTCCTGAAACCCAGGAAAGTGAAAGCTTTTTTTTTTTTTTTTTTTACATGAAACAACTGTCTTGATTGGTTATTTCAGATATATTTCTACAATTATTTTTTATTTATTTTTTAATGGAATGTCCTTTGCAATGGACAGCATTTATTAAGTAAAACGGTGACATTTTTGCCCCCTACAAAGGACAAAAATGCATTACAGAAATGAATGCAAATATTGCTAATATCTGCTACAATATTTTTTAATTTTTACAGAACTAATTAATCTCATCAACCCAAAAATCCACTGTCGACAAAAGCATCTGCTGATCTAATAACTGTTTGCCCACTAATCCTATCGATGCATGTAAATAATTGGTGTAAAATGAATGCAGTTTGTCGTCTTTTCACGACATCAGATATGACCCATTTGGAAGTATAAAAGGCTCCATAGTTACCGTGGAAACACTGTCATCTTCTACAACATTGATTCACCAGTAAAATCTATGGAGTTGGATCAATGACAGTGGATGGAAACATTGCATTTATGCTCAATTTAATGATATATTTGACTGAAAAAGTAACTTTTTCTTCAGTTTTCTCAGTTTTTGACATAATAACCCTCAACTTTAATATGAGCTTTTATGAACATCTATGTAATCAGTGAATTCAATAGAGTAAAAAATGCAAAATGCAAAGGATAATATTAGAATAAAACGGTGACAAATCATGTGAGAAAGGTTAAATAGAGGGGGGGGGGGGGGGGGGGGAATTT
>JAPSES010000258.1:10696845-10735513 GCA_029822895.1 Maxillicosta whitleyi
AAATACAAAATATGAGGAAATAAATTTTTTTTAAAAGATTGACAAAAAATTCATTAAAATTTTTCACTTTGATCTACTTTTCCCAAAATATAATGACATCTATTCTGGGTGACTGGTAATCTATAAACTCAATTTGGTATGAAATCACCAAATAGTTTTGCTGCTACACACAAGCAAAAGTTCACCCGTTATAAGTAAATGTGAAAAAAAAATTAAGAATTCATAAAAAATATTAACTTTAATCTACTTCTTCCAAAATTTAATGACATCTATTCTGGGTGACTGGTAATCTATAAACCCAATTTGGTATGAATTCAACCAATAGTTTTGCTGCTAGAGTGTCAACAACCAAACCAAACCAAAAACAACACTATCAGTGCCATAATTCTACTCTGGATTAACAACAGTTATAGGTTATACTTACCTAGCTTAGCCGATTTCTTTTTGGGTTTTTATGTTTATTACAATTATTGTAAGAAGTGCAATGAATGATACAGACCAAAAATAAATGCATTCATTCATTCATACACTTGAGTAATGTATTGATGCAAATGTTTACATTATATATGCCAAAAAAAAGGAAGGTTATATTTGCAGAACACATAAAAAACGGACTTTACCACAGGCTTTGAAATGCATACGGAGGCAGGAAAACATTGCTCTCTATCTGCAATGCGACTAACACGCCGGCGTTTCTTATCCTAAATCTGTCATTATCTTATTTATTTGTGCTCGGTACACCAACAGCCCATCTGTGGGTTTGATTTCAGAAATGTTCAGTCACGGCAACAACACCCGACGTACTTTGTGCGAGGTTTTCACTTCCCTCCCAGTTATGTTGTCCTTTTTATATCTCAATTTGTTGTTTGCAAGAGAGCATAATGGATGAAAATGGCAAGTAAAACTGTTGAAAAAGGTGTCATTTTGGCCTGAGATAATCACACAATCGACTTAAATCCTGGTGGAAAGCTGACATGGACGTCTGCGTATTGGGTCCTCTCAACACAGACTGATTATTGTAATGGCTTTGTCCTGCGTTACACCATGAAAATGCTTGATCTTTTTGCAGGCTGCATACCATTACCACTAAGCTTCCAAACACACACACATATATACACACACACAATAGCATATACAGTCACAGGAGCAATAGTCACAGATGGGTATTATGTGTTTAGTATGGTTTTCTATCCCTCAGTGTCTTTCTTTATTGCAGTCTTTATTATAATCATGTGATGCCTCCTCCAGGCATAGTACAAATACCTCAGTCTGTTAAATGTGTAAAGCTCAGGCTGATAGTGGAAAAACCCTGCTGCTGCTACCGCTGCGTTTCAGTAAAACGGTGCTGATCTTATATGCCAGTTGAACTTCCTCTGCTGTAAATAAACAGCTGAAATCAAACAACGGTAACTAGCAACAGTCGCATCGACATCATCTGAGGTCTTCACTTTGTTCAGCGCTGGAAGACGGTAAAATACTACTGTCACACTGCGGTTAAAATATACTCCAGTGTAAATTCCGCACTCTGGCTGTATTTATGTTAAACCATGTGAGGATTATCAGGAAGAAGCAGATAAAGTAAAACTGTTCCCGTCTGTATTTTATGGTTATATGTAATGTGTTGGGAGTCATATTACTGTTGCGTCATTGTGCGCGTTTCATTTTACTGATAGTAGTTTAACAATTTACATTTTTATAGGACTTGAGAGACAAAGAAAAAAAACGGGAAGTTCAGTCATAAGAGATAATAGAGAAGTGAAGTCCTGCCCCCATGAGGAAAAAAAAAATAGCGTTGTAGTAGTCAGTAGGGGTGTGTTCAAAATATCGATACGGGGGTATATAGTCGCAGGCTTCGTCGCAATACGGAGACGTCAGTATCGATATTTCACATGCAACAAATAATTAGTTTATCAAGTTTGTGAAACGGCATCTGACTTTGCATGTTTTAAGTTTATCAAAGCCAGCAAAATAAAAAAAAATAACATTTGGGTATACATGTGTATACATATGTTTTCTTTAAAATGTTAAAAAAAAAAAAAAAAAAATAGGCCTAAAATATCAGGATGCATATCACGTTGAATACCATGCACCAGAATGCACATATATCGCGATACGTATCATACCGTGACCCCTGTATCGGGATATATATCATATCGCAAGGTTGTTGGCAATACCCACCCCTATTTGAGAGACAAAGCAAAAACGGGAAGTTCAATCAAAAGAGAAAATAGAGAAGTGAAGTCCCGCCCCCATGAGGAAAAAAAACTAGCGTTGTAGTCAGTACACAGCACGTCTGTTACGGGAATATTTCGCCTTTATTCCAGAACCACGTCTGTGTACACAAAATGGTGGGATCATTTGGTCCCACCTTTATTGTGGCTTTGTAACAAGTAGTGGCAGAGCTATAATCAGTTCTGGAACACTATGTAAAAAGAACACCTCTGGTTCCACAACCGAGTTGGAACATTTTGATGATGTTTGTGTATTTTTGGTGTCAGTAGTGGGGGAAAAAAAAAAAAAAAGTGGGAGCACCATCTCATATTTTTTCCGGATCCCTGTGTGAAAGTGGTTCCTGATGACGGACAGGTCATTGTTTTTATCCATTAGATTCATGTTTCAGTGAGTGACTGAACCATGAGTCTGTTTTAGTGTTTTGTGTCTCATTCTTACATACAGTAGTGAAAAAAGATCTCAAATATTATCATGAGGTATTTGTGGACAAATGTTTTTTTGGCGTTTCAAAAAGTGTGGCTGCATCAGGCAAACACTTTTTTTTTGTTGTTTGTTTGTTGTCAAGTAGAAATAACAAAACTAAATTCTTGACCATTTCTGCCTGTATGTGTTTATTGTTTATTTTGCTGAAACATCCAGTTTTGACCTTGATGGAACTGAGCGTGTGCAGAAGGAAGCATGTGGTAAACAGCACAATATATGGAAGGATCTCAACCACATTATGTAATATTGATTGACTTGGCCTATATTCAGTGCAATACTGTGGAACATCAGATTAAAGTGTGTCTGCTGGGAAGGTTTTGCCGTGGTGCAGCACCATGGTTAAATCCTTACCACCACACCATATATTCCATACAAAAACACCATCACCGCCGCATTAGACTTATTATAGGTTATATATGTGTAATATATAATAGTCAGTGAAAGATTGCGAAGATTCAGGATGTACGGAAAAGGTAAATGAGCATTAAGTTTCAGTTTCACTTCAGCTGAACCCCCCTCCCCCATAATAGTATTATAAGTAGGATGAAAACCGGCCTACTTGTACTTATTAAATGGGTCATATCTGATAACCAAGAAAAGATGATCAACTGTATTTTACACCAATTATTTAAATGGACTGATAGGACTACTAAATTGACATTTTACATGACAAAATTGTTTCAGGGTTCTAGCTAGTGCAAATTACGCTATAATTTTGAGCCACTACGCTAATTTTCTCCCGTTATGTTAAATTTTCAATACAGTGCAACAGAATTTTGACTGGATTTATTTGAAAACTACCCCACGGTCGGTGACGTAGATTCAGTCTTTAGTGGCAGAGGTAGAAATTCATATGAGAAAACACGCAGGTTTTCAACAACTCTGAGCAGACGACACGGAAGTAACGCACCACAACCCCACCCGGTCACTGCGCTCCCTCCACCCCACTACGCTAAAATAAAATCCTAGCTAGAACCCTGTGGATGTTTGGGTCTTTAAAGAGAAAGTTGAGAGATATTATATTTTTAAAAAAAAAACAGAAACAAACTAATAAAGTGACTTTTTCAGCAAATATATCAACAACTGATCATAAAAACAAGCGCGTCCATCCACTGTCATTGATCCAACTCCATGGGTTTTACAGGTGAATCAATGCTGTAGAAAATGACGGTGCTTCCACGGTAACTACAGAGCTTCTGAACATCCAAACGGATCGTATCTGATGACCACGACAAGATGAAAACCTGTATTTTACACCAATTATTTACATGATTTGATAGGATTAGTGGATCAACAGGTATTAAACAGTTTAGATCAGTAGATGCTTTCGGTCGCCAGTGGCTGCCGACACATTTTCGAACACAGTTTTAGAAACAAACCAGACTTGACTTCACCACGTTCTGCACACAGATACAAACACAAACCTACACTCCCACACTCATTCAGTGACACATCTACGGCTCACCCTCCGTTTTTTCCACATTGCCTGAATCATAACAAACCAGCTCTGATGGCAACCCTCACCTGTAACGTTAGATTTGACGTCTCTACTGTCCGTGATAAGAAGTCGGGGACACAGAGTTTGACTTGTCTGGGCTCATAATTCTTAAGTTCTTATAACTTTTCACACTCCAGTGATTGTAAGCTCCCCTAAGGAAGTGTGTCCTCTGCATCTTTCAGTCTAAATCACCTCATTTCATTTGCTTCTATTATACTCCATCACACCTTATATCCCCCGTATGACTACGAAAAACCTAATTTGCCCTCCATTGTCTGTGCGACATGCAGCGAGACACAACAGGAGCGCCCCTTTCTCAATTAGTGGTCAGTCATCCTCCTCTGGAATCCATCAGACCCTGCCTACCTCGTTTTATTTGCACTTCAACCTTGTTCTTTACTCTAAATTTTCTGCCTGAGAAAAATCTATCCTGACATGTATGATTACTAGAAAGCCTCTCAATGTCCTTTCCCATCATACTTATTCAGCTGTGATGAAGCCTAATTCTGCTCTATAGAGGGCGGAGTGTGAAATTCAGTCTTTGCTGTATGTCATTTGCTGTATGTGGATGGGTATGTTTGCAAGCCGAGACAGCAATTTTCACTCAGTCAGCCAGTTTTTCTCCCCCTTATTCAGCGGTGCATGAAAAAGGGCCCTGAAGTAAGAATGATGAGTGTGTATAAACATTTAATGAACATGATGTTTTGGTGTCTCTGTACGGGCAACACATAAATGCATGCAAAGCCAAAAGCCCTTTGTACAAACCAAGTGGCATCACAATAAGGGACAAATCGTAAAGCATAGGTTTAATATCTTTCCCCGCTTCCTTTCCCAAAGAGGCTTTTCACACCTCCTGTAGTAGTAGTGGTAGTAGTAGTAGTAGTAGAAGTCATTAATTTGTGATGATTCCTGGATGAAGTGAATATGTTCAGACATCATTCAGGAGAAGGTACTCACTTGACATTTATGAGCAGTAGTGGAGGAAATACTCCAAGAAATAAATAAATAAACAACAGTGCAATGTGAAGATACTATGAATTATAGTAAATGTTATTCACGCAAAATCTTAGTTAAGCAAATGAATAAATAAATAAACAAAAAATGCTACTATTATCCGCAAAATGTCCTTAATATTTTAAAATGGTTATTAAAAAAAAAAAAAAAAAAATCGCTCCTTATGGTTTTAGATTAATTTCCCTACTGCATTAATGTGTCTGTTTTTACTGCTGTATTATTTAAGGTTCAGCTCATTTGAACTACTTTATGTTTAGTAGATTAATCTGAACCAGTGCATCACATTCTATAAGATCATTGTAAGTTTGTTATATATGTGGTACTAATTTTTTTTTTTTTTACACAGCACAGATAAAGTAAAACTATCCCCGTCTGTATTTTATTATCTTGTATAATGTGTTGGGAATCATTTTACTGTTGCATCATTATGCGCATTTCGTTTTACTGATAATTATTTAATAATTTATATTAAATAATTCGGTCGGTCGGTCGTCCTGTTTGAACCATATCTAAAAAGTCAACTTCTTGAGCTAATAAAACTTCCCATTTTCATCTTTGTGCCTGAATTTAATTACATTTAATTTCAGTTATTGCTTTATTTGACACAGACAGCGCTCATAAAAAAAAAAAAAAACCTGTAAATGAGCCAGAGTTAGTGAGCAGGGCTGATTTTCACATGTTATTCTTGGCCTGATGTTTAAGGCAGGCTAACATCACGAAGAAAATATCACACGTAACATAATCATGAAGGAAATAATGAGTGTAAAATGAATATGTCACAGCAGTACGGCCATAATGTTCATGTATGTGGTTGTTTATGATCCACAGCTTCAACTGACAAGTGGAGAGAAAAAAAAAAGATGGATGTTTATTTCTATGATGTGGACTGGTAATAAAATCCAATTCTTTGGATGCTGTTACTGAAAATGCTGAGTGGTTAAAAGCATGTCTTCTCCTTTGACTGGTCCTGTGGTTATTCAACAGTGCAACATCCGACATCTCTCACCACTTCATCGTCTGTGTTTTAGTAGGTTGGACATCATTAGATTACCAAAGACAACCACACTGGTTTATGTTCATCCGTACTGATACGACTGGATGGCTTAGTGGTTTGCGCTACTGACTTTGGTGTGGAAGGTTGCCAGTTCAAGTCCCAGGTGGGCCATTGGATAAGGCCTTTTATGCCATATACGTATGCCTATACCTTGTAAGTAAAACTTGACCGGGCAGCAACACATTCACATACTGATTTGTCACCACTTTTTACATCGGATGCCCTTCCTGACACAATCCTCTGTATGTATCCAGGCTTGGAACTGACACAATGAGGTACTGCCCTCTTGTGGCTACAGGTATAGGGATGTATAGCATAAAGGACCTTTCGCAAGGGTCCACCTGGGTCTCGAACCAGCAATCTTCCGCACCAAAGCCAGTGGCGTAAACCACTAAGCTACCCAGCCGCTCAATAAGTAAGTACAATAAAAGCGTCCGCCTAATGTAATGTAATAATAACTAATAGAGAATCCTTTAAAAAATTCCTGGATCCAGACGGTGATCCGGATCACCTCCAGAAAGTAATCACTTCCAGATCTCGCCATTACCAACATATCCTGAAAATTTTATCAAAATTCATCCATAACTTTTCGAGTTATGTTGTACACAAACCAACAAACAAACGCCGTCAAAAACATAACCTCCTTGGCGGAGGTAACTACACAATTAAAAATAAGTTTTATTAATATAAAATAGAAATGTTCTTAAAATGTTACCAAAGATGATTGACAATAAAACTATTATATAAATGTATTTATTGTGTTTTGTATTTCAGCATTAATTCTCATTATTTATTTTGTATTCAGTACATGATGAATTTTATCTTTTTTTTATTTATTTATTTCAAGTACCTTCTGGGATTTTTCCAAATACCCCTGGGGGTACACACACCCTACAATGGGGTGTGTTGTAGAAGGTGATGGTGTTTCCATGTTCACTACAAAGCCTGTGAACGTATAATGGATCATATCTGATGACCATGAAAAGATGACAAACTGTATTTTACACTAATTATTAACATGTGTTGATAGGATGAGTGGACCAACAGATATTAAACAGTTTACATCAGTAGATGGTTTTGGTCGCCAGTGGATATTTGGGTTAAGAAGTATATGGATGATCTCACCCCATAAAGGAAACTCTGCATGAATCCGTTCATCACATTCACAGATGCACAGTTTTCCATGAACAGGAAGGGAATAAAAGCCAGTAACATGAACAAAGACTAAAGCTGTCAGCTGACTGAAGTGATGGTGGAGTAGACGCATAACGTTGCGTTACAGGCAAACACTGCCATAAAGTACCTCATATTCATACTGAACTAAAGTGAGTGGACATACTTGTATTCCACCTCTGAAAGCGATGACCCATATCAAATATTATTGATATTTTTTCCTTTCACACCAACAGAAGCTGCTGTAATCATTAATTCGTGATGATTCTTGGATGGACGGAACATGTTGGGACACCACTCAGGTCACTTTTATATAGAGCAGTTACTACCAGCACTTTAACAGGCCCACGTCTTTGAAAGTAACTTCACCATATACCACCTTTTTCTACTTACAGTACATTAAATGCTGGGTTTTGTTTTGGTTTTTTTGCCCCGAGAGACTAATTTTCTCGCTGTCTGCTGCTGAGTGCTGGAGAAAGAAGAAGGGCCACTGTGGTGACATTGCTCTCTGCCACCACATAGAGATAGAATAATAACCTCAGTTTGCAAAATATATGGGAGTAACTACTTTTATTTTATTGTGTAAGCATGCAGTATATTGGATTTATCATACAAGAGGTATATTTGTTATAGCGGAGCTTCTTTTCACAGGAGTCCATATTTTTTCCTGTTTGCATTTTGTGCAGTGTAAGATTTTCCACTGAGGAACTCATAAGAAGGGATTTTTATAACTCTTATCAAAGACTGAATAAGCAGTAGCCCTGAAGCACAGCTGCAGT
This sequence comes from Maxillicosta whitleyi, assembly GCA_029822895.1. NCBI lineage: Eukaryota > Metazoa > Chordata > Actinopteri > Perciformes > Neosebastidae > Maxillicosta > Maxillicosta whitleyi. The sequence goes on from JAPSES010000258.1 coordinate 10,705,079, forward strand.
AGCATGCTATTAAATGTAATGAATTACCAGCTGCCTTGTACAGTATAACCAGTACACCAGTGGACCTTGTGGGTTAGCTTATTCCCAGTATCTTGAAGATGGTAATGAAGAAGATGAATGAAGATGGTAAATCTGATTGTCATTTCTATTATCTTTTATTGAAGGACCATGTGTTTCTCTCCCCCCAGACAGTAGGTAGCCCTGCAGTATATACCGTTTTTGGATGGAGTCCATGCTACTGAGTTGAGTATAATCAGAAAACAACACAGCGGGTCATAAAACTGCACTGCTATCATGGTGAAATGTGTTGTCTGGGCTGCTGTGCTCTCTTCTGTTGTGTAAAGAAAAAGTTTCCCTGCAAGCCCGCAACGCAATTACAAGTCCCCGTCGCTGTTTTGAACGCCGGGATGTGAGGATGAAGTTTGTGCAAAAAAAAAAAAAAAAATGTTTCACAATTTAGGCTTACACTAGGTTTTCTATGAAAGCACCTGTTGTCGTTTCTCTATTGCGTTTAATATTTAGAAGATGAGATGATCAGAGGAACTAATTTGAACTTCATATTTAAAGAAAAATGAAAAATTCAGGATTTAATATTGGTGCTGGAAGGATTAAAAAAAAAACGTTTAAAAGTATTAAAATATCTCGCCGTTTAGCTCAATCGCTTTAAAGTCATTGTGAATTAAATATGGAATAATGATTAAAAGAGATTCTTTTCAAGTTAATGGATCAAAAGATGATTTCTGTTTTTTTCTAGATCCTTTTTTGACATGCGGTTTTAATAATTATTCATATGAAAGCAATGGCAACTGTTGCTAAATAAGACTAGCAGAGCTGCAAGACAATAAGAACACAGCACTTATGAATTAACACTTAAAGCTAAGTTTTGACATTTCCATTAGGGATGTCCGGATCTGATCTAAAGATCAGGTCGGATCAGATTTGGTCACGAGGTCAGGCCGATCTGGGCCTGGTTCTGGGGGGGTAAACACATGTCCTGCTCCTTCAAATTAAAGTTTCAGCAGGTGGGAAAAAGGAAAATTAGCTTCACAACAGCTTAGAGGAATTAGTAAAGTATCTCTAAGTTTCACTTTAAGGTCTGGTAGTGAAAAGTTGGATTTTTTTTCCAACCTTTTGTGGAATTATTTGACCTGACTCAGCCCAACCAGCAAATAAACTGACGTTCCTTTAACCCACCCTAACCCGACCCACAAATAACTCGCTGACATATGGCCTGTGAGCCAGAACGGGTTCTAATTTGTCCCACAGTATGAATTTGGAAAGTGCAAAAATTATACTAAAGTTCTTAAGAGTCAAAGGTGTTATAGTTGTTTTAGTTCAGGTTCCACATTCAACCCAATTTTGATCTGAGGTAAAATAGAACAGAATGTTTATTTTGTCAGTAGTAGTTTGTTACACGTACAAACATGCACCACACACTCAAATGTCTCTTCTGCCTTTAACCCATCTATAGATCACCATGCATCACACACACTGAACCCTGGGAGCAGTGGGTTTGCCATATTTAGCAATCGGGGAGCAAATGACGGGGTTGAGTGCCTTGCTCAAAACTCACATCAGCCAAGAACTTTCTGCCAATCTAGGGAATTAAACTAGTGACCCTTCAGTCACAGGCGGACTCTCCAGCCACCTCCTCGGCCATCTAAGCTATGGCTGCCTCCCAACTAACAGCACAATAAAAAATAAATAATGACTCCACATTTTAATCAAAATTTAATTGTAAAAAAGTTGGTATTGGATTTGTATCGGCAAAACTAATCCTAAAAAAAACAATTGGTTCAGAAATTTAAAAAGTCTAGATCGGGACATCACTAATTTTGATCAGTCAATACATAAATAACGTATGTGTTAACATTTTATAAGACAAAAAAAAAAAACATGGAAGCTTCTTATAAGTTGTAGAATCTTTCAACGAGCAAAAGTGACAGGTCGTCCACTAAACCAGACAAAGCAGATATAAAAGTTGCCATTTGTTGATCCATGGTTCAGACTAATCTGTGACAGTTGTGACCTTGTTCAGACCATTCCAAACAGATATTTAGTTCAGCTATTGACAACACAAACTGTACAGAAAAGACAGATGATTAATGCTTTTACTGTGGCTGTTTCTGTCTAAAACAGAGCTAAGCTAACTGAGCTATAATGTAAACTATCAGCTGATGGAGCATGTTAAGACTAAAAAAGCAGTGTTATTGTTTTTATGTTCATTTTGATAAACTGAAGGCATCTTCACAATCTGGCAAAAGTCATCTAACAAATCAAAATATTTTGTTTTAATTTTTGCTAGATTAATTTTGTTGAGTATATTTTTAATATAGCTGTTCATCTCCGATTACTTTTCGCTAGAAGCTATCCCATCAATGATGAAACGAAAGGAAAGGTGGGGTAGGAGATCCTGGAAAATTTGTTTGAGCAAGTTGCATTTTGAGAATACACAATACAGAAGCCCAAACCCTTTCTTCAGACCTCCCCTGAAGCCACACCTCCACAGTACTGGAACATGCGATGCTTGTTCCTGAGGGTTCACTAGCGCTGGGCAGCATCAAATTTATTATGCAGAGGGGGGCGGGACAAATGGCAGTTGAGTTTGATAGACATATCACCATTCAATCATTTCGATGGGCTGGTTAAAATTATTGGACTGTGTTTTTTCCGTCCTTCTTTTCCACGGTTGATTAAAATATGTTATTTTTGTGTTCGAGCATTTAATTCATTGGTTTCCATTGGGGTGGAATGGGGATTTTAAGCCATTTAGTAAAAAAAAAAAATTCTCCAGGAAAACATCTCCTACCCCACCTTTAAGACTGATGATATGCCTGCAAATATATTTCAATAAATCAATAATCAAGAAATGATGAATATTTTAATAGTTACAACAACACAGTGAAGAACATGTTTATGCGTTTGAGAAGAAATCTCATAGAAGATTGTAAAATAAATCAGTTGGTCAAATGAATTTGTGCTATTCCAACTTTTGAATGAAAAATCTATAAACAATGAATGAAATTACTCAATAGAACTCTTCACTTCCCAACTTTTTATTTCAGACTATACGGCAATCAGGTCTGAGGATCCTGCTCATTGCACATTAGCTAGTGCAGCTAAAATCACTTCTAAACCTCTCAATTATTTTAATTTAATTATCTTCCCAAGAAGTTCAGAAACTTCTCCCAAAAAAAAAAAAAGAAAACTTGTTGGTTCAATAAAGCCAAAATGCCCCGCAGCTACGATATATATGTATTCTGAGCGGTTATTTCAGGGTTTTCCAAAGGCATTATTTCTAAACCTCACACTGTGTGGATCGGTGGAGTGTGCAATTTCCGCTGGCAGTGTGACTGTGGATAGAAGGACCTTTTTCAAAGGGTGACAAAGCAGAATCTCTTATCGGAGTCTTCCCTGTGACATCGCACTTTTTAGTCAGAGAGAATTATGGGCTGTGATCAATCAAGGAGAGAGAGGATGCCCTGATACAACAGAGGCAGCTATCAGAGCAACTGTAATTCCACACATGCATTATTCAACGACACTGTAAGATCTGCGACGCTTCAAGATTATTTACATTTGGTAAAAGAAGCAGCAGGGTAACTGAAGGCATGTCCTATGGAGCCCAGAGGTAATGTAGACTATGTATATATATATATATATTCAACACTGGGGGAAGTAGATACACACTGCAGCCTAATTACATGAAAAATAGATGTAATTGTGATCATTTACTGAATATAATGAGAGTCACTAATCAAAATGTACATTGGCGTTTGTTCTTTTACTTTAATACTTAGTGTAGAATAAACCGGTCATTCATTGATTCCTTTCATCCTGCAGAAATGTCTGCTTCTATCCGATTTCACTGTTGTATTTTTTTTGTTTTCGCTTCCCCTCAAGAGCTGTTTGCTTTGTTGTGTTGAGTGTAAAGGGTTGGTGTAATAAGCTGTAGACCACAGGTGTCAAACATCCTGCCCATGGGCCAAAACCAGCCCTCCGAAAAGGTTCCAATCCGGCCCGCAGCATGATTTTACAAAGTGCAAAAATTACACTGAAGATATTAATATTCAAAGGTGTTGCACTCATTTTATTCCAGGATCCAAATTCAGCCCAATTTGACCTAATGTAAAATAAAACCACAATAACCCTTTAGCAATAAAATGTGAACAACCTGAAAATTAAGTACAAATTTAACATCATTCTGCCTGTTACTAAATATTTTGTGCGTGTTTAGATCTGATTTGTAAATTGCGTTAATAATAAGTTGACTCATAATATTGTAAAAATTATTTTTATTTTAGTTCCAATTTCCCACTTTGTCTTTATGGGTTAAATCGTGTTGTATGTCATGGGGTTTGGCGTGCTACAGATATGCATTTTTATCCTTTCACATGTTATTCAGTGCCATTTGATAATGTGTCAATGCACTCCAAGACATCCGGTTTACATATCTGTAACCACTAACCCTAACTGCTAACAGTGTGGTATTTTACATGCCGTGAACATACATACGGAAAAATTCTAATGCATACAGATAAGACGCCAATTAAAAGTGGTGTGTTATCTGCATGCAATTCATGATATTACGTTGTACAGAATTAAAAAAACAAACTTTCTTATTCAGATTCTTCCTGTGAAAATAAAATCCACCATGAACACAGTATAACTGACAAAGTTACAAAAGTTGATTTTTTTGTTTTTCCACCACAAGAGATCCCATTAATTCTGTTTTGAAATCACTGTGGTCTGCCCATTGGTTTGAAGTGACAAAAAGATGGAAACAGATTAGCGTCACCATGCCTCTGTTCATCACCAATCACGATTCAGTCATGTTCAGATCTTTTGAGGTTTTTGGTCCCTGAATATAAATCTGATCAAACAAAACATACAACTCGACAAACTCAAATCACACTTTGCATTTGGTTTGGGTTGTCAACAAACAAAATAATACTATTTTTCTCTTTTTCTCTGATCCCTCGCATTGTGTTTGTAAGCTATACAGTATAAACTTAACTTAGCTCAACTTAACCCTTTAACAATTGCAATCGCTTTGCACTTTACAGCATTCAAATTACTGTAACTATTGGAACCGTTTGTGCGATCCATAAACTCAAACACCACTAAAAGCTGATCCAGAGCTTTCCAACACTATATAACACTTTATGGCAGTAGAAAGAAACTGATTCAGAGACTTCCACATAGGCTAAAAAAAAACTGCCTGGAAATAACAAAAAAATATGAAGCCATAGGCTAATATGCATACTGAATGTTCAAGAACAAAAAGCACGTTTGAACAGATGTAAAATAGCTCAAGGTTTATTTCTGAAATCTCAAAAAGTTTAGTTATGGGTGATAATAAAAATGCTAAAAACTTTAATTCTGTTTTTCTTTTCTTTTTTTCTTCTTACTAAAATTCACAGTTTAAAGCATTTTTATTTATAATAATTAATGTCCAGATATTGAAAGTTATGTTCTTCGTGAAAACAAAGTTGCAAAAAATTGGGGAAAAAAGATATTTTCTGAAATTTTTATTGCAAAGAAAACATTAAGACACCTAGGCAGCCTGTTGTAGCAGTCTTAAAAAGGTTAATTTAATATAACTTAACATTATGACACTATATCAGGGCTCTTAAACTCAACTTACCTGGGGGCCGCTGGAGGTAGAGTCTGGGTCAGACTGGGCCACATTAAGTATTCAGCAAAAACAAAAAAAAAAAAAAGGTTTCTTTACTTTACTCGCAGCTAGTAAAATGCACTTCTTGATGAACTCACTTTCTTTAAAATAGCTTTCAGGCCCTAGAAATCAACTCACACACCACGTAGCTAGCTTCCACTGCTTCTTCATTCTCTTTGTTTGCTTTCTTGAAATAATATGTTGCCTCAATAGACATTTTTTAAGATTGGCAACCCTCTTTCTTTCATCTCAGTGATATTTTGTATACTGCTCAGCATGTCTAGATGAGTAATGACATCAGATGTTGTATTCTTTAGACACCGCAACTTTCTCTGTGCATATGAGACACGTAGGGGTGCCCCCATGCTTGACAAAAAATAATAAGTTTTCCACTTTTCCTGAAATTGCTTGTGCTTGTTGCCAACCTTTCTCTCCACGGCACGCTTTGATAGAGACATGACTGGAACTGGGTGATGGCCTATATTTTCCCTCCACTTGGTGTCACTCCAGAATATGTTTTAACTAAGTGAGTAATGGTCCTTCTTACCCAGGTACTTAGCATTTGGCTAGCTTGGCAACTGTTGACAACAAATGCTGCTGGAAGCTGTCACGAGACGATCTATGGTAGCCCATAAGTGATAAAAATAAATAACATAAAACTGTGGCGAGACTCAGTGAAAAGGTGCCTTTGAGGACTACATGCTGCACTAACATTAAACTTTGATGTCAAGTAGGGTACCACGAAATATCATGGCCTCCGTTGGCCCCCAGGCATCGGGTTTGACACCTCTGCTCGATATGCACACTTATACTGTAAAGCTACTGTAAAACACCTCCTGTGAAATGCTGACTCACATTCATTTTTGCAGATTCTCCTCAGTTTCTCCACACCACCTTCCTTTCTCCTTCATTTCACCATCTCTCCCTCGTCTCCTGCTAAGTAACATCTTCACTTCCTCAGCACTCACTCTTGACTTCTCAAATGTTACCTTCGCTACTCTATGTCCTGTCTTCTATTCATCGGCACTGTCTCTTCCCCTTTTCCTCCTGTGTTTGTTTACTGGTGAGTGCTGATTGCTGACCCAGCAGCCCCACTGTCTCTCTACCACCTGCATCTGAGCTATGAAAGGCCAAGGAGAAAAATCTTTCCAACCTTTATCTGATGAAGGCTTTTCTCAAACAATTTTTATTTTTTACTGCTCTTACTCATTAGTTTCACAGTTTATTATACGAGGCCTTGTATGATGGAAGGCTGATGGGTCAAAGTCAGAAGCCTTATGTATGCCTTTTAAATCCAATGCTAGAACACACTGCAGTGGTATCAAATGGGGCTCTGTGTGGTTTTTTAATTTTCAAATATCAAAAAAAGATCATAAATTAAAATCAAAGTGTTGAGAATTAAGTTAACCTTAAAATACCAATGTATTGGATGGTACAGATATGCACTTAATTTATTCATATGACAATTCAAAAGATGCATGTGACCACTACAGGGTGTAGTGAGTCACTCTGTTGGGGCCTTTGACCAAAGTTTAAGAAAGTGACAAGACTAGATGAGAACCATTCACACAAACTATTAGTCAAAGAACATGATAAATGATGATGAAATGATGATGTTTTTTATTATGAGTTATCATGATATTATTTTCACAAAGTTCATTTATTGATCTATGGACTAAACCAGTGGTTCTCAAATCCAGTCCTCATGACCCAGTGTCCTGCATGTTTTAGTTATTCCCCTCTTCCATCACATCTGAATAAATTAATGATCGGCTCATCATCCAGCTCTGCAGAAGCCTGATAACGATCTAATGGCTTCCAGGTGTGATGGAAGAGGGAAAGATCTAAAATGTGCAGGACACTGGGTCAGAAGGACCGGAGTTGAGAACCACTGGACTAATGTATCTATCACTTACTGTCAGACTAAACTGTGATAGTTTTGACCTTGTTTGGATGATTCCAAGCCTTTAGGTCAAGTATTGACAACACAAACTGTATGGGAAACTGAGGTGCTTTGTGGATTTACTGTGACAGTTTTTTGGCTAAAAGTGAGCAAAGCTAACAGAGCTATAATGCAAACTATCAGCATGGTGACTGTTACTGTTATTACCCCACCCCCTGAAGGGGAGGCAAGGGGTATTGTTTTTGGTTCAGTTTGTTTGTTTATTTGTTTGATTGTTAACACTCTAGCAGCAAAACTATGGGTTGAATTCATACCAAATTTGGTTTATAGATTACCAGTGAACCAGAACAGATGTTCATGATCATTTTGGGGGAAAGTAGGTCAAAGTTACATTTTTTAAAATACATTTTTAAAATATTTTTCTATGGGGTGAATTCATACAATTGTTTAGAATTTTTATTTTTTTTTCTCCATTTGCCGATAATGGTCAAAATTTCACATGTTTCTAGCAGCAAAACTATTGGGTGAATTCATACCATGTTTGGTTTATTACCAGTGAATAGATATTTTGGTCAAAGTTAAAATTTTTATGATTTTTTTTTTTTTTTTTAATCTGCCCATTCACATATAATAAGCAAAATATGTGTAAGGGGTAGGGTTTGTTACACCTGGCACCACTTGTTTTGATCTTTGAAGAAGAAACCTTGACGGTACCAAAAAATACAATAAACAAAGAGTGATACAGTCTGTGGAGGCATAATTTTAATCCAGTTGGTGGTTTGGTAGTTGTAAGTATGTTCTTATCTAGTTGGTGACTTCACCCTGCTACTGAGTGTTTGTACTATCGATACTGAAGATAAAGTGGTGACATAAACCTTCAAATGGTAATGTGTGATAATGTGATCACTTTTAAATGAGTACTTCCCTAGTGTTCTTAGCTTGATAAAAATAAAAGGTCTGCACTGCAGTCTCTCCTTCACACACACACACACACACACACACACACGTTCACTCATCACCAGCAGACAACAAGAACCACATTAATTTCCAAGGAGCATATCTGCATCAGAATAAGAATTAAGTTGTGAAATGGACGTCTGTAAGTAGAGAGGGTCTACCTTGGGGCAAAGACGAGTGCTCTAATGGCAGAGAAAAGAGTAACAGTAACAACAACCACAGCCCATGAGAGCCTTTTTCTATAACACCTGAATTATTCATGAGCCCAATACAGTGAAAATAAATATTTATATAAGCTACACTGAAAGACTTAACAATGAATGTTGTGCTGGTGGTGCAAAGAAAAAAGTGCCTCTTGTGCCTATCAAACATTCACAGAACTTTTAGGAGTTACGCATGTCGTGGAAAGCCCCTCGAGTGTAACAGCATTCAAATATGGAAATCGTGTTATCCCATTGTGTATGTTAGATCATTTTGATTCCAAGACCAGATGCACAGATGTCTGTATTTCTTATGCATATCGAAGTTTAACTGCTTTTGTATGTTTTGCATTTTGCATTTTCAGTTGCCAGAATGTATTGGAGTGTCATTTTTGTCTTTGGTGTAATGCAATTTTAAGGGAGTGCCTGTAGTTTGTGCAGGGATATCAGCGTGTTTTATCTCTGACCACTGCTGTCTCTGGTCAGTACTGCTTTGAATCAACACTGCAAATCAAGGCCGTCAGCTGCACTGGAGAAAATTAATCTTTCTAATTGAATGAACATGTTGACTTGGCTGTAGTCACTAAAAACTCCCCAACACTATATCTCTGTTTCGGCTTTTATAGAGTTTTATAGACTTCAATATCCCGCTGCTGTGCGCACAGAAAATGGTTTGGCTGGACGGCCAAGTTGCGACCGGCAGCGCGGGGTGACGAATTCTATTAAATTATTCCTTCTCTCTCATTAGGAGCACATTAAAAGAGGCCAAAATCTGGAGCAAAGTACACAGAAAAGAGGGAAAACAAACCACTCAACGCAGAATAGATCAGCCCTCTTTTTATGTTTGGAGGATCTAGAAACAGACTGCTCTTTTACTGGCTGTCAGCTCCGACCCCACTGAAACAGGCAAACAGAGAGATGAAAAGAAGGGAAAAAGAGGGGAGCATTTTTGTATTGAGAAGTTAAAGAGGCTCATCCGGACATCCTGGGTGAAGCATGAGAAAGACAGAGAGACAGAGAAAAAAAAGAGAGGGAGAGACAGGGAGAGAAAGACGGGCAGAGGGCGAGTGTGTTCAGTATGGGAGTCTTTGAATGGGAGGATTTTGTGCATGTGTACTGGAAAGTTTATGTATTTTTTTTTCATATCTCAAGAGTCCGTGTGTGTGTGCGAAGCAACTTAATGTGCGAGTCTGTGTGTGTTTACAGATGAGTCTCGGGAGGCCACAGTTGGAACACTGAGCAGACCTGCTATCGTCAGTTTTTACCGAAGGGCTGCCAGGAAAATTTAAGCGATAGCCTGTCTCTGTAGAACATTTTCCAGATTAGATATGAAAGACATTAAAATGCATCACTGCTAATGTCTGTGGACACGTGTGTGCGCTGCGCGGCACTGTTTTCTTGAGATTTTGGCTGTGTCGGCAGGTTGTGCATGTGTCAGACTTTCACATACTTCTGTTAGTGGAGTTCACACACTTGTCAGAAGCAACGGAGCCAGAAACTATTCATGCTTAACAGACTGAAGATCTTTTATTGTTAGAAAAGAAAATGTACAGTTTCCTTTTTTTTCCTCTTCTTCTTCTTTCTAGGCCGTTTCAAAGACGAATTTCTCAAACTTAATGAGATACATTTTTTCTTCTTCACAACTGTTTCTGTTTATAGATTGCTTGGGTTTTCCTCTCTTTCAGGAAATGTTGTGTATTTCTGCGTCAGTCTTCAGCTTGCACATGACACCTACCCATATGTTAGTGCCAGCACAGATGCTTTAATTCTGTCTAGGCCGACTTTGTTGATGTTTAGTGACACTTCAAGCTACTAAAAACAGGGAAAAGCAGTAGATATACAGTAGTCTGCCAGTATTAGTTCTTGTCAGCCTTGTTATCCAGCAGACAGGACAGATGAAAACATCATCCACTGCTAGATTCACTGCAGTACTTGCTCCAAGCAAGTACACTGTTTTTTTGACACACTGGCATTTGTCTGTTGCTTTTAGAACAAAAAAAGTATCAAGAGCTGAAAGTTGCATCAAGCACCAGGTGTGTGTGATGTGCTTTACTTATTTTTATACTTTTGTTTTACGCGATTGATTGAGATGGATTGCAGCATCCGAAGGGACTCTTAACTCCTATGGTTCTGACTCATATCCACCAAAATCCCCAATAAGCACAGAAGAGCATATTGTACAAATATTCTCATGTACGTTATTGAGAATGATTTAACCCTTTAACGCCAAACGTATCATATTTGATACACGAGTATTGATGCCCTCTACATGATCAGTGTGATATTTTTTTTCTCTTGAAGAACCTGATATATACAATTAGATACATGCAATACATGAATAATCCACCAGAGAGGAGGAATTCATTCAGCAGAGGCTTTTCCAGTGACACTACAAGATTAAATTAAAGACAAAGTAGGTAGAACTTTGCCAATTTTGAAAAGGAATTGCCATGTTTGTGTTGTTCAGAGATAATATTATTTGAGCATTGAGACCCGATGTATCAAATATGTTGCAAAATTGAAAATCACACATATTTGGGGAAAAAATGAGGTTATTCAGAAGGACCAATAAAGACTCTAGTTTTGAAGAAATGGAATTTTCTATCAATGATTTAATGGTTCAGGCTTTAACAGGGTTAAACTAACACACAGCTCTACAAGGAGATATCACTGCTTTAACCCATAAAGACTCAAACATCCACTGGTGACAAAAAGCATCCATTGATCTAAAGAGTCTAATGTTCAGCTAATTCTATGAACACGTGTAAATAATTGCACTTTGCCATCTTTGCATGGTCATGAGACATGACCCATTTGAATGTTCAGAGGCTCTGTAGTGAATGTAGAAACACTGTCATCTTCTACAACATTGTTTCACCAGTAAAACCCATGGAGTTGGATCAGTGACAGTGAATGAAGACACTAGTTTTTATGTTCACTTATTTATGTCTTATCTATTTTGATTAGAGCTGCACAATATATCATTTGAGCATCGACACTGTGATGTACATGTGTGCAATAGCTACATCGAAGGTCCTGCAATGTAAGACCCAAATAAACTCTGTGTGTTTTCATCTAATTTCAAGGGTACCTGACACACACTGCATGCAGCAATCCACCAATCACAATCATTCTTTATCAGTTTGGAGTGAGTCATTAGTAACAACATTGAAAAATGGAGACGAACAAGAGAAAATTACTGAAAACTAAAACTTGGGGCCAAATAGAAAAGCAACGTCAGTTATCTAGAATTATTTTGGCTTCAAGAAAGATGATATTGTAATACGTGTTCTGTGTCGAGAGTGCCTTGCACCTGTTGCCACAATGAGAGGAAACACAACTAATTAGTTGGACCATTCATATTCGCAGCCCACAGCGATTGTATCCTCCTGAGCATTTTTCAGATCCCAATACACATCACAGGGTTAAAAAAAATGTAAATGCCAGTTTTTTTTTTTCAATATTATGCACCCCTAGTTTTGACATAATAACCTTTAATGAACATCTACATTAAATGTAATACATTAAATGTACTAAATACATGTTTTACAGTGAAAAACACAAAACACAGAGGATAATATGGTGGTAAATTTAAATTACAAACATCTACATTAAATGTAATAAATTAAATATACTAAAATACATGATTTACAGTGAAAAACACAAAACACAGAGGATAATATTGTAATAAATGGTGGTAAATTTAAATTACAAACATCTACATTAAATGTAATAAATTAAATATACTAAAATACATGATTTACAGTGAAAAACACAAAACACAGAGGATAATATTGTAATAAATGGTGGTAAATTTAAATTACAAACATCTACATTAAATGTAATAAATTAAATATACTAAGATGATTTACAGTGAAAAACACAAAATGCAGAGGATAATATTGTAGTAAATGGTGGTAAATCACTTGAGAAAGGTTAAATAGAGAGAAATATTGCCACAAGTAGTGCTGGGTCTTTACGGGTTAAAATGAGTCACAGGAGACTGCAGGTGTTTCTTCTCACTGAAAACACCCACTATGGCTTAAGACCCTAAATGCTTAAAGGGGGATGAAATGTCTTTCCTTATTTTCTTTCCTCCTCGTTTCTAATAAAAGTTAGATGAGACTGAGCTACAGTTCAGCCCCAAATCACTTCATTGATCTTGTTTTTTTTTTCCACAGGACTTCCATTCGATCCCTATATTAGCTGTAAAATGTGTCTTCTATCTCAGTTATATTGGGCTCTGATCCTGGCTTTCTATATTACTTTAAGACATATGGCAGACCGGTCTGTACGTAGTCCTACTGGAAGCCTAGCAAACTCATTCCCTTCAGTTGAGCAGATTGAGTAATAAGGCTTACAAAGTGTTTGGGAAGAATGAGACAACAAAGAATGTCCCTGTTCTATTCAATTATCTTTCACCCCGTCTTGTCTCTGTGTATCCCCTAAAACGGTTGTGATATCCTCCATCTCTGTTGCTTTCTGCACTAAACCCACAATTTCACATTCACAGCCTCTCTTTTCTTCTTTCTCTTGCACACAATAGGTCTCCTCAACCCACGACCCGTTTGATGTCGGACCCCGAACACCCCAGCCCCCTTCAACTTTTCTGATGCTCTCTTTATTCTGCTTTCAAATTCACATATTTTATTTATTTATTTCAGTCCGGCCGAGGTTCACTCATCACACAGCCGTCTAAGCTTGTCCCCTCTGTGCCCTTTTTCTTGATAACCCGAGTCTGCTCTGGTCCATCACCACCTCCCACTCAGCTATGGCCTAGGTCTCTATGATTGACACAGTCTGCTTTAACTTCCCCAATGCTCCCTCACCCCCCACCCACAGTGGGCCGCCTTCCCACAGTCCACTGTCCCAGTCTTTCCCAGCCTCTTTGCCATTCTTTTAACAGCTGATCATTAGCTGCAGGTAGATGAGATTTACTAAAAATCAATGAACCATTCAATTGATTGGAATCAGGACAGTCTTATAAATAATTTACAGCTATGAACATTCTCTTACAAAAGCCTTTACCCTCCCAACAAAATATGTTTCTATTCTTCTCAACTAAAATTATAAACCTTTTTCATCCACCTCCTTTTCTTTTCTTTAAATCTGTTTGAAGTGCTGTACTTGAGGAAGTAATCCTCTATTGTGCAAAAGCACTTTAATCTTGCATTGAGATTAGAAAGAAGCTGAGTTGTAAAAGATTAAAATGATCTGAAGCCAGACATTTTTTTTGTTGCACTATAACTTTTGAGATCAGCTCATGAAAAGCACATACAGTATGTCATTACAAGGTTAAGAATAAAGTTGACGATATTCTATATCGCTGTTATCATCACCAAATCCCTTCAGAAGATGTTACATATACACATATGCAAGCTTTTAGCAAACATTTCTAAAACATTGTGATTTTCATGGGGTTTAGTTCAGTGTGCAACAATTTACAGCACCAAGGGGAAGACAGAAATATGTTAGTCATAATGTTGAACCTAAATCCTTTTAAATATATGTAGTAGTAAAAAAGCAGCCGATAAGCAATAAAGATCCACTGGCGTTTTCTGTCTCAGCTTACTTTCTTATTGTTCCACTGCTTCTCAATCGTAGTGCACACAGTTAAAGTAAACCCCGTCCCCTGCTTTCCAGCCTTTGGGTTGATCCCCTGGCTGGTTGGCTACACTGTGAGTGATGTGTTTATGGCGAGGGCTTTGGCTCAAGGCACTACAGCACACAGATATTAATTCCAATGACTGCTTTATCTGCTTTGGGACTCCATGTGTGTACCGTATGCGTTAGCGGATGCACACTAGTATGTCTTGTGTGTGCCTGTGTGCTCACAAAACACTTTAACTGCAGCCTGTGTTGCAGTTTGTCTTTCACTATCTAGGCTACAATACACATAACCCATCTTCATCAAATATCTATCTTGTGCCGATTGTCCACCTGTGCTCTGCTTATATTATGTGCATTTGTTTGCGGCCAGAGATCATTCCAGTAATGACCATGGCGTCCTATGTGGATCACCTATGACAAGTATAATCTGTCTGTATGGCAGCAACTCCCACAGTGCACTGCTTCCAATTTACAGTACATAGGCTCCTGAATAGGGGAACGTTCTAAAAAAAAAAAAAAAAAAAAAACACAGTACAGTCAAGATGTTTTCATTTAACGTTTTTTTCCATGATGGACTTCTAATGACAGCACTCTGCAGGTTCAGAAACAGTTTGACCTTTGATAAAAAATAAAAAAAATAAAAAATAAAAATAAAAAATAGCCAGAGCAGATGTAGAAATAGATGCTGTAATATTAAATTTGATGTGCCACTGAAGGTGAATAAAAGCAGAAATAGAGCAGAAAATATCAGTTCATCACAGAGGAAGTGAATGCCTGTAGTCATCACTGAAGGAGAATCCCATTTTCCAAATGTCCTACCAGATTGCTGATTGAGTTGTTTGGCCCCAGAAGATGGCACCACTTACAATCTAAAATGTTTGAGTGCTTTTTTTCCCCACTCCCTCCCCCCAACTCCCTCTGCGGCATTTCATATACTGTCTGTTTTGCCGTATAGGAGTCCATGTCCCTTAGCTAAATGTGTCGTTTACTTTTGGATGACAACGCCCGTGTAACACCTCCCACCTCTGAACGATTTGCATTGTGTATCATCTTACCCGTAATGCAAAAAGTATGTGGAGATGAAAACAGCCTTGTTTTGTCTGGATAAGAAGGAAAACAGGAAAATGTAAAAGCATGAGCTGAGTACACACACTCACAGGCGTATACCACTAAACCTGCCACTGCCTAGCTACACACCACTCCCTACATTTATCTGGCGACACTCGGGACTGATAATGTTTCTTATTCATGTTAGAGCATCAGATTGGAAGAGACAGCTGTTCCTTCCTGAACATTTCTGATATAGAAAAGTTGGAAAGGTCACAGAATTCTCTGCACTGTGGTTGTCATCTCTGAGCTGTGATCATTATTCAGCGTCTTCCCTGAGCGTGGGCGTCTAAATAACACATTCACACGTACACACCCTTACAAACACACTTTGGTTTAAAAGCAATAATATCCTCCCAGGTTGAGTCAAAGCTCAGTGGACAGAGCCACTAAGCTTTCAGATATCTAGCTGGTGGATCACATTAGCAGATGTCTATGTGAAAGCTTTTGTTTTTCTACCAATAGTGCTTGAATAACATGTTTAGTTCAAAATAAACACTGTACATATCCTCATATGTCAATAATAAATTAACTCATACACAACTATTCTTAAGGTGACTTCCAAATGAATTTTCCCTTATATTTAACCATTCCTAGATAATCTATCACCATTCATTATAATATTATTCTCTGCATTTTTTCCAGTAAAAATCTGGTATTTTCCTTTATTTAATGTTCACAGATGTTCATAAAAGCTCAGAGTAAATTCTAATAATAATATCGAAACAAGAAAACTGAAAAAAGTTAAAATTTTCAGCAAAACTGATCATTAACTGAACATAAAAACAAGTGTCTTAAACCACTGACATTTGCAAACTACATGGATTTTACATGTAAATCAATTTCACAAAAAATGACAGCATTTGTATATTCACTATTAAACCTCTGGACATCTAAATGCATCATATTGCATGGTGCTGAAAAGCAGACATATTGTATTTTACCTGAATTATTTACATGTATTAATAGGATTAGTGGTTCAGAAGTTATTAAACATTTTAGATCAGTAGATGTTTTTGGTTGCTCGAGGCTATTTAGGTCTTTGACGGTTAAATGCATAAATGTTACTGATTCGTTTTGTGATTCTCGGTTAATAATTAAGTCGTGGTTATACATCTGCGTGTATATGTAGCGGATGTGTGGGAATGGCTTTTTCTTCCTTTTTGCCTGTGTTTGTCAAAAGTGTGAATAAATGTGATGTTTCAACCATTAGGTTTCTGTTTTCCCCCCATTGAACATTTGAAGTGGAGGGTGTTCCTCATAGACATTTGATAGACTTAATTTAGGGGGACAAATGATTTATGAAATTATTGCAAATGACGTCTCGTTTCTTTATATAAATCCATGTTTCTGCTCTACCACTAAGTTTTTTTTTTTTTGTTTTTTTTTGTTAGTTACGTTGTGTTATTTCTGGCAATAAAAGCCACATTCTTATTTCTGTTGCCAACTCGAGCTCTGCATCTGAAAATGTTTAACTAAAACTCAATCTGCTGGACATATGCACACATACACACACACATGCACATGCACACACACACACATTCCATATAAACATGCGCACAAACTGTCACGTACATACATACTCTATGTGTGCACAGAAACTTGCATTGCTTGCACATTTGGTCACACACACACACACATGTACACACACACATGTACACACACACACACACACACAACAGCCCGATTCAAATCAGCAGACAAGGCAGATTGCTGAACGGAAACCTGTCACTTGTGAGAAACCTCACAGTCCAGGCAGACACGCAGAGAGACAGGCAGGCAGATGACAGCATGTGTTTGTTTCCTAGTCTTCAACAAGCCGTATAGCTGTCACTGCCAAGTTGGAACAAACGATTTTAGTCCACAAAATGAACTGTCAGTAAACAAGAGAGATGGATTGGAGATTTAGAAATGCATGGACGTGTGTCTGTTCAGTAGAAAAATGGGTTAAAAAAAATAGAGAATATATAAATTACTAGTAATACCTTCACTTCTGCTCAGTAGCCGATAGTCACTATGTGTATTTATTCCTTTTGCATACTAATTAAAACGATCTGATTAGCTGTTACAGTGGAAAAATAGAAAATGTTACTTTAAAATACCTTTGAAAAAATATAATACGAACTTAGTATCGTCATTAATCTCTTCAAACTGAAAATATCAGAATAACCATGGGCACATTCCCACACTGCTGTGTCCTCCAAATGCCATCTAAATGTTGCTTTCAGGTATTTCAGTTTTAAAGTGAATCACACAGTCTATGCAGTGTGACATTAAAAACATCTAATTATCTGATGATCACTTCCTGCAATAATTTGATAAGAGATTATATAATGTTCAGATCCTTGATAATACTTGACATCACAATTCCATTTGAAGAACCAATTAAAACAGTGTCATTTAAAGGCCATGAATGCTCAAATCTCTTCTGCTTTTATCAGATAAGACCAGTACAGCTTCAGATACAATTTGGATTTCAGTTTCAGCAAACTTTCTCACTTTTACCTTGCTGCTGCCCACGCAACCATAACACATGTATTTTTTTTTTTATTTTATTTTTTTTTTATGGTCAACCCTTTAAAGACCACAGCTGAGGGTAAAAACCACTGCTATGATCAATGTATTTCATTAAAAAGTAATTTTTTCTTGAAAAACAAAACAATACCAAAGAAAAAAATAATATCAACCTTGTAAATCTCAGACTAACCATCTAAATGATAAACTGTGGGTTGTAACAATTGTGCTGAATGAACATATTGAGCAGTGGAATGACTCTCCAGTTTAGAGTCATCTGACCTCAAACATGACGGTTACACATGTTTCCACTTCACTAAATAAAGTCCAATCCTATTTCATAGCCTGGAATGAAAGAAGTATGATTCACACTGCTCTCAACTATAAAGGTCATGCTATTGAAAAAGATCCAAAAGAAAAACTAGACCGTGTGCAGTTAAATGGACACATCTTTTTGGATTTCCACATCAGTATTCAATGTTAAATGATGATTATGACAATACAAAACTTGTATTTGAATATGTGTATTTCTTTTCAACAACCTTCACTTTACTGAATTGTAACATTATTAAAAAATTCCTGTAACTCTGTTAAGGGCATGATGCCAAAACTGGAATAAAGTTGGAAAATTATTAATATTATTCCATTTCAGCTGTGGTTTAATGGAATCTGAGTGGAAAATTTGTACTCATTTCAACCCATTAAGTATTAAAATGCTGTAAAGCTGTCATTAATACCCCAACATTTCATTAATTATTGTGTTTATGGACATGCACCTCACTGTGAGACATGAGTGACTATATTTTATGTCTGTGAGATCCAGCGGCTGCAGTAAATTGAAGGTATAGATGCTGCTTCTTACTAAAACACGTTTGTCTTTGAATCCAAACCTGTTTTTTGTTGTGCACTTCCTTCTGTTCTGGTCACTCAATTTGTAGAGTATCATGCAGAGTTACGGAACATATACAGAATAAAAATTCAGTTTTGGTAAACACACTTCATTAAAACTATGCATTAATGTATCCAATCTTTTTGAATGTACGTTAAAAATCATTTTCAGCTCTGCTTCTTCCCTCGTTGTATATCTACACCATATACGAAATCTCCCAAAAGTCTTACCATATGTCCATGTTTACTCTGTAAATCCATCTTTCTTATTTAAATGGTTGGCAGAGACTGAATCTAGGGCTTTATTTGCTCAATTTAGCAATCAGCAAGTGACATTTATAAATGAACTCAGGCACTTGGTTTTAGTATTGTATAGCAAGAAGTACGATAATGTGGAAAAAGACATGAAAACCTGCCTTTTGTTCGATATAAATCTTTGGCCTCGATAGTGCTACGCTGCACCCGCGAGTTACACTATTACCAGAGAATCACATGTATGTTTGTATGTGGGTATGCCGCATACAAACCAGATAGAACCTGCTGCTAAAATAATTGGAGTCATTCATTAAACCAGAACCAAAGCCAGATTGTGTCAGCTTTCTTGATCTGAATTTAATCAGTAGGAAAAAAAAAAACACCCCCCCTTCCCGCTCATTCCATCGTCCAGCTGAGATCCAAGGACTCGCAATGAACCCAGCGTCGAGAGCCTTGCCTTAATTAGTCCATTGTTTCTGCGCGGCCCAGCATGCAACTCTCTCCGCAGAGAGCTTCATGGGAGTTTGTTCAAACTGTCACCTGAGGCAAATGTTACTTACTGGCATACCCTTTTCCTCTGTGTCGTACAGAGGTGTTTTCATTTTCTTTTTGTCTTCTGGCTGATGGATATACGTTTAGACAGACAGATGTACGGTGGTATCAAGAGTTTCAATCTGCTTTTTCAGCATGTACAGGGGGGACGGGGAGGAAATCAATTCAGAGTTTTGATTGTTTTAGGCTGCATTTTACACATTGCAAATAACTACACAACTACAACACATTTGTTCCTTTCTTTAAAACGCCTATTTATTCAAAGATCTGATTCCAATATAAAGTCAAACAGGTGAAAAAGGTCCCACAGCAGCAACAACCCAGTGCATAATCAGATAATGTTTCGACAGAGATGATAAAAGTGCTGGAACTTTCTGATTTAACTTCTTTACTCCAGTAAAAAATAGAAAATAACCAGCGCTGAAATGTAAAAATAACAAGTATTTCAGCATTCCCACCACCTGCTTCAACTGAAACTCTGCTCATCTGTGTTGGTGTTACTTCTCCAAGTCGCAGCAGAAATCTCATTAAAAAGATGACACTTTTCCTCAGCTCTTTTGTCTTGTCATGTTTGTATCACTGCTTCTGTCATGCATGGTGTACTGCTTTATACCCCAAGAGACTGTCTTTTTTATATGTTACTGTACCTTCCATGTAGTTTGAAACTGATCTTAGTGTTACCAAGATGTAGTGAAAATTATGTAAAAATAAATTAATAAATAATGAAAAATCATCCTCATCAAATGCATTTAAAAAAAAAAAAAAAAGCACTGAATGAGCCAGTTGGAAAATGAAAGAAATAGGAAGTGCAGTTATTTATGTTACATTTTTGGATACACTTTAAAAATGTCTCCCCCTACCTCTACATTTATTAAAGTTTTCATTTTCATATGAATAGAGGTCTACTGTGCTAAAGTCCACAGTTTTATTATTCCACCCTCCACTCCAATCTCCCCCGACTTAGGAATTTGTCCTTAAATAACACTAAACTGGCTTCTCTCCATCTTATAATTTGGGGTAAAAATACTTCCTGATGCTAAACAACAGGACATACCAATGTGTTGCTCAAACAACGGCACGTTTTTCGAGCAGAGTATTTTTAAATGGGTGGCAAAAAGTGTGAATGTTGAATGTGGAATGTGTTTGATTCAGCTGAAGCATCCCCACAGATGCCAATCAAGTTAGCAGTCTGCTTGCTTTCCACCTCATTGTCCTCTATGCTAATGCTCCTTAGCCATGCTGAGACAGTTGTCTTGTTTATAGAAAATAAAATGCATGGTATTTGATTTTATGGAAATACTTTTGCGTTACTGTTTCAAACCAAGTCACACGTGCAAGACTGTATCTCATTTTATGCCACATATCTATGCATTCAGGAGGGAACTGGGGGGAAAAAAAGTGCCACTCTTCTCCTATCCTGCTCATACTGGTTTGGAAAAACAAGTCTCTAATCAATTTGTGAGTTTAAAAAAAAAAAAAAAAAAACTGGAACGGTTGGAGCTGCAGTGCTGCTCATCTGGGCTGTCCAAAATCATGAGGAAGATCCAAAAGACAGAGAGCCACTAGTAGTCTCTCTCTCGCACTCCAGCTGTCACACCAGAAGAATCAACCTCTCATCTTCACAGAAAAGAAACAGTGTGAACATCTTGAATGTGCATCACACACATTGCCGGACAAAGAACGTTCAAGAGAGGAGCACTTGAGATTCAGCTGTTAAGGCAGAAAGGATGCTTTTGTTTCAGGCTGCAATAAACCAGTAATTACACTAGAGACTGAAGGATTTCCGCTGCTGTTTGATCTTGGAAAATTGATATAATTTTCCTGTTGGAAAGATTGTGAATAAGATCAGATGTACTTATTCAGTTATTGATGACATTTGAGATTAGGCATGCTTAATTACACTCATGAATGCCTTAATGACATGTCCGGCGCAGCTCTGTTGACTGTACCGTATAAGTAAACCACAGTGCACAGATCATGGAAAAAGATCACCACTATGTGTCAAATGTTCACCAGGACCGGCTCTCTGGCAGCAGTATCCATTACATTACAGAGCTGTGTTTGATAAAGCTGGGATGCTTTGATCTCCAAAGAGCTCTCACCTGATCCATACCAATAGGGGGAGCTGCAGTATTTCACATTGACAAGGAGAGAAAGAAATGGACAAGGAGGATGAGACGGCAAGTTTCTGTAACTATACACTTGAAATGAGAATTTGACCTTAAATTATTTGTTAATGAAAAGCCAATACTGATAAAGCTTCCCTTATGAGTACAGACCCAGAATCATATTAGTTTAAGTATATTCATATGAATTAGAGGATAACACAGCTCAGCCTCTGTATTGTAAGAGGGCAATGATTTATCTGAAAATCACTTTACTGATATATATTCTGATTTGATTAACTTCATATCAAAGAGATATTTAAAAACTTTCCACATCACTCCTTCGAACATTTAATTCTGCATTATGCTGGGATATATGGGGTGAAACTGGACTGCATAAAATTGAGTTTGATTAAATTAAATGAAATGTAGCTCCTTCATTTATTACATCTTGATCACATTAATGGTTATGGACAGTTAAATTCTTAATCTCCCATCTATTACATTATTAATGGGACGCATGGATCATCAAATCAATTAGTGATGATAACGATAACATTGCAGAATGATAGCTTTTGATCAATTACGGGGTGGACTGTGCAGATTAATGTAAAGAATTAATGATGAGAGAAGCTGGGGCGTGATGGCTTTTTCCAACAGCCACATCGCACAGAGCTGAGAAGAACAAAAAGTGATGGAGTAACACACGTGTAGGTTAATGCAGTGGATGGAAACACTGTCCCGTAGCAGAAAGATCACAAGTTTAACTCTGGAAATAGCAAACATGTGGTTGTCATGAGCCATGTGACCTTTGGGAGCATCCTTAAACAAGGCCGTTTATGCTATCGTCCACACACTGTAAGTTACATATATGAGATCTAAGGGGTAACTGTGGCAGCTTTCATTTGTCTAAGTTGACTCACTTAACAGTTTTACCTCAAAGGCTTATTTATTTATAGCACAGAAGGCATTGTTTGTAATGGAGGAAACAGCTTGAATTTGAGTGATTTACCTTTATAGTAATGTTTATGATATTTTTATCCACTATTGAACCCTGTCTGTTCCATAATCATGCTATTGCTGTTTACGTGGGCTGCATTACTGTAAGTTCACACACTGAATAACCTACATCTGTCACTATTGCAGGTAAATGTAGCACCCAGGCCCTAGGCAACAACACCTTTCTAACTTCCTGGCTTGGACGGAAAGAAGAATGTGAAAGATGCCAGGGAAGAGAAGATGACAGAGACAACACAGTAAACCAGAGCTGAAGGGCACTGACAAGGGTTTGTTTGAAAGTAGAACATTATGCTATCGGATGCCAAGTTTTGAAACCTAGAAAGGGGTATCTTGAGACAACTTCTTGAGCTTCAAGAGGTTTTGAGTTGAACAATGTCTTGTATACTTCTTGGACCAAATGTTGCTTTCGAAATTTGCATTCTCAGGTAATTTGCTGGAAAGTGCATCATTTTCTTGAACATGAATGAAATGTACTAAAGCCACTTTTCCTGCAGACAATTTCTTGAATATTTCTAAAGCCGCCCATTGATCAAACATGAAATTTGGGTTCGTTGCATCGGTGATTATTTTATAACACTTTCATCATAACACTGTAGAACCATGGTACAGAAATAAAATTAAGAAACATATATATATATATATATATATATATATACAATCTGACTAATTTATTTGGAGCATCACTCTGTACTGATTTGTTTTAAAATGTCAAACACTGTTGGTCTTTTCTTCGTAGCATTTAATTTTTTGTCAGTGTGGTTTGTTGAGTACATCCATGTTGCCATCAGATACCCTCAAGTTAAATAGTAAATAGTAACCATAATTAGTCTGGAGCTATAGTGTAGGTAGATTAAATAGAATTTTCATTACTGATGATATCACACAATGATATTTACTGTTCATTGAAATTGAAATCCCATGTGTATTATAAACAATGAGACATTATTTAATTTCCATCACTGAACAATAATTAGTCATTAAAGCACTTTGAAAAATAGCGAAAAGCAGCTGATTGAAGATCTCATAACAATGTGATCCCAACCCTAGAGGAATCCTCACCATTAAGCTTAACTGCTCTGATATTGTAATGTAATGGCTTGTTTAGACTGATGTTGTTTTTCCTTGGACACACACATACATCTTCCCATGTCTTATGTTGGCTGGGGTTCTCCTGACGTTTTCCCATCACCAAAGTGTTTTCCGCCTCAATCTCTCTTGCAGTCTCACAGCTCTTTTCCACGGTACCACAATCTCTCACATCACCAGTAGACCTGTATCATAAATCTTTCCCACCACCCCACATCACCACCTTCGCCACCCATTTATACCTCCCTACTGTTCACTGGCAGCAATAGCCCTATTAACCCCTTGCTAGGCTCTATATTGTTGTTGAATAATTGAAGGTGCCTCCCAGCACAGTGAAAAGGCATCTAAATAATGAATACGATAGGGCATCTTTTAAAGGTGGAAGAGCCCCGTGAATAATTCAGTAGTCAAATCTGTAGTAAAAGACACCTGTTGCACAGAGAAAGATCTCCCAGCACAGCACTGCTGTTTATTGATGTCTTGAGTCCCTGCATGAACATTACAGCAGGGACTTTCCTTTCACTTTTTGTCCGCTTGGAGAAAATAAAAGAGTCACGTCTACTTCTGTGTCTTTCCTATTTGATTTTTTTTTCTTCAGGAATCAACCATCTTCCACCACAGTATAAATAAACATACATACATAACATGAATCCTTCTTCTTCTATGGGTCCAGATTGCAGTCAAAACTGAAAAGGCCTCACTCTCAAGACCTCCCTTTCCCTGTGGACCACCTCCAGCTCCAACAGGAGGTAGGCCAAGGTGGTCCCTAGTGTCTGTGTTCTTGCACGTCACCACAGATGTGTTGACGATTAATTTGATCCAAATCTCTTCTGGACACCAAATCAATGGGTTCCTCTTGATAGAAAAGCAACATAAGTTCCTTGCCATAAGGGAGAGCCCATCTACCCTGCTGTAGGCACTCATTTGTGGCATTTGTATCTGTGATCTTGTTCTTTTTAGAACTACCCATAGCGTGTGACCATAGATGATGAATAGCATAGATCAACAAGTAAACTGAGAACTTCACCTTTTGACTCATCACCCTGTTTACCATTCAGAGCAGCATCTGCCTCAATGGTGACACTGCACCAACCTGCCTGTTGATCTTCCCTAACTCACCAAAAAGACCCCGAGGAGCTTCACCTCTTCCAATGGAGGCATTCCACCCTTTCCTAGTTGAAAACCATGGACTCAAACATTAAGGTGCTGATCCTATCCTAACCACCCCAATATGAAGGTCACAGTTCGATGTAACCAGCAAGACTATATCATCTGCTAAGAGCAGATATATGATCTTGAGGCCACAAACTGAATATCCCCTACTCCCTGGCTAGACTTTGAAATTTGGAATAGAAATGGTGACAAAAGGAAGCCCTGATGGAATCTGACCCTCACTGAATGCAAGTTTGAGTTACAACAGACAATGTCGACTCTGGCCATACAGGGACCAAATGGCCTGTAATAGTGAGTTATGGACCTCATAACCCTGAAACAGAGTTCAACAAGATTAACCAAACACTTATTTGTAACCCAGTAGAGAAAAGGGCCTCATTTCTCTCCTTTTATTTTATTGCATTTGCACCATTTTATTTTGAAATACATTTATTTTGAAAAGAGAAACTCTGACCCTCTCTCTATAACTTTATCTTCCTGTTTTCACGGTCACGTTGGGTGATAATGACCTTCTCATTTGCTGTTAAGTGTATAAGTCCCGCCTACCGAACAGCGGACGGAATCACGTATTTGCTTCTTGGTGTTTTTCAGTCTGAGAATGAACGGAAACGACTATTAAGATGTAATGATGGGACATGGCGATTCATTTCCGCCAGTTCGTTCATGTCGGTCAGTTCAGCAAAGAAATTCGTTCGTTCAGTTCGTTTTGATGACGTCATGTCTCGCGAGACCCTTTGCAGCTGTTCGATGGGCCGAGCTGAAATATATGGCTTATTGGTGAGTTGTGATTCAGAAAGTGTTTTAAACATCCATTTGTAATCCGTTCATCATTCCTTCTTGTCATATTCCGATTGGGAATTAATAATCCACAAACAAAAAAACAACTAAATTCAATATTCATGTACAAATCAAAAGCCAACAATAAAAACCTAGTTTTTCATTATTTTATTTGAATGCACAAATTAGAAACTGGAAATAAAGCAAATGGACTAAATGTCGATTTTCTAACCTTTTTAGTATTCGATTTGATATGACGTAGTTATTGACTCGTGTGTTAAGCTAGTATTCTGGGTTTGCTAGTATTCTGCGGTCATGGAGAATTTCGTGTGTATTTTTCCACCATGAAGAACCTGTTGCTAATTCGGTGCCAATGCTAGAGCCAGCCCGGTGCATCCAAAAGTTTGTCTTCACATGAACCAAGCTGAGCCAAATTAAAGCTAATCATTGCGTCATCGAAAAAAGTGATCACGTGACGGTCTGGTACTGGAGACATTCGGAAGCAAGCATTGCTCTTGAGTTCGCAAATCTATCAATCCAGAGGCAAAAAACACAAATATCCACTTTTATCCAAAGCAACTTACACGGTATAGGCATGTATAGCGTTAAAGGGCCTTGCTCAAGGGCCCACCTGGGATTAGTACCAGCAACCTTCTGCACCAAAGTCTACGTAAACCAATAAGCTGTCCAGTCGCTAATTGGGTAGGTCAGTATTCTTACTCAAGTTTATGTGAGGCGTAGGAAAATGCTGACAAAATTAACTTTATGCATTTCAAATGGGTATATTCATACTGAAGTAAAAAAAAAAGGGCTCAAATTAAAAAAAAAAAAAAAAAAAAAAAGCTCTAAAAACTTTACAAAAGGGAAGAATAATCCAGGTACATGGACAACAACTGCAAAGAACAAAACAAAGAAACCGTGGTTTAATGTGACATGTTCTCCATAAACAACATCACAGAGAACACAGAAATGTTACTGTTAGCTTGTTAGCATACCAGTAGTTGGCGTTTAACATCCATAATACTCATAGCTCACTTGAATCTCTAAAGTTGACTTTTTGTGAGCTATTAACTTCATGTTTGAGAAACAAAACTTACCAGTATCGTTTGTTGCTGTTTGAACAACAGACTCGTCCACAATCCCAAGCCCCCAGTCTGTGTCGGCTGTGTCCAAGTTCAGTGCAGAGGTACTTGGATTCACTGGTCCCCTAAAACCCAGTCCAGGAGGTCCAAATGTGGGATTCTTCTGGGCTGGCTGCTGCATCCAGTTGTCTTTTCTGGTCCCTGTTGTCCTTCTTTGGATTATTTAGAAGCTGGTCCAGGGTCTCGTCGTATTTGACCGGTGCATTAGTATTTTTATGATCACATGAAGAAATCAATAGCTTCGAGGTCATATCACATCGGATATCAAAAAATGTTAACGGTAACAGCATTTAGTCCATTTGCTTATTTTCCATTTTTAATTTGTGCATTTAATTGAAAGAATAAAATGAAACTAGTTTTTTGATTTTTAATTTAAACATGAATAATGAAATATGGAGTATTTTTTTCATTTTCAGATTGCACATTCTTAATTGAATATGAAAAGCATGAATGAAACATGGATTATTTTATTTCCAAATGCTAACCGGAAATATTCATTTTGTTAAGCTGATGGGAGACGAGATAGAGAGGCTGTGTGACTGTATCCATCATCGTGTCTGTGCCGGTGCTTCATCTTGGTGAGTGAAGACCATGTGTCCTCTAAAGAAAACATACTAGCGCCATACTGATATTATATTTATTCTAACACTAATCACAAGTGGGCATTTTTTATTTAAAAGAAATTAAAAAGTTATTTCTGTTTAATGTATGGTTTTGTCAAATGAGATTTAAGTTCACAAAAGTATCATGAAGCATGTTTGGTTCTTTTTGCATTATTTTTTGTCCAATGTAATGTTTATATCAGTGTTAAATGAACAGTTTGATGGTTTAACATGTGAAAGCTTACATTTCCTAACAATTGTAAACCCACAAGGAGAATATTGGAAAATTTTGATTAATTACCTCCTTGGTAATGTAATAAATAGATTTCCAAAAGTTAAAAATGGTTATAAAATCAATAATTTAATTGGTTGATAATATTAATCAAAATGTTATGGTTGAATAATATACAGTGATATAAAGAGACATGCGTTTTACATGGTTTAAAAATAATTTGATCTACAACAAAGGATATTAGAGTTAAAAACATGCATGTTAAGTATTACTATCTATATTATTGCAATGGTTATATGATTTAAGAAGAAGATAAAAATCTAAGCTATAGCTTTGAGAAGAGATTGAAAACTTGATTTTATACAGCTTTATACAATAAAGGCTAGGTTTTTTTTTTTTTAATGCACTTGCTTATAAAGAAAACCATGATTCAGATTCCTGGATTCTCTCTGGACTGAGCTAGCCTAGAGGGCCTAGTTCCAGAACTGAACCAAATCCTCCATTGAAAAACATAATTCATCTCTTCAGGGTGGAAACACCAAAGTGTTAACAACTCAAACTATGAACCATGAAAAAGAACTGAACTTTTGAGATTTGAGAAGAATTTTGACTTGACTGTCTAAAAGGACAATCTAAAATATTGAGCTCAGTAGGACTTTTATGGGGTTTTGTTTCTTTTTATATCAGCTAATTGTTATTGGCATTGTTCAGTTGAAATCTGTTTTATTTCTTTATTTCATCTGTTCCTACAAATTAATAATAATCATTCATGCTCATTTCCTGCCTCCAGCCATTTCATCCCATGCTCACTTGAGTTCCTATTGTAATCCTTCCAAACCTAGCGGCTGGTCAGTATTTATGAATTATATTAAGCTCCTAAACGTGATTCAGGGGTTACATATTGATAGACTAAATATAATGTATATATAATATGAATATTCCATTTGATGCAATTCATGCAACCCTGCGAAATTAAGAGGAAAAGACAGGAAAATATCACATGCCTAGTGTTTCTGGCTGTAAAAGTTGACAAAGGTGAGAACAGTTATGGTGAAGAGGAAAGATAAGACAATAAATGTTTGTAGGAGCTTTGTCACTGCAACCCCTGTGGTGAAGCAGAGAGCACATCTCTGTCTGGGGTCAGAGTCTCTGCTGAGAGCACACCTGGTAGCACAGATACAGTCATCCCTTCAGCACAGAGTGGGGGCAAGTGTGAATGTGTTTGTATTCAAGAGAGAGAGAGCGAGAGAGAGACACACGGTGATACGAAACAGAAAGTTATCTATGTGTCAATGCTGGAAGAAGGTGAGACAAAAGACAAAAGTGAGGAGAGGATGTGAATCTATTTCATGTATGTGTGTGAGTTTGATAGCTATTCAGTTGTAAGGTGAGCTCAGGCCTCCCATTAGCTTTAAAAATTTAATGAGAGGGCAACGTTGGACATTTTTAAAGGTTAAAGATTAACATAAACGTGCATTTTACCCATCCTAATCATCCTAATGCACACATTGCTTAGAGCATTAACAACAGCAGTTAGCATTAGAAAATAGCACTTTAGGAGCAGTGAGATGCCATTTAAAGTGTTCAAGGACTAACTTCAGATCTTCTTAAGTACCACGTTTTTAATAAATTATTTGAATTGGAAAATAACATACTACAAGGTGCTGACAACATAAATATAAAGCAAGAATTTCAGTAATGTTTGAGGTCTTTTCTGATTTCAGAGAGAATAATGCGAACTGAGAGTCTTTCTTGTCAAACTACATGGCCACATGCCTTTTTGGGGGTGCTGTTACATTCTATACATAAGCCTTTTACTGAAAACAGTATATCCAGGTGCAAGCCCTTTGTAATTACCAACATTTTATTTGTCAGTAATAATTAGAAGACTGTACAAGCACATTCCTTTGAGTGCATCACATAATGTACAGTATCATAGAGACTGAAAATGGGGATGCAATTACCCTGGCTTTTCTTACAGGTAAACTAAACTATTAAGCAAAAAGAAAAAGGAGTTGATACTGAGCTGTAAAGCTGTGTAATATTTGTTTCAAAACATTAAACCAAAGTCTCAATTATGGAGCTATGTATTAAACTGCAAGTTGAGCTGTTTTATCACGTTATGTTATTAGACCCTTATGGTGAAAAATAAAGTGAGTCTGAAGGAGCAGCACAGTAAATACAGTGACAAATTTAGACCTATGCTGGTGGCAAAATGTATGTGTGATGCATTATGGAATGCAATTGGTGTCATGTATTTGCCTTGTCTATCTAATTTGATGTTTTGTTGATGTCTGAAAGCTTTAACTATGACTTGCCTGGGGACTGTAGATGAAAATGTGCCTCAGGCAGACTCTGGTACATTGCATCAAACAGCAATATTTATGTTTAATATTGTATGGTATTTTACAAATAAAGTCAAATAAATCAATTTATGCAGTAACGACAGCACAAAGTAGAGATGAAATGAAAGTGATCCATAATCTACAAGAATGTATTGGAAGGCTAATTGGCTATATCTACATATGCGTGTTTGGGAAATGGGATTAGATATGTAAAAGACACTGCAATTCATTATTCAGATAACAATTACCATATCCTTCTTGGGTACAGCTAAATGTGTTGTCCAAGCCCC
>JAPSES010000258.1:10748976-10768509 GCA_029822895.1 Maxillicosta whitleyi
AGGTTAAATGTAAAGAAAAAATATTCGGAAGTCACATCACATTTATTTCTCAACCTCACATGCACTTATGTACAAGTGCTTTTGAGTCGGCAAGGATGTTTTCAGTTGAGCACATTATATAAAGTGTGAATGCCAATTGAAGTTCTTCCTCAAGACTTTCATTGCTTTGAAATTGTGGAACTCTCCGATAAAGATAATGGAAGTTACGTCATGCCTACACATTCAGTTAACCATAAAGTCAAATGACAGCACAGTTGTCTGTACCGAACATTTATCCGACAGGTGAGTAGAAAGACGTGTAGCTTTTAGTTTTAAAATGGCTCTTAAGTAAAAAATATAAATAAAAATAAAAATATAATTTTATAAAGAGAAAATGATGTGCATATTCATTTATAGAAAAAAAAGAATATTTGATCCATTAAAAAAAGCATTCGTGTATAGAATTGTAATTACTCTTTTTTATTTTTTTTTCTTCCTTTCTTTAACCAGTTCTTGTAGAAACAACCCCTGACTAATGCCAAGACACCGTGTATTTGCCAAGCTGAATACCAAGCTGATGAAGGTTTGACAAGAACCACAAAGACTAAATTCATCAAATTGCTATGTGTCAAACTCTATTTGTCTGAGCGGACCCCTCTGGTGCACACTTATCAGCTGCCCTATCATAGTCTAATAGCTACTGTAAATTCACTGATATCAGATGGGAGGCATTCATTTGGAAAATGACTGTCTTAATCTATATTTCATCAACTGGACTGAAGATATTAATAGTAGATATTCTTATTAGGCCTTAAACCTCATCAAGAGTCGTGCAAAAGTCATGGAAAGAGGCTCAATGACCCAACAGAAAGTATTCACAATGATGTATTTCACATCATTCCCTTTTTCCTGTGCTTTGGTAACTGTGTTCAGCTGGTGTGTGCTGTTTTCATGCTTCTTCCACTTTGTACTAGGACATATAAATAAAGGTATTGGGTTGTGAAAAGCTTATGAAACACACAACTGCCTTCTGAGTGGAGTAAGCACAGATGGCTCTCAGATCAAGGCCTTAAGGTGCCGCAGCATTGGATCCAAGAAAACTCAGCCTGTTCCAATCTGGCAGAAACTGATAAAGTCTTCAATGAATAGAATGACTTCATAGTTTGATTATAAGACTGCAGTTTTGCTCCATACATACGAAGCGCTTCATTTGAAGAATGACCAAGCACTTAACTGTCGGTAAGATGGTTGTTATTTCCAAAAAGATTCTTCCTGATCATAAGATGAAAAGCGATGAGGACCCATACAGACAGCCTGAATAGAAATCAAAGGCTTAAAGTTAAATTATTTGCAGATAAAAAACAAAAAAAAAGCATCTTTAAATCAGAGCAAACTGAATCAGACTGGAGATGACTTGCAGAATGTAGCAGCAAAATATAAGAGACACAAACTCTTGTATCTACTACACGGTCCAGTCTATCACTTTAACCCCCCACCGCCCCAGTCCTCACCTTCCCAGTTCTTTCCGCCTTCTCCTATCCTGTCTCTGTGGGCTTATCGACAGTCACACTTCTCTCCCATCTTGAGCACTTATCTCCTACGCCAGGGTGTACCATGCATCCATAGGCCTGTCGAAGATAGAACATTACATGGCGAGATTCTCCCGTTTACCCAAGATCTCACACATGGATGATTCCTACAGGCAGCCATGTTAGCGCTGAAGTATCCCCTCCCTGGACAAGCAGTTCGATTATATCCCAGCAGTGCGTTTACCCAGGTTTGTTTGTGCAGCAGTGTGCCACTTATCACCCCTCTGTTGGGACTTGTTCTGATATGGCAGCATGGAGTCTTAGTAGCATTCTAAGCAGGTCTGCTGGTGTGTTGAAAATAACAACAAAGCAATAGATTTTTGAGTGATTCTGTTGAGAAGGAACCTATAGAGACTGCTTCAATGCTCTTTAAAACTTTTATAAAAAGAGAATTTTTCCAATCAACGATATGTCACTCATCTGGGTGACATGGTCTCATTGTGGCGGCATGGTTTATGAATTAAAAAATCACTGAAAGCACACCCACAGGCAATTGAAAGCAAAACAATATGAAAACAATATACTTAAATGTGATCTTAAAGACAATACAAAGCTACTCTTTATAGTGGTATGCTGTATCTGATAGTGGTCCTGCAGTGACGGGAAAGAATATATCAGGGTGGAACATGGTGCGAAAGCTGGGTTCCCCCACAGCCCATTCAGAAAGATAAGGATGTGATGACACTCACAGGGTAACAAAGGATAAAGAAAAGGAAATTGGAAAAGGGAGGGGTATGCTGTAGAAGATCAGAATATCTTGGATGGTCTTGAGATATTGCTCTATGGTTTTCTGAAAATGCAATAGGTAAGTTTGTAATCAAGTGGCATCAAATGAGCTATCTATTTCCTGGTCCTCAGCATTTTTTGCTCCCAGACATCTTTTATCAATTCCAACACTGTTGTTTCTCCTCAGGCCACACTCATGCAGATACAAATACCTCTGATGTCTCCAGACAAAACAGTCCAGTGCTCCATAATAAAGGTTTCTACTGGAACAACTGAGAGGTAAGTGACTTGCTCAAATGCACCGCAATTCTTTGGACAAGGAAAAGAAAGCATGACTAACTCCCACACCCTGTTGCACAGATTCCCAGTAATCCTCTGGTTTCAAATTGAAAACTATTCTTCTTCAACATTTGAGTCACCATGCTTTGGAAATACACACACAGATATAAAAGCATAAAAAAATCGGTGTAACTGGTAACGTTCTGATAAGCACATTGCTATCACAAATAACAACGGAGTCAAGTCACAGAGGAGAGGCATTTAGATGCCACAGTGTTGAAGGGTACATTAGTTTAATTACATCCCAGTAAAACTATAAAAAAAAAGTGAGAAGTTGGCCAGAGTACTTAAATGAGTTTTCCACAATAGCTGCTTTGCAAAGTTCTTTCTCTTGTTTTCTTTACTCTCTGGAGGTAATAGACCTGTCGCTGCAGTAATAATGATGAATCTCCTCTGTCTGCACAGCAGAGGATAGGAGATGGCCCCAAAATATGGATGCGAGCGGTAGGGGCAGAAGGGAACTGGGTTTGAATCAGAGTGAGGGAACATTCAGATTATGACCATGGCGTAGAGTTATAAATCAAAGGGAAACATAGTGCTGAAAATAGACTGTCACAGTTTAGCATGAAATACCAGCCCTTTTATTAGGAAATTAAATGGACCACCTTGAGTCTGGAGAGGACTTTTTTAAAATTAATATTAAATTGCAAGTAGATTACTTGTACAGGCTCTGCTTCGAACAGTTAGAAGTCACTCAAATGTAATAATTTGCAATAGAGCATTGACAGCAGTGCTTGGACAGTACCAATCTCTCATCCCTGTCCCACCAGCACAGCACTTAATTACACCTCACCATTTTATTAGCTTCTGCATAATATACTTGATAGTCCAATTATTCCTTGTTGACAACATCACAATTTATTTAGTTTTTTTATTAGAGCTGAGGAATTCCTCATCCCAAGGGAAGCGTTGAAGACTAAAAATCTGGTCTAGGATCTGTGAATAGCACAGCTTTGTCCATTCAATATGCAATCCAATGATTTTTTATGTGACTTCAACTGTAAATTCATATTTCCTGTGCTGCAGTGAAGTCTCACCACAGCTTTGTGGTTTATGTCTACAAAAACAAACGATTGATCCTTCAGAGACATACTCTGTGTTATTTCATCACAAAACCATTTGGTGAAGGAATGAAGACAGCAAAGGTGAAAGCAAAGTGGATGTGAATATTGCAATATCTGTGTTTTGCCCTTCCATTACCTCAGAGCTTTAGTTGAATGTGCCGTATGTAATTTAATGCATTATTCTAAAATGTCATTGTAACAAAAAGCCATCCAGTTTCTAAACCCACGTATTCTGCACAGTAGGGTATGAACCTTTATATTTCATGTAAATACAATAAATATACGCGTACAAACAAACTAAATTTATTATCCAGGGCTGCACTGGCCTTAAAGAAGTATCCAGAGATTTAAGGTAAACTGAACGCGGCAATGCTAATGCCAAAACACATTTGGTGCTTTGAGGATAAACTCACATATACAATTAAAACCATGAAAAGTAATTAAATATCCAAACTTCAGGAAATTCCCTGCAATGAACTGCTAACATGTCCAGGGTACACCTCACCTTTATCCGATAGTTGCTTAAATAGGCTCCAGCATCCCCACAGCCCTCCAGAGCATTAAGAAGATTAATTAATTAACTTGAGGAAATGACACTTTTATACATATTTTTTTTTGTGGAGGGAAACATTGTCTCCTATTAAACCCTATAATGCTAAATTATCATACTGTATGTATTTATTATGTACTGTCTTTCCTTCCAATCTTGTATCAGATACTCCTGTGTTAAATTTCACAGTAGTCTTAACACTTTGTGTGTGCATGTGTGTGTGTCACATAGGTTTTCTCCCCTGTCTTTTCTCTCTTTTACACAACCAGTCAACTGGGTGGATAGATACTGCACCACCCCCTGCCGCTGATTGCTCTCTGACTTTTTGCTCAGTTAAACCTTACTATAGTGCGCTGACCCGGAACAGATGCAGTCGACCTATATACAGTAAGCTGTGAGTGAGCAGCTTCCATCTGCACCAGCAATACAGCACTTTCTGGGTCCTTTGAGCTCTGCTATCTCTCCAGCCTGCTCTTGTTGCTTTTACTGTGTTTCACACTTTGGACACTGAACTGCAGCTCAACTCCCAGAATTGGCTTTCTGGCTGTCTTATGGGCTGATGCTGAATAGCCTTGGGGCTTGACCTTTTTTGCAGGCAGTGAACTGTCAAGCCTAGTTTCATTTTAGTGGTCCTGTGTTACTGCACAACACACTCCTGAGTGCGTTGATTGTGACATCGTCTGGCAGACACTGCAGGCCCTGGTGTCATTAGAAGTCTTCAGCTTTGACCTTTACTGCCAAATCATTACAATGAAGATATTTGGCCTTAGAACGAATACTAATGAATTTGGCATGTTTAGGCCCCAGGAAAGAATAGAGAGGGATGCTGCTGGTGAAACACTTGCTCACAGATAATGGATTAATTAGTGGTCAAGTGCTTCAGGTGATTTAGTGATCATTATCTTTACCTTGCGCCGCTTAAATGATCTCTTGCTTTGCCCCCCCAATCAGTGAAAAGTGGTACCATTACCCCAAAGACACAATAAAAACCATACTAGAATCATGGAGGCAGTAATTTGCAAATCACTGTACCATGCTGTCCACTTATAACACCCTCCAATCTGTTGTAATGGCTAGTGAAATTTATCTAACAAGCAAAAAGTCACCATGCTTCAGTGCAGGAGACTTGAGATGCAATTAGCAAAATAGGCTTCAAGTGGACAGCTCTGAAATCCAAATGGTGGGTGAATTTGGACAGATCAAAGGTGGGGTAGCCACTGCTTTGCCAACTGAACGCCTGAGGCAGAAGCAGGTATGTGGGGAATTCTGCAGTCCTGTATGGTGAACATGGTGCACACTGGAGTGAGACGGGGCTTTGTGATACTGCTTCTGTGTTCTCTGTGGGTAATTGGGCTCCAGGGCTACAGACAGAGGTAAAAATAGGAGAAAAGGTGCAGGATGTTGAAAGACGTAGAAAGCCAAAAGACGTAAGAGAAACACTGGACAGATGCAAGTTGTTTTGTGATAGGGTGATCTTCATCTTTGGGTTGTGTCAAAGGTAAAGCGTCAGTGAGAAGTAAGGAGGATTTTAAAATCATGCTTTGACTGAGTAGCAAAACATTGTGTTTGCCTCCATGTGAAAGTAGTGAGTAAGAATATAATTGTGCGTGTTTGTGTTTCAAAGTGGGGAATTAAGTTACTGTGTCCAGTAACTGAAGGTTTGGCATGATACCTTCAATGTATGACATCAGAATTTCAGTCAGACTGATCATGATGAAATTAATCTGGTAAAATAAATATTAAAACCACACACATACACACACACGCACAAAGACATGGGTGTAATGATTAATAGAAGCACCCAAGGTCTAACCCTGGTATACCCAAGGCTGCAGTTTGGGAGCTAAGCATTAGACATGCAGCGACATAACCTTGCACTTCAGCCATCCTCCCTCTCAGCCCACTCACCTGTCTTCCAGAAGCTCCTTTGCTGCCATTCTGGGGGTTCATCACTATTCTGATCATGTGAAATTTTCTCCCAGGTCCCCTCACAACCCCATCCATGTAGTAGAGAATTCTATGAATATATGTGTGCTAGGTAGAGAGGAGGAGGGAGAGGAAGCATGTTTACAGCTTCCCTCAGAGCTTGTTTGAAAAGGAGTTTCACCTCCAATCTAATCTCCATCTAATATTGCTGCGGTGGCCTCCCACCTACATAATCTTACATTGCTGCAGTGCCCATATGGCCCAAAGGGAACTCTCATTGTTTTATTACAGATCAGGCAATCTGGGGGCATTTTCTCTGGCTCTTGTAATAGCCTGTCCTTGGATGTTTTTTATTGCAGGTTACCCATTCATTCAAATATACCTATTGCTGCAAAATTAGAGGGAGGGACAAATGTTAAATGATTCTTAATATGATGTTTTAAAATGTTGTAAATGAAAATGTTTTTCTGAAATGTGGCACCATCAATAACAAAAACACACAAAAAAGCATAGGTATGTAAAGCTCAACAGTTGACAAAAACAGATGTGTAACAGTCCAAGTATTACATCTTGAGTTGGGCAGGCATCCAACTGCAATCTCTAACTGGTTATTTTATCATTGTGAGGCATTAGGTCTGTCATCCCATTGGCTGGTATATGCCTTGGCATGAGTCCAAACCTGATATACTGGCGGTGTGTTGTTGTAAGGCCTCCCATTCCTTGCTATTTAGATAGCACCGTGCCTGGCAGGTCTGGCCTTTTCACCACTCCTGAGGTTTGACTGTCAAGGGCAGCTTACATCTAGCCAGAGGTGGCTGAAGTGAGAGTCATGCGGTAGAAAAGAGGACAAGGAGAAACAGAATGAAGGATGTTTAGGAATGCCGCTCAGGTTTTCAATTGGTGTGAGGAGGGGCCTCTTCGGAATGACAGAGTGTCTGGCCAATCTGGCGGGAAAGCCAACCCAAATGTGGGGATGGGATGGTTGCCGTGGTGTTGAGGGAGGATGCAAGTGATGGATGGTGGTTGTTAGATGCAGTAATTGTGTTCAGGTAATTGACCCCACTCCCACCCCACCACCCCCCTTTCTCGCTCTCCTCTCGGTAAGCCAAGTGCTCCATCTCTCTTTCACTTCTGTTCCACAGATGGGAGAAAACATCAGTGGAGAGAACCATGCTCCAACCCTTGGCAACCCACTTGTTTAGGATTTTCAGGCTTTTCAGTACCCCTTGTTTCATTTCAGTTGAAGCAATTATCATATGTGTTATCACATTTTACATACTTCACAGACAATATTCTAAAAACTGGATGCAACAATAGACGGCGCTTAATATCCAACATTGTATTTGAGTAGCCTAACTCAAGTTTTGGCATACATAAAACTGCCTGTTGGAATTTAATAACATTAATTCCTGCATTTGGAAACATAGATACCACATATAACAACATAACTACTTCTTTTTGTTCATCTGTTGTGCACTGCAGCTCATTA
The DNA here is from genome assembly GCA_029822895.1 of Maxillicosta whitleyi. Classification (NCBI taxonomy): domain Eukaryota; kingdom Metazoa; phylum Chordata; class Actinopteri; order Perciformes; family Neosebastidae; genus Maxillicosta; species Maxillicosta whitleyi. The sequence goes on from JAPSES010000258.1 coordinate 10,756,639, forward strand.
TCAATAGAAGGAGAGACAAATGAAGAGAGGCCACATTTTCAATGAGCACAGTTTAAACTAACATAAATGAGGATTGGATGTTATTAACTGATTATGCTTTTAATATTCATGGACCTCATAATGTGTTTTGTAAAAGCACACTTCGGCTATGTCCACTTATATATATATATAAACCATATTAGAACCACAGCACACACTCGCCCTGACTGATAAAGCCAAATGCCAGTAGAGCGGTGACTAGCACGAAGGATTGTCCTGACTTGATATGAAGGAGGTGATGATGCACTTCCCTCTTCATGCATCAGCAGATTACAGCAGCATTAATCAAAGGTCCCAGGCCCTTGTGCTAATAATCAGCTGGGTATATCTCAATCCACAACCAGTGATTTATACAGAGCTGTGCAGGAGGATGACAAGTTTTTAAACAGAGTTGTGAAATATAAATCATAACCTTACTGGCTGCTGAGTCGATGGATTCAATCTGTTAGATGTGAAGAAAGAGAAAGGTATTTACCCTCAAACGTCTGCAAATAAACACAAGCAAACAAACTACTGCAAGGTTATGATGTGTTTGCAGTACAGAGCCAACAACTGTTAATGTTGGAGCTCAATTTCCAGTAAAGATTCGACTTAAAACAATAGCTTCACGGTTATGTATGTTGCTGTTTACAACTTCAAGCTTCCTAAAATTGTTAATTCACAGCTAATCAATTTTAAAGCATCAAGGCAAGCACAACTGACTCCAAGTGATGTCATTATTTAGATGCTAAACATGTCACTCACAAGCTTTTACTGCACAGATCAATTTCACCTTTTAGGACCAGGCAGTAAAGAAGGCCAATGTCACCCAGCGAACACAAGCCATAAACTACTCTTCTCCAACTTTCTAATTCAAAGGTCTGTTGGACAAGAAGCCCGATGACATCACTTTGTCTCATCCAATCACGGACCAGGTTATGCTCCGTCTCATTTGACCTTGCCTCCACGGATTCGCAGTCTTTGTGCTGAGAAGTAAGTGAGTGTGAAATGTCTGGGTATTCTTGCAGATTTCATTATGTTCCTACAACTAAGATAGAAATAGACAACATATAAAGTGGTCCATCCTGGTATGATTTCTAAAAATAAATATTTTTCCTACTGCTGCAATTTGTTAAAAATTAGACTAATTGGGAAATTAAAGGAAAACTTGCATATTTTCTGGAATATAATGCACACCTCAATATAATCCAAAATTTAAAAGAAAAAAATATTTTTACATCTATAGGATGCATGTGATTATAAGCCGCAAGTGTCCACATTGTAACATGACATATTTACACAGATGGATGCTAAACAGAAAGATTTTTTAAGTAGTTATATACATAATTTAACTGCTTTTTCCCAAACAGTGCCTTTAACGTGGGAGTTCTTGGACAGTCAGATCAGTGGCTTTTAACTTAAAAGATGCATCATATGCATTTCTTCATATATTTTCCACAATGAGAGTGTGTCAATGAGTTAAGCTTAAAACTAGCATCTTCCTCAGTGCATCACCTATTCTACCTGTCTGTCCCACTTTTGTGCTTCCTGTGAAGAGCGCCGTCTGGAGGCTGTTAGTCCGTAAAAATCTATAGATAAGCTGTTTTGTATCATAGACCGCTGGATTCAAAACGTAGAAAAGAAAAATAGCAGCTTATAAGCCAGAAAATACGGTAATTGTTGTAATTGAACACCAAGTCATTTCAATTTTTGGAATATCATTTTGTCCAGTTAAAGAGTGAAAACATTTTAAATGTCAAAGTCACGATATGTAGCAAGTCAACCACTAAAAGTTGAATAGTCTTTATTAATGAATCATTATTTATTATTCCTCACATGTTTTTTCCTACTTTTCCTCCATTTTGCTGGTGCTCTTGTCACCAGTGGTAGTGTGAGGTTATTCAGATTGTACACGTAGTCCAGCTCCTCAGAGATATCGCATCCATATGTGCCAGGTTAGAAAAATATCACTCGAAACCGTTGTGTGAATTAAGGTGTTTTATTCTTGCATGGAGGAGAAAAGAGGTGTGAATCATACAGCAGTGATCCACAAATCTAAACTCAAGGACTTTCTCCTCAGATTTCAGTCTTACAGTTATGGAAAACCAATACAATGGTCTGCCCGGATAATAGCTATGTCTCCCATTCTGGGGACAGTGGGACCTTGGCTTATGGCATATCTGTAGCAAAACTGCAAGTTTTACTTTGTCCAAATGATAAGTGACTGTCACACTGCCAAGGACTTGGTACTTTTCTAAGATCACACATGAATGAACATTCTTTCTAACTAGCTTCATTAGGATAGTGTATCATTTTTCTAACTGTCATTGCAAAAAAAAAAAAAAAAAAAAAACTTAATGGAGATGATACCAGGTGATGGGCAGCTGCAGAAGACCAGGGCCAAAGAAGGATGACAAACTGGTGACAACAAATTATTTCTATTCCTTTGAGCAGTGTGGGGGCAGTGGAAGCACCAGAACCCTGCAAAATGTCCTTGGCAGGCTACTCATCTGCATGTTTTTGACCATGAAGGTGAAATAAGGGCCCACTGTCACACTGTCATGTTCACACTGACCACATGTGACGACTTCATCATCTGGAGACATCATGGCCAACATTTTACTACCTGCAACATCATCCGACATGACTGGTTTTGCTGTGGTTTAGTGATGGCCTGAAGTTGCATATTCTTGGATGTTCACACATCCCAGCATGTTCTAGCCAGCAGTACTCTGACAGTTGTAAAGTACATCAGAGCCACTGTCAAATGTTACACTAGTGCAGTCAGCCCTTGGTTCCACCGGGTGTAGAAAAATTTTCCAGCCTCATGTGACCAGAGTGTCCAGAGACTGGTGCTATTCTGAAATCCCTCACACCTAAGTGCACCTGACAACCTTTGGAACATTACATATTTACACATTCAACACTGCCAAGAAGTGCCACAGACTGTCTAGGAGCTCACATTCCCTGTTTTAGGTCTGGGAGGAGATCCCCACACCATCCACTGTCTCTTTAGAAGCATGTCCAGATGTTGTCTGTCCAAAGAAGCACACCGAATCGTAACACGCTACTGAACCACATTGTGAATAGTGATAATTTCACAGAATTTGGATGATTTTTGTTGTGATTTTGAATTTGCGGGTCACTAATTTTGGTTTCTATTGGCTGTTTTATAGTATTCCACTCTTAAGAGAATTACACGATATACAGTATAGCAGTTTTGTTCATGCAGTCGAAATGTGATTAAAGGATTGCCTCATTTTTTTGCACATATGATTACATATGATCACTCAAGATTCAATTACATTATTCATTAACCAACAGATGGTAGTAAAAGGAGAGTGGGAGCTGTCGTGTGAGTGACCTGAAGGGCAATGACGTATGGTACTTAGTTTCTCCTTGTGCTGGGCCACATCTCAAGGGCTTCCTTACAGTATACAGCTTCAACAATTATAGTCCATTCAGTGGCCTTTAACATCACTGGTTTAATCCAAAAATGGATTTGCGCTCGAATTGTGAAATGAAAAATGGCTCATTTGCTGTCTTTACCAATTGAAATGACCTAAGAGGAGACTGACCTAATGAGAACATCCCTGAGCTGAGTTGAAATGTGATTAACGTCAAATCAGGGAAAGTCAGCAATCATCAAAGATAGATAAATCTGGAGTCATCTCCCTCTTCCGCCAAGGTCAATAAATGTCATAGGCCTCATCTGAGCTCCATCCTATAATGATCTGACATGCAACTCCAGGTACTGCCATCTTCTCTTTTCCATTTTCTCAGCACTTGCTCCAATTCTGCACCTCTAAATGAGGTCACATTAAAGACGCCACTACAGATTCTCTAAGACAAAGTGAAATTCAATGAAACCCAGTGGAAATAACATTCAGCGGCTTCTTATATAACAAGCTTTTTATCCCACATTCCCAGCACTACATCGAATCCAATCTCTGCCCCAGCAACACATCTTTACACCATCCCAAGTGTATTAAATAGAAATCAGGCCTTGGTTACAGGTCCTGTAATGATCATTTGGGCCAGCTAATATCTGACAGTTTATCCAGGCAGCCCGCCACAATGGACTTCCCTCCATCTGACATTGCTGTGACTCCATTAGCCAAAGTGTTGGAAGTAAATGATAGTAGGCAGCGTTTGGCAGTGTCAGCCCGCTAAGATCAGCTGGCCTCTATTGATTTAATCACAGAATAAAGGATGGAGCAGGGAGCAGGAATCACAGGTGCATCTTGTTCAACCAAGCTGCACTTTGTCTTTTAAACATTGGCGTATTGTGACTTAGGGATCCATCGATTCAACAGCTTTGTTCATCTGTGTACAGCACAACACACTCTACCTTTTCAGTCCCTGCAAAAACAAGTCAAGTCAGGTATGATTGTTAAGTTAATTTTATTTTTAGAGTCTAAAATTACAAATATGCCTGAAGCAGCCTCACTGTCAAACTCATAAAATATAAAATACACACATGATTTCTTTGCAAAAGACATTGAGACCTTCTGAGGTTGACTGTAAACCAGTACTAGCTATAGAGGACATGTAGGTCAAATGGAAATCCGCATTATAGCAACTGTTTTATTTGTATGTGTACTTGTTTGTGTGTTCATTGAAATGAATCTTACCTCTTGACCTCAGTAGTGTTGCCTTGGTAAATTACCGTGCGGCTTTCTGCTGGCTCAGGGAATGAGCAGTGAAAGAGTAATCAGAGAAACAAAGAGCCACATTCAACCTATTTATGGTCCAGGTCTTATGGTATTTTTCAGCAAAATAAACAAACGAAACAAAACAAACAAAAAAAAAAAAACATTCCTTTGCCATACAGAAAAAAAGAAAATAAAACACACTAGCAATAATTTTAGTATAAGAAATATAGATAAGCAAAATACAAATATGAAAACAAACCATGTCATATCTATTATAGCGAACCATCATAACACAGCAGAAGGGTGCAATCAAGCAAAAAATAAACATTAACATGAAAAAGGAAATTTGCACATTCATTTATCAAGTGTGCTCTTTTTTTTTTTTTATCTAATAACACTGTGTTAGTATTAAATACATTATATAAAGCATTGTGATTGAAAAATAAGTCAACATTTTGGGTGATGTATACAATGGTAAAGAGTCGTCCACGTGTTACTATAGCAACCTGTCCAGATGTTACCACATTCTCATGGTAATAAAACAGAGATTTTTCAATATGTTACTTTAAAATTTATTTTCAGCAGTGTTGAACATAGTGTTGTAAAGTTTTTGTCCTATTTTATATACATTTCTGATGAGAGCCACATGTTTTGAATGTTTGTGTAAAGCTTAAAAAATGCGATGTCCATTTCAAGTCCACGTCTTACCCAGCAATAAATTGACATTTTTCACCAAAGAATTTTTTCTCCCCAAACTTTGTTATACATAATGTTAAAGTACTTATAATACATGCATATAAGGGTTACTCTGCTTACATGACAAAGACTGTTGAACACCAAATGTGTCTACATGGTACTGCTAAGTCTACTTTAAATTCATAAAAACTACTGTATGAATTAAAAAGAATTAAAATCATAGGGGTTATAAGTAAGAATTTAATCTATTGAGTTAAGCGTATTTCTCCATTACCTTTTTCATTGTGGGGGTGGTAGTAATGACTGATAATGAATTACAAAATACAATTTATTTTTTTTATGTTACTACATAACATTGATGCACTACTATACTTAAAATGAAACTTGGAAATGCATAGACTAAAGCCTTATTTGTACACTGTTAGCATTACCTGTGGACTTTCAATCAGTAGGAATCACCTGTGATCATAATACTCTGGAATTTTTTGTTTCCTCCATGCATTTCTTCCTGGTTGAGAGCTTTAGTAGCTGCGCTGATAATGATGATGATAAAGTTATAAAAGTGGAAAGGGAGGTTCATGTCTCAAATATAGCATGCAGTAGAGCAAACTTAAATCCATGAAAAAAGCAACATCTCAAAGATGATTAGATAAATGACAGCATATGCGAAGAAACATTTTTCTTTTATCTTTCAACAGCTGTCTGTAAGTGGTGATCCTCCTCTTGACATCAGAACCATGGACTTTTGTCCTTAACTTCGAAAACATATTATCTTGTAAGAATGTGTCACATGAAACATACACTTGGGCAATATTTTCCACATCACAGGAGTTCTGAAGGTTATACTAGTCCTGTGCAAATGAGCTTAAGTGAGAGTTAAGTTGCAATATTAAGATGAATATCTACAGAAAAAGTGATGATTAGTTCAGGACTTAAATTTGTCACAACCAAGGAGTTCCAACACCTCACAATTATCTTGCTGTCAGTAATCCATTAACTGATGTCTATGTATTGCATTGTTCCTCTAACAGCTTAACACTTCTAATCTTGCATGTTGACTAACTCTAAAACCACTCATTCATGTTGACGGGATAGCAGTAACATCTTTCATGTGCTCCCTCCTTGTGGGAGTCATGGATAGAATTGGCAGGACATGACTTATAAATGTTCCTGAGCTGTGAGGGTGAAAGACTGCAGTGTTTCAAACTACAGTGGCGAAATTAAGTCTTCACATTTTCCTTTCGTGCGTCCCTCTTGGACCGCTGCTGCTGAAAGTGTTGCAGTCACAAATAGAATGAAAGGTTGAAAGGTTACAGTAAACTGTTTACGTTCGAGCCCAGACTTAAATACCTTCTCTCCTGTTGGGGCTGTAGGTGATTTGCACTGTTTTGGTGCAGGCCAACTTTGTACTCTCCTTGGCTTCCTGTTTTCTTGAACTCTGCCTCCTCTGATTCTCTCAAGCCCCTTAAAGAACTGTCTCCTATCTTTTTTAACTCAGCAGGGGATCCTTCTTCAAGGGATCATCTCTATATATGTGTATAAGTAGAGACTTTGCATATGATTGGGAGTAGGATGACAGGGTGGGCAGATGCATAAAGAATACATCCTGCCAAAGATATGTTCAGGAATTTTTAATTAGTTCTCAATATAGACACTACCTTCACGATCCTTATCAATCTTCACACATATAAAGTGTTTGTTTTGAGCTGTGGGGCAGGAAAGGTCATATTTGTGTTTACTCTCTAACAACCAAGCACCTTAGTCTAGTATCCTGTGGAAATGCTCTGATCCTCTGCCTGCTTCCTCATCTTAAGGTGCTTTGGTTTAATACCTAAACCATACATTTCTAGAGAGGATTTCAAGAACAGTTTAACATTTAACTAGTATGTATATCCACTGCCAAAGGCGATCACTTATATCTGTTGTCAAATAAATCCTTCCCCATAGATCACAGCCATGCAAAGTAACTTTATTGTGGTAACGTTAAAAAAAAAAAAAAGAGATAGAATGCAGTGTATGTATGTGTAATATCTTCGATGCTTTATATAACCTCACCCAAAGTTAGTTTAGTCTCACCACAACATAGACTACAGTTTTACCTACTGTGAATAACACAGTTGACTAAACACATGCACCCATAACTGTGCCCTGCAGGAATTACTTTGGTATCATCCAAGTCTTCAATGTTCTTCTTCACACTGATTATTACCCTCCATCCTCCCTGTTGCTAATATTTTCTTTTTTGTCTTCTTTTTGGGTGCAGATTTATTTAATTTGGCCAACATACAGCATTTCTGTGAACCAGCTTTAGCCAAAAAAATATTGTTATATAATAGTTAAACATTTCTTTCTATCACTTGAATTAGACACTCATGTCATGAGCCTACGACTTGTTCCATCTTGAGACGATAGAAGAAGAAAGCCTCTGAATAGGAACACGGGCTTTGACGCCTTGCAGCAGAGGGAAGTCATTTAAAACCAGCATGTCTGTCTGTGCTCACAGAATTAAAATTTGGACCAGTGTCGAACATTCCTAAGCGGTTAGCAACAGACAACCAAAGCATTTTTTTTGACGAAAAACGTCTCAGATTTTATTTTTACCAGGTTTTAATTGCATTGAGGTTTTTAATATTTAGTTCTTTGTATAATTTATTATGGGATACCGTGCAAATTCTGCATAGCAGAAGCTTCTCATTTTAATAACTTCAGCTCACATCACCACCATACCTATTAAATTACCTCAAGTCGTGACAGAATTCCAACACAGATCATCACTGATAAGATCTGTTTGTTTTCCACTGGCATACATTTGAGCAAGAAAAACAATTGAAAGCATTTCCTCCTGAATAAGCCAATGTATTGTCCTTGAAGATTATTTAAGTTGCATTTCTTTGCATGAATGAATTAATTAATGACATAAAAAAGTATAATAGCTGCTTTTATCTGAGTAATTATTATTATTATTTTTTTTAATTTTTACTTCATTTAGTCCTTTGAGGTAATATATTCTAATTGATTTGCACTCATTTATTTAAAAACAAAAAACTCTTCCTTTTAATCAACACGATCTGAATTCCCCACCCTCCTCTCTGTTTTTTTTTTTTTTTTTTTTTATTAAGGACAAAACTTTTAAGCAAAGAGGACATAACAAACTGAAGCAACCCAGCCAGGTTGGGCACTGGCGGTGTCGCTAAGCATGGCTTAGCTCTGCCTGACGTATTATCAGACCAACACACTGGTTGGGCACTATACCTGCTGCTCTGAGCTGTGCCAGCGTTGGCCTCACCTCTGTCAGGCAGCTCCAGCACCTGGTGAATTTCCTGTACCACTTCACGGACAGAACTGCAAACTGAGAAATAGATTTGATACCGTTGGCAAGGAAAAGTGACAGATAGCAGGGAGAAAGTGGAACTTTGCAGGGGTGTTACCTACTGTTCAGCTGTGCAGGGCTGTGAATACTTGTTTGTTTATGACTTCTGTGAAAGTGCTGTGCGTGTCATTGGCAAAAAGCCTGCCAGACGGATCGATGATAAGTAGTTGCTGTTGAAGCAGCAACGCTAGACATGACCCGATTTAATTTGCCTGCTTTGCTTGGATGAGGTTAACACTACTGATTCTGATGCCATTACACGCAAATCACACGCACACAACACAATCAGTACAGTAATCATCCAAGTCCAAGTGTGAGCTGTGCACTCTCTTCACCATTCATTTTGTAAAGGTTACATATATTACACAGTAAAACGTTAAACAAAAAAGGTGCTTGTAGATAACACAGCTCACATTCACATATAAAGCCACTTTTTGTTAGTTGTATGAAACAAATCTGACTCTATTGAGAGCAAAAAAATTAATAAATAAATAGGTTTTGAAATAAAATAGACAAAGAAAACCCACAGCACTGGGTATTTGGTACTTTATTGAGAGGGTGTGAAAACCATATCCAAGCTTTTTTCACTTCAATGAAAACATTCATGAACCAGACTTTTCCTATAGGTAAAGGTCTAATAGCCTGGAGTGCTTTCCTTTCAGGTGAACGCGCTTGTTCTAACAGGTGCTTAATAATAGAAAGGGAATGCAGTGGATACAAGCCTGAGCCACTGTAAGCAGGTACACGAAACACAATAGGATTAGAGAACAGATTGATCCTGGCTTTGTGCACTGCTGTTTGGCCAGATTACCACAGCCACTGTTTTATTGTGAGGAAATTGAACAGAAATTTGTTTTCAATTTGCCAACTGCTTGAATTGCATTTGGGCATGCCTGTTTCTGTGTAACACAAAGGTGATGACTGGATAGAAGGAATGTACCATGCTGTGCACTCTGCAATTTCACAGGATTAACCAGTTTCCCTTAGATAATTTTGTTGCTAGTGACACTAAATCAAATGTTTTCATTTGAAAGCCTGATATGAAACGCCGAGACTGCAGAGCACGCAATCTGATTTCATCCGGGGAAAGAAGTATCGTGTATTTGCTTCAAAATTAGTTCAGGTCTAACGCTGACTGCTTTCAAGTACAAGGTGTAACAGTAATCACTTGCACACAGAGAGGGGACACTGTTGATTCACCTCCCTCTGAAATTGCAATGCATTACACTTCAGTAGCACATAAATGCAACAGCAATGATCTGCGTGTACACTGCATCCATCTCCACTAATCGTGTTTTTATGGTATTATCATTTATTAACGGGTAGTATGACACTCTATAGAAAAGAAAAGACAGAAGAGATAAAGTAGATGTGTGTTTACATGATATACAACCTGTAACTGAGGTTATGTGGCAGCTTGAAATAAAACCATGGAGACATTCTAAAGTCAGCGTAGCAATAATGTTAACAAAGTGAACGCAGACACACTGTCATCTGCTGGGTTTTGTAGAGTCGTCCGTACAGTCTAAGGGCTTACTGAAGGATTCTGTTTGAAACACTATCCTTAACACCAGAATTTCATTTTGGCAGATACTGTAGGGCTAATCTACGGCATATCAATTAGGGGTGATAAGACTCTTCTCTTTGTTGCAGCCTCGCTACATGATTAGGTTGATAAGGCAGTTGTATTATATTAAAAAAAAAAAAAAAAAGAAAAAAATCTTGCCTGGCTCAGCTTAACCTGTACTCAACCCCTTTTACATTCTCTGATGTTACAACATTAATGTGTAGGAGTCATGGCACGTATTGCCAAATCTCAGTGTGCCACACATCCATCCAGTTTTACCCCATTTGTTATTATTATTTGAATTGCACTGGACTGTGGTGGCTGTGAATTGGAAATAGGAGGGCGAAGCTGAGACTGCCTCACTCCCAGTATTTTGGGCATAGTTCTGCCTCAGTGAGCCAGGCTGATTGGGATGCAGCAGGGTTTCTCCCTTTCTCTCCCTCTTGCTGTCTCCCTGTGTCTATCGTTCTGCTCGGCCTGAAACAGACATTCTGATGAAAAAAAAAGAGGGGGCCAAAATGTTTATGAATGCAAGGCACATAAAGGAACACACACACACACACACACACACACAAGCACACACAGGCAAGTGAGTACATATGGACATGCATTTCTGTGCAGTGCACACGTCGTTGCAATGTGCATTCAGTAGAGTGGCAAACAATCCCAGAATTTCAATACTGCGCCATCACTTTTTTGTGGAATATATAACTCCATATTTAATTTTGCATATTTTCAGTGCCAATGCGAGGCTGAGTTTCATTCGAGCCTCAGAAGGTTCAAAATAAAGCCACCGAGTAGATAGGGAGGGAGTCAGTGAATGAAGGAGGAAATCCTAAACAGGCAATCTGGAACTTTACTTTCTAGAGGATTAAACTGTGGCATCATTTTAGTGTCAAATCATCCACTGCTACATCCCAACATTCTAGGATGCCAACATGGCTTTCAGAATAGAAAGCTATGTTGGCATCATTAACATGCAAAATACAAAGCAAACCACAAGAAGCCTTTTGCTTTGTGCATCTTAGGTGAATCTTTTTAGTACATGTGAATTTGACACAAAATTGAACAGGAAATACATCTAACATATTTTCAGAGTGTTTGTACATGTTTCTACTACTTTTATTATTCTCATTGGTCCCATTGCCCTTGATATTTAATTACATCTTTTTTGGTATTGGATGTAACTTTAGCACTGAAGCAAACGTTCTGGATATTGTGACACCACGGATGAGCACACAAGAGAAAGTATTTGATAGTTGTTATAGCCTTGAAACGGCTCTCATCCCTCTTGGAATCTCTAATTTGAACTCTTTGTCTTTGTCCTTATACTTAAATCTCTCTGCCCTTTCTTCCTTTGAAAATCATGTGTTTAAACAGAGTACATTCTCTCTGCGTAAGTCGTGCCCACGTACAAAAACTTATGTTCATTTTCTTCAGAGATTTAGGTTTTTTTTTCTACATTTTACAACATTTTTGGAATGATGGAAGAATAAATAATTGAGATGTATGCCCCCCCCCCCCCAACACACACACACACACACACACACACACTTTACAAGATT
>JAPSES010000258.1:10770215-10792386 GCA_029822895.1 Maxillicosta whitleyi
CCATATAGGAATGACTGTATGTTTTATCCAAAGTTACCCCCCCCCCCCCCCCCAAAAAAAAAAGAAAACAAAGGAAAAAAAACCCTCAATGGGCATTGCAGTTGTTAAATCTTCAGTTATTCTTACTGCTCTTATGTGTACAAGCAAAACATTTTGTGTACAGACAATGTTGGCAAAAACAAAATAAACACACAAAAAATGGCACAAAGTAAAGGTTCAGAGGTTTTATTTTTGTCATTCCTCAGTACAAGGACAAAAGAAATCACATAGTGTTCTCCTTGGTTAAAAGCAGTGTAAAACCAGGCATAATAAATCAATAGGAAATCACATTCAATAAGCTAAAATAAATTAAAAAAAAATACTAAAAGTAGCAGTCCCTTCGGATAAAAGTTAAAGTTCGAATTCATCAAAAAAGACTGATAACAAATTTGGATTTACATGGTAGACTGTACTCTGAAACTGTTCTGTGATTTTTAATGCATGTCAGAGGGTCTCGCGGGCACAAAATAATGTTATCCATGCTAAAAAAAAAAATTAAAAAAATAGGAAAACAAAAATGAAACAAAACTCTCAATTCTGTCTTACGCCAGAATGAAGAATTTGATTTGTTATTCAATGATAACAATGTGTGCATTCAGCAAATCACTGTTATACATGAGAGGAGAAAGAGACGAGAGAAACGGTGACATTGAAGAGTATTTTCATTTCCAATTCTGAATTCCACAGTGCACCACCAGATACTTAAGCCCAATAAGATTCAAAATCCCCCTTTTCCCCCTTTTTCTGTTGGTCGGTTATGCTTCTGCTCCTCTTATTACCATGTTTACAACTTGTTGGCATCCTGAAAGCTATGTTGGCTTTGATAGCGACGGCACGGAAAATAAAGGGAAAGAATTTTGAAAACATGTCAGTGAGTGTGCTGTTATAAGAGGATCAGACATGCAAGAGTGGAATTGGGCCCTTAAGAGTTCCAAAAGAGAATAAAGGGTGAATTATCATTTAATCCCACCCTGGTCAGTACAAGGAAGAGGATGAGAGTAGAAACGAGGGGTTCATTTGTGCTACAAAAGAATGTGAGATACAAGGAATAGTATCACACAATGGCTTTTGGTGTAGCAGGGAGGAGGATGATGGTGGAGGGGTCATCCCTTCATTTATACGCCAGGAAACAGCAGAAGAACCAGTCATGCAGAACAAGTGGGAAAATTCTATGCTAACACAGAATCTGCTCATTCTAAATATTTGATCTCTGCCAGAGTCAATGAATAGCGGCGCAATCATCAGAAAAGGGACAAACTAAAATGATGAGATCACCCCAGTCACACGCTGTAAAGCTATTTGTTCATGTTATTGTAGAATTTTCCCTTCAATATGTGAAGACAGGGCGTGTTTATGCAGTAATTCACGCCTCTAGGCTAATGTTGTTCACAAGAAACAGCGCCGGTTTGTCTATTTCAAGAATATAAAATAAAATCATTTAATCTTTTAGTGGTGCCAGGCACAACAAATCCCACCCCTCACACATATTTGCCCATTATAAGTAAAAGGGAAGATTTTAAAAATTCTCAACTAATTTGAACTTTAACCTACCGTTGCCAGACAGTAATGAGAAACATTCTGGGTCATTGGCAGTCTATAAAGTCAATTTGGTAAGAATTCAACCACTAGTTTTGCTGCTACAGATTCAAGATTGAAGAAGTTTATTGCCATTTGTGCATAACACATAGGAACTTTATTGTGGTTGTGCCCAGGATCAATAAAACAGACTCAGAACAACCATAAAATTCCATAAGAAGCTAAAAAAGTATGCACATACAGACAATATATAACATAAAACCTTATATACAAAACACCATATGAGAACTCTATAAATAAAAAAAAAACAGAAGACAATAAATGTACAGTTGTTAAATTTCACCCATTATAAGTAAATAGGAAAATTCATTAAAAAAAAAAAAAAAAAAAAAGAAACTTTGATGTACTTTTCCCAAAGTGTAAAATCTCTTCTAGGTCACTGACAATCTATAACCCAAATCTGGTTTGAATTCACCCAATAATTTTTGGGAAATTTGACCTGTTATATCAGTTCCCACAGTCAGACCCAGACGAGGAGAAGCTGTGTTCAGCTTCTATGCTCCACATGTCTGGAACAAACTTCCAGAAAGCCTCAGATCAGCTGAAACACTCAGTTTATTTCAATCCAGGTTAAAGAGCCACCTGTTCTCAGCTGCATTTAATAGAGTTTACATTCAGAAGTTTAGATCTGCGCATTTTCTTTTAAGCTTAAAGTTTTATCTATTTCATCTATTCATCTTTTTTATCTTTATGCCTATGCTTTTTATTGCTTCCCTGCTCTTAATGGTTTATGTAAAGCACTTTGAAATGTCTTGTATATGAAATGTGCTAGAGAAATAAACCTGCCTTGGTTATATGTAAATGGAAATTTTTTTATTTTTTTTTAAATTCATACAAAACTTTAACTTTGACCTACTTTTCCCAAAATTCAATGATGTCTATTGTTAGTCACTGGCAATCAATAAACCAAATTTGGTATGAATTTAACTAACAGTCTTGCTGCTAGAGCACTGACAATGAAACAAACAAACCGAACCAAAAAAAAAACAAAAAAAAAAACCCTTACCTCTCCTTTGGCGAGGTAAATATACTATAATGTAGATCATTATTCTTTGCAATCTGCAGAGGGTTTCATTTGTAAAATGGCAGCATGTCATAACATTACTCTGAATGAAATTTAAACATGATTCACTGTAATGCACTAAGATATGCGGTAATGCATCTCTGTGAGTGGGGCTCTGTTTGTGTCATTATGAGAAAGCTACAGAGATAAGAGTGAGATAGCATGTGTTCATTTGTGCTGAATGTATTGCTGGCTATCTCACTTGTAAACATAAAACATCCTGTAACAAAAGAACAGGCTGTTACAGCCACTGTCAAAGAAATAAATGTGTGTATGACACTCACCACCTCTATAGGGAAAGCTTTGCCAATTGTAAACAGTAACGGGGGTGGGGGTGGGGGGTTTATTTGATCACAGAGGTAACGCTTTGCTCTTAAGACATTTTCTAGTATTTCGAGTTTGCTCTTGCATGACCACAACAATGTCTGAGGAGACAGATGTGAAGACATGCAGGTGCTCCAAAACTACTACAAGGTAAATCTGCGGCTTTTTGCAATAGCTTTCAAGTCTCTTCACAAACAGCTGCAAGTTCCCATGGATGCAATATCTCTGTCAGAAAAAAATATATATGCAGGTTAAAAACTGCTCTGGTTATAGTTGAGTAATAATTCAGTTCCCATGATGGACAACTACAGTACATTAAAAATTTCTTTTTTATTTATTTATTTTCCAAAAGCAGTAGATTGCAGAGTGTACAGGTTCTCCAGATGTGATTTTGATTTATTCTATTGCATAATTCCTAAACTGGAGGATGGCCCCCATTTTTATCCCCATCTCCTTTTAAAATCAGGTCAAGGTTAATAAAAATGTGGTAATACCTAATTAGTAACATATTTCAAAAAATATTTGTATTTGTAAATAAAAAGTCTACATGAGGCTTAGGCTTATGTTCAAGAAATTATTCCAATTATCTACATGAACGTGGTACTAAACACTATGGTTCTTGTTTTCATAAAAATGAGTTTCCTTTTCTGTTTGTCCATATTTGCTGTTACGTCCATGTAGTTTTAAAAGCTCTAAACAGAGATCGTAATTGAAACTGAGGACACATCCTCTTAAACATAAAGGTAGGTTTTAATCTCATCCCTACTTGAAATAATTAAGTCCTGCAGTCTTACTATATGTTAATTAGACAAATAAAAGGTATCCAGCTAATTAGAGATGAAGGAAATTAAACTGACAACTTACCACAAGATAAAACAAGAGTCAGAGGCAGAGACTTTTGGAGCTCCCTGGGTCTTGAAAAAAGTTTTGTGTCACCCTGCACACCATTTCTCCTAAGCTGATTAGGTGCCATTGGCAGAGTTCTTTTTCACTTCAATTTAAAAATTTCAAGTCCCCACTCATGGTGTATTACCATTATCGCTAACTGTGAGACTCCATCGAGCCGTCTGGTACCTGTGGACATGCGTGAAAATTGCTGAAAAATGCTAGTCTAAATGTAAATGGACCCAGGTAATTGTTATCTTTTGTCAGTAGAACTTCTCTCATTGACTACTCTTTTTGGGGTATTCTGACTTTTTCCATTTAGTGTAATTTGAATTTAATGCCCCAGACGCATGGAGAAATAGGGTCATACAACCTGTTAAAAATGCATTTTTGGACACTTTAACCTCTGTGTTGGTAAGTGCCTTCAATCTAAATGAAGTAATAACTATGTTTTGCTTGCGACGAACCATTGCAAACTATTACAGTGTGTTTGATATTATTGCACATCTTTTACAATGGTAATAACCTTTCTCCGATTTTGTTCAGCATTCGAACCATGTCTGTACAGCTAAATATTAAAAAGGAGCCTTTTTTTAAGAGTTAAAAGGTTCCTCTGTTTCTTTGGCAATACCTGTGTTCCCATCTGCTCTCAATTTAAGAAAAAAAAAAAGTCTTGGCAGAGTCTGTATTGTGTGATATCCAGATTTTTTTTAAAAATAATGTTCCATGAAACACATGTTAACAAATGTGAAATTAATTGTTAACCCTGAAACATGACAAATGTCATGGACTATAGGCCATAAAACACACAGCCAAGATAGAAGCGAAAGATTGCTTCCTTTTGATCAAAGAAGGGCTAAACTTATGAATGCCTACTAAAACAGATCAATATTCAACCATTTTGTCTTTACACAAGATGTTTCTTTTTCATTCATACACTATCAATCTCTCTGCAGAGATTTACTTACAAATCTCTGACTTTCTCTAACATTTGCCCTCACCTGTACACACAAGTAAATACACACCTCAGAGCACCACCATCTCCCCTTGTGACATGCTTCATGCGCTGAGGGATCCACTGCTGATAAGCAAACCCCCCACACCTCCACCAAAAACTGATTTCAGGGTTCCAAAGCAGAACTGTCCACAGAGGACTATCTCCACAAAGCTGCTACGCATGAGCTGGTGAGCTGTCTCATTGATCTGCCTTTCCTCACAGTCCAGCTTGGGCATTCACTCTTGTTTTCTACGCCTTAGCGAGTCCACTTTGGAAAACATCACCCATGGGAGAGGTGGAGGAGATTTTAAAAACTCTCACACACTCTCCAAGAAATAAACTTTGGTTCTTGCCAGCAGCTGCAGGTCATGCACAATGATGTCATCTTATAAAATGGAAATTGTATGCGTGCGATGTTGGGCAAACCAGTGGGACTTTGCATATGGTGCCACGCACAACGAAGGGAAACAAGCTAATCTGGCGTTGATGCTTGCACATGCATTAATGCAGATTCCAAACATGTGAATGCATGCTTGCTCTCCCATGGCATGCCAAAGCTACCTAGCATATAGATTCCACATCCATGTTGTGAGAGTGTTAAAGGGTCAAAGTTCAAAGCATTATCTTTAGTTCTCCCTCACCCACTCAGCATACATATTCATATGCGATTTCATTGCTCAGTCAGCTGTGATGAGTATCTTGGATCTATCTACCTAGAATGGGTCTAGAATAATTCACTGGCAGTGATTACACTTCTCGGGTAAATAGCTCTATGTCTACTTGATTTTTATGTGCTACTTTAACTTTTTCCTTGACCTGGAAACAGAATTTCATTACATATACGTGATAAAATTATGGCAACTGGGTCATCTTAACACGCTCCCTCATCTGGCCTTTCTTCTGCTGTGGGCTGCTGGAGAGACAATACTGTATGTGTGCCTGAGCTGCCTTTTGTACTATTTTGGCCTCATGCCTCCATGCCTCCTGTTTATGGATTGGACTGGTGTCGCCTACAGTATTGCAGGGTTTTCTACCAAAACGCTGAAACATTTTTATGAGTCTGAGATCATATTTAATGGAATGGCTGCATAGTGGGAAAAAGTGGTGAGTTGCTCCTCAATAGTATGTACTATGTGCAATTGTGTGTGTGTGATGGCAGGAGTGGAGGGGGTTAAATATGGAGTGAGGGTTTTGTATGCATTGCTTGTTTATGTACATTTACAACAATTGAATAGAATAGATATACAAATATACAAATGTGTGAGCTCATTTCACAAAGATGATGCTTACAGTTTCATTATGTACTTCTTGACATGATTAAGAGAGGTGTTGCTCTTATTATTGTATTGTATTGTTTTCGGTTCAGTTTGTTTGTTAGCAGCAAAACTGTTGCTTCAGTCTATACCAAAATGAGTTAATAGTTGGCCAATGACGCAGAATAGATCTGAATACATTTTGGGAACAGTAAGTCAGTTACAATTTTTCAGGAATTTTTTTAATCTTCTTTTTTCCCCAGTTACTTATAATAGGTGAAATTTCAAATATCTATAAAAACATAAATTTAGCTTCAATTTACTTCAAACTCAGCGAATATATAGAGAGAAGCAACTGAGATGCTGACATCACAACATGCATAGACATGATGACATCAGCTGGATTGATGCCAATATAAGCTACAATATGTGCAAGGGGCGGGGTTTGTTGTGCCTGGAACCACTTGTTTTCATGTTGTTTTTTTTTTGCTAGCAATGCAAAAGATAAACACACTGTATGTTTTCCATCAGCATGTATCCTAGACGTCTTTGAAAGCTTTTGATCCCATAATAAGCACTATAACTATGTCTTAAAATATTTCCACTCTACCTCAAAGGGTTGAAACTCATAAGATTCATTTTAATTCAACTGTTAAAGTCCAATATTAGACTAAGGATACTGTGCCAAGTTTTTCTTTCCAATACAATTAGTTCCCAAGGGTGCTGAAGCTTTGATTTGATTAAATTTGATCCCTTCTACTCAGATGTCATTTAAGGTTCCTGGCGTCAGCACTATCTGGGTCATCAAGCACACACAAAATAGGGACTTTTGTTGCATTTATTACCTGGTGAAGTAAAAGGTCAAGAGATCAATGTTGTTTTTTCATTCAAACAAAGTTCTGCAAACTTGATATTATCTTAGAAAGCTTTATATAAGCTTCTGAGTTTACTTAGTGACACAAAAACTGTGCAAGAAATCAGTCAATGATCACTGATAAGAGATGAGAACTGAAGTGAGTCACTGATGCTAACAGCTGCTTTATTTGCCAGAAGGGGCTGTGGGCCTATGAATCCTCTTTGAGGTTAGCTTCTGGGCTTGGGATTCAAAATGTGATAAGGTAATTTGCCATTATTCAGTCAGAGGTATTGTTGGTCCGACATATGTAGTTGACTGTCAAGGAGGCTAATGACCAGAAGCCTAGACAGTGATTAAACATTTATGCAGGTCACCTAATCCCCTATATATCAAATAATCTCAGTAGGATAGACCAATGACTGTCCAAATCATCTTAAGTCTCTTCCAAAATCTTGTATCCCTGATCAGGCACCGCTGTCTTCAGACTTTCATAATACATGTGGGAACTGTAATCCTCCGGACACTGCCTATCTTTATATATCATCATCTCCTTAGAGTATTGTAGTACGCAGACGTTTTAAACAATATGAATAGGTTCTGCCATGGTTTTAAAATAGCATATTAAGCACATAAAACAGGAAACTTTCCCTCCTGAATTCCTTGCATTTATGAGCAGACTCATTTCAGCTGAGGACAACTGCTTTAGCTGCTGTGGTAGAAGACAAGCTGCAGTTGCCATTATATATGTGACTTAAACCAACTGTTATGAACTGCACATTGCTAGCCAACATTACTAAGGAAGCAGAATCTTTTACCAGCATTCTGATATGTTGAAAAGCCTAATCCGGAGAGGCTTTTATAAGCTTTTAAACTGATTGACCATATCGTCATGGCCCCCAAAGCTCCTCCCAAAGTGGTGGTTTTATGTGCAGTAGCTGGCGACTGAAAAAAAAAGGGTAGGGGTTACTGTTTCGCCACAGGTTGACCCTTACTTTGCCATAGTTCCTCCCCCCTCTGTTTCAGTCTCCTCATTTGTATAATGCACAGAGAAGCAAAGCCAAGACAGTATAAAGAGTTTTACTTCCTCTGGTGCTTCACAATCTACTCTCTAAATTGAAGGAAATAAGAGAATAGAATGATGGATCAATAAATCCTTACTAGCAGTGGCCCCTGTTGCAAAGCTCCTTTGCCACACTCTTTAATAGCCATTCCCATAAGACCTTTTTTTCTTTGTACCTTCCTCATCTGTTCTATTCTGTCTTTCAGTTTATCTGATGGATGTTACTGTGGCATCTGTGGAATCAAGCAAACGACAGCTAAGGTTTTGTGGCTAATCGTTGTTGCCTCAGGGTGCAACGATAGGAATAGGCTGACATTTTATCTGGAATGTAGCCACTATCTGTCTGGATACTTCTGTGTACTTTTGTACTCACCCATTGTTCTGCTACCTTCTCCTGAGAGTTGTTCAGTGCTCAATATGAACCTCAGGGTGTCTTTTAAAGATGATATTCCAGAGATCAATATGAATGAGTATGGTCATTGGGGACATGGCCCTATTTGGAACAAGTGTGCTGCTGTGTAAGACTATGGGGGTGAACTATGGGCAGTGAAATCACATGACAGTCTGTGAGAGTGGGTCTGGTTTCAATCTCAGATAAATAAATCACAGCTTAATACCTGTCCCATATAATTCTGTCACTCCATGTGTGACTAGAATAAAGTATTGGGGGAGGTATAAACCAGACTGCGCACTGCATCAGAAGAAAAAGAGCTGATGGAAGTGGGAACTGTGGAAGGGTGGCAGTAACACTCATACTGGCAGACAATAAGGCAGGACCTGTCTCATTTTCTTTTTTCAGCTGAAGCTTGGGGATAGAAGTTGGGGATTGAGTTTCTCTGATTAGAAGATTGCATGGCTTGACACGCCAGGATAAAGGGTGGTCAAGCCATGTCAGATGAAACCCAACCTAGTAGCCAGTCTCCAGGTTAATTGGTAGGATTAAGGAGACAGGTGCTCATGGCATGTCAGAGGGCTGAGTTACACCTGACACAAAAGTACTGATCAGCATTTCATCTTGGCATAAAACAGCAACAAATGGAGCCATTATGTTTTTGAGTTCGTAACGAAGGATACAATCTTGTCATCATACACGTATCAACCTGTATTCTTGCGTTGACATCAGCTGGCATTGTCTTACATACATATTTTAAAACTAGTTAATGCAGGTTTTTGTTCAAAGACCCTTTCACTGCGTTTCCACGCAAACAGAAAAACATTCAGCTCAAACTGTCCTGATCTGAAAGTCTAATGTTTTGGGAAGGAGAGGATTAGGATAAGTCTTTAATTTGCAGCATCTTTCAGGATTGTTGTGTACACAAACCTCGGAGATTAGTCTCTGGCAAACAACTGCTAAATTAATGAGTGAAGATAAAGTTGCAGTGGTGTCCAAATTCTTTCCTTACAGTGTCAGAAAACAGGTTGCCACACTCACGCTCATTTTGTTAACGGGTTACTAATTGCTTTCTCTGGTTGAATTCTTGCTATCCATGTAAGATAATGAAATCTGCCATACTTAGGATTTATCCACAGACTTGGAACAACAACAGATGGGTTGAGTATTGATGTGCAACTGACCCTTTGTAAAAAAAAAAAAAAAAAAAAAAAACCTCTGTATTTAGTAACTATGACTACTACACTCTCTGTTCATCTTCACCTGAAACTAAACACCTGAACAAAGCAGCTGATAAAAGAAAATAATCTGACCAATCTACAAAGAGGCTATTTGGTCAAGCTGGACCAGAGCAATGCCTGAGGGTTTTCTGCTTTGTGATGTCTGGCCACGATTTCCATGTCACTCCTATTTTCTCTTTCCCAGCCTCTTACCTTTTTTCCCCCTCTTTTTTTTTTTTTCTGAAACCCATTTATTCTCTTACAGAAACGTGAATGCCACTGAACCTTGGCAAGTGAAGCTGACAACAATGTAACACAGGCCACTCTCAAGCTAAACTGGATGGTATGAATTTAGAATTGTCAAGGAGAAAAAGAGAAAGAGCCCCTTTCACTATCATTGGCAGCTCCTTCTACTTCAGTGCCTTGCCTCTCTCTTTTTCTCCAGCCCCACTCATCCCATATGGGCCTTTTAAAACTTCATAACAGGTTTACAGCATGGCGGATTCATTTAACATTACATTACACCACAGGAGCCCCTGGCCTGCTGCCTCTAAACTGAGAGGGGAAAAGGAAAAATGACAGAAAGTAAGGTGGCTATGACCCAAAACTCCCAACCCACTCAGAAACAAGTGATTCAGTGTTCCTTTGCAGCCAACAATAGGAGCCCAAGCTACATGTTGATAATCCCTGCCGTGTTTTATGTGCTCATTAAGTATGGATTCATAATCGTGTTAAGAGCTTGCTGGGATGATCCGACATGGCAAGGACGGAGGCGGAGTCTTTGTGTAAACAAGCACCTTGCCTTAGCTCATCTTTCATTGCAAAGCCTTGTCCTGGGACTTGATTAAATAGCTCTGGTTTAATGAATGAATAATGACAATGACTTAGACATATATGACATGTCAGTATTTACATATTTGTGTGGTATCAGTAGATGAGGACCATTTAGTTGATCCTTTTATCAGTGCAGTACAGATACACAAATGCACTCTAATAATAGTTAATGAGTTTTGTGTGATGACGATCATTTTTCACAAATGCCAGCTTTCTGAATAATGTAGCATAATTCATCAGGACCCAGAGCAGTTTAATCAACACCTCACTAAAAAGATGTCAACAAAAACTGACAATATATATGATATTGTATGACCTACACTTGCTGTCTATTGCAGAGTGTAGTATATCCATCAGTGTTAAACAATACTTGTCTGATACAGAAATGTTACAGTCTATATTTTTATGTTTCCTGACGAGAGTTTAGAAATAACTTAATCCAAGTAAAGTTTTTTGATTTCCCCCCAATGTTTTAACTCCATGGTGCTTCAGAGGACATTTTTCAGCTGCTGAACGTCTCTCAAACATCCTTTTGATTTGCCAGGCTTAAAAATTCCCATGTTTTATCCAGTACATCTGATAGGCAGTTGACAGCTACGAGCCTGGTAATGATTGGTCGACAGAGGCTCTGTTTAACAGGCGATCAGTATGCTCAGTGATGGGTGAGGATTCCATTAGGGGGAAATTAGGAAACTCAAGAATAGGAGTAGCAGTAACGGCTGATATTAGACCTCTAAATCATCTGGCTCTCAAACCTTATAGCTGCCCAATCTGTCCTGCCTGCCCCTGTCTCTGCACTTATTCTTCTCTTTTTCCTGAGCTTGTCTTAGAGGCCTTGTCAGATTGAAAGAGCTTGATCAGTCAGCTTGTTCTCTGTAGACTCTTGGCCTACTGGTTGATAAATCAAGCCCTCTTCTCTCACGGCACCAAAACACACATAGAGCAGAGCACACACTATCTACACTGTCTAGATCAGGGACTTGTGTTATTAATTTTGCAGTGTGTGTCTGCAGAGAGGCTTAAGGCTGTGTGAGTGTGTGCATATGTGCATGTATAAATGTGTTCAAAGGAAAAGCTGATGATAAGAACCGGTAGACTAAACTTTATATGTCAGCTAAAGTATACGTAAAGTTTGAGCACAAGAGGCTGATCCTGAAGCATACATGTTAAAACGACCTCTGGACTAGTAAATGAACACATGTGCTTAGAAGATGTCTTGGTACTTAGCTTCAAACATCACCTTGTTTGCACTTTGTACGAGTTTTAATCATTCCCATAGTGAACTCATGCTTGAACATGTCAGGGGACTACCTTGACTATTCGTAGTGAGTTGGCGTGTCGATCACATATCAGTCATGCAACATCTGTTCACATGAGCGGAGCTTTTTTCTTTTGTGAACATTTTACATTACATTTTTTCTCATTGTTTGTGCCATCACTTGTTTCAGCCACAGAACCACCTAGATATTTTTTCTTTCTCATAAAATAACAAGAATGACTAATTTGGGTCCTATACCGTGGTTCCCTGAGTTTCATGTAATACAAATGTACACTACCCTCTAATATAGTTTATGCCTCCAGTAACTCACTAATTATGGTATTTTTTTTTCTTTTTGCTGCAAGTTTAACTTTTACTTTTAAGTGTCACATCCCATTTTCCTTTAAACTTAAGACACATTTCAGTTAAGTGAGTTGTGTATAAAAGGTCATGGTATCAAGCGTTTTCTTTGTTTCATATTATTGCTTGTGACGTGGAGGTTGATGCCCGACTCGCCTTCGTCAGAGTACGACCCTTTGGTTCAGGTCACTGAGCATACAAGGACCATGACAAAGCAGTAACACTTAGCAAGAGTAACTCTCTGTGGGACCCCTTAATGTTGTCACATGCATGACATAGCAGACATCCAGACTTCCATGCAGATGACGGATGACAATGAAAATTTGGTTGCCATCTGCACTTGTAGCAGATTCTGTTTCTGCGAGGCTAAAGATCCTGAATTACATTACAGAGCTGAAGTAAAGGGTTTATACTAAATGAGCATTTGCAGATAAGTCTTGTTACTTAATGAGCTGTATTAAGATAATAGTCCAAGATCATTTAAGGGGTAGATGCCTGCTTTCTTAACAACACATCTAACACAAGGTTTCATGCTGCTGTGATAACACAAGATGCTGCTAACCGACATCTGGTGCAAAATTAGAGTGATGAAGATAAAAAAAAAAAAATACAAGAAAACAAAGAGAATAGGAAAGAAAAACTAAGAAATGAATCCTGGTGTCGATTCATCAATGATCTAAAACAGTTACTTAAATAACAAAAAAAACAACTGCATACAACTATACTGTTTTAAAGAACCGAATAAAGACAAAACTCACTTTATCCCAATGCAACTAAAGGGTAGCTGTTAAAGGAATTGAGAATCTTTGTAAATTATGTTAGGCTAGTGACCTTTCCAGGCCCCCGCCCCTGTAATGTCGAAGCTTGTGCCAGTTACCACATTTAGCTCTAGGAGCCGAGTCAGAAGGAGAGTGTGTGCCAGTAATGAAGTGAATGGAGAAGCTTTATCTACTGAAGATTCATATTGAATGAGAATAATTTTTGAGCTCATAAACATGAGAGTATTTAGGAATTTCCTTTGGCCTGAAAAACTAAAGGTACTTTGTTCTATAGCTGAAGCATATCCTGACCTAAGGGGAGTGTTTTAATAGTGCGAGAAAAGAAACACATTTTAAACTGCTGCAAATGCAATTGACGAGGAAGAATTTGATTAAGAGGGCGGTAATCGAGTCAGTGTGCTATAACCAGAGGCCTGGTGCTGCGAACTGCTATTGCACAAGTGTAACGAGAGTGAATTTAGCACCCGGCGTGGGCATTTTGTTAATCCAGCTCTGTAATTTAGTCCTTCCTCCCCCAACTTTCAATTATCATTATCATAAAATGAAGTGAGGCCTGAGAAGCTCTACGTGCAGCAAAGTTTTATCCAATTACCCGCTCCACAGCTTTGTGTTTTCATCTCTTTTAAAGATGGATTTTGAAGTTCCTACAATGTTCCCTTTTTGCTTAGAAAGACTATATGCTGGATTGATCAGATATTAAGAGCAGCATATTGTACTCCTTTTTAACAACTTAATATAAGTCACACGTACCTGCACAATGTGAACACGTGTAATTGGCAGCTCAGTATCGTTGATTCTGTCATACCTTAGCTGTAACTGCCAATTCAGGCTGTCATAATGCTGGTTTAGAGGACTGATGGTGACGGAATTGGTGTAATAGCACAAATACTCAACATTCTCTATTCTCAGAGGCTCATTTCAGGCCCAGTATTTGAAGAGGGGATATGAGTTTTTCTTCATCAAGCAAGTTTTTTTTTTTTTTTTACTTGATGTTATGTTTAGAACTCCAAGATGTGTGCGATGATTTTCTCATAGGGAAATACAGTTACAAGTATCTCATGTATATGCTGCTATATATGATGTCCGTTTGCTTTATGCACTTTATGTTGTATGGGCTCTATATGCTATACATATCTATATGTTTTATTGTGAAAAATGAAAAGCCTAATGAAGAAAAACCTGCAGATATATTTTCTTTTTCTAGACCAAGGCTACTATTCAAAAGGCAGAGACCAGTGACAACATCTCATTTTGCTTTCACACTGTTGGTAGAGACTTTCATATGAACAATTAGGCTAATTCTAACCTCAGGCATTTTCCTCTCTGCACCTACCAACACCTTTCAGATCAAGTCATTGTTAATAAGCTTCCCTGATGGTATAACTTATGATAAAATGCACCATCACAGAGGCGGGTTGATGAGGGCCGGTCGTTAAGGAGATGAAATCAACTCCTCTGGGAGCTGAGGAGACCTAAATTGCTCTTTTAAATCATTAACAAGCAGATGTAGACCATCCATATTCACATCCCGATGGGGGCTTACCAACCTAGGCAGGGGTTAAAGGGTATTCTTTAGAGGAAGCTGCCAACTCACTGACCCACCATCATCAGCCCTTACTGTGTGGGAACTATCAATCAGACTTCCAGAGCCCCCACATAAGGGCTCATCTCAATTGTAGCGGGGGTGTTCATCAAATATGGATAGAGGAACCTCCCAGTAATGTCTTAATTACTTTAGACGACAGCTCTCTGCTCAGTTTGCAGACCGACCCATCTGAGCCCGTAGGCAATGGAAGGCAACTCCAAGATTGGAAAGATCTCTCACTCTGTTCTTCTGCTTCCTCTGTCTCTACCTCCTCTCCTCTCTGCATCGATCTCATCAGCTTGGATGCTCGCTGACAGGAAATCAATCTGAGACTCTTCTTAATAAAGCCCTAGACTCATTTCAGTTCATTCTCTACGCTCTACGTATTTTTCTTCGTACTCCGGTAGTCTTACCCTTGCTGTTGGTGAATCTGTATGACTTTGAAAGGGTCGACTGACACAGCTGCTGCTTATGTGGATAAGTTATATTCTCAAGATACCTGTGATTTGAATGAAATACAGAGACTTTGGCAGATGGCTTAGTCGCACAGATTTTATAAACTTATTTAGTGCTACAGCATTCACATTTAAAGTAAGGTGACCTTTATTGCCAAAAACCAAAGCCACTATCTAGTATTCTGTTATACATATCAACAACATTGAACTATTTGCAAGGTTTACATACAGTATGCATTACAAACCTAATGTTTCAAATATATTTTTAAGTTTTGCAAAAACTCATTACAGTAAAGAGCCAGAACCTTCTCATGACATACAATATCTGTCATCCCTTGTCTTTAAAGGTTATGATTGGCCAGGTAGGGGCAGTCTGTCAATATAAACCCCAGCTGGGACCAGTAAGCCAAGTGTCAAGAAACATGGGAGGCCACTTTTGGTCCTGGAGGTCAGTGGGTCAAGGCGACTTAGATTTATTCCTCAGCTTCCCTGCTGAAAATCCCACTTGGAAAATCCAGATAATCCCTCATCTCTGTTGCTTGGAATGCTGTTACCCAACAAGGTCCACAGACATGTACACAAACACACATGGTGTTCAGAGGTATAGGGAGTAAATACACACTAAGTGAATCTACACACTCACGCTGACATTCACACACTAAACCTAGGCCTCAGCTCACCACTGTGTGGATAATCTCCTTTATCTAGCTGAGCAGTGTTCACCTGGTCATACCCCAGATTACCCTTCTGTGAGCACTGTGTGTTTACTACTTACCTATTGGTGAATGTTTGTTTGCTACATGACTATTTCCAGTACTGTGGAGATACAGAGTATGAAAAAAAAAAGGAAATTGGATACAGAGTTTATTTTATTCTGGGTTGAATATATCCTGGATGCCATTCACAACAGAAACATCACAGGTTTTGACACTCTTTTGAAAAGCATCAACCATGTCAGCAGCTTCCTGATTTGTGACCTCTTTCAGTCATTTGAAGAATTTTCTTTGGTTTGTTGACAAGATAAGATGTAGTAAAGCACAATATATTGCCTGCTTCTGAGCTTTTGAATGCATCATGATATTGACTTCTAAGAATCACAGACTATGGAGCTTAGACAAATGTGGTGTATCAATCATGTGGACATAATAACTCATATCTTTGTTTTAAAATGAGGTTTAATATCAGTAGATGCTCCTTGGTCTTTCTCTTTGACACTTTTTTTTAATACTGTTTCTTTACTGGTTGCTACTTTAGCCAACGTTGATGATGCTGGAGCAGGTCCAAAAAAAGGGAGGGAGCAGGTCCCCCCCCCCACTATTTCTTATTTATTTTAAAGTGTTTGAATTACAGAACTGTGAGTTGGAAAGGATGCTTTCTGTTTGCTCATCTTCTGTGAGTGTTGCACATGGTCATTGTTATTTCACCAATGTTGTTTCTCCACGATTTCTCTTTCCTTGCTACAAGGCAATCTTTACTGGCATTGCTGTTTAGACAAAGAAAAATGAAAAAGTATGGCATTAGACACCAACAACCAAGTGGGAAATGTATTCTGTCTTCTTATTTGGTCACCATTAGGTTTCTCTATGGATTCCTTGATTAAGAATGGAAGAAAAAAAAAAGTTAATTGTGTGTCCACTGAGCTTGGCTGAGTGAGGAGAACATAATCTTATTAATTTTTTATCATTTTAATTAGAATATAGGCAAGTGTTTCCTTTCTCCAGATTACCCTCCTTTCTTCATTTGGGATGGTTAATATTATTTGATTAAGGTTCATTGTATTATTTTCTGGTAGCATTTTTTGAATGTATTGCTTTGTCCACTGGTCTAATTATAGTACAGAGTACTGAACACCTGTGTGTAACTGAATGAAGCTGAACGTTTCTTTGATCATGAGTGAGATTTAATATGCCAAGGGAGATGTCAGCCTCAACAGGGGGCGCTGTGGGTGTACTCCCAATGGGTGCAGGGCTATGGGTAAAGGGTGTTGAATCAAAGGGAATCACTCCAACCATTGTGCTCCCAATCACGGCTAATTACTGGTCCGTGACTCAATTAGGTGAATGATTAATGGCTTTCCAGAGAGATGTGGAAGGATTCAATTACAAACAACACACAACGACAAACTGCTGTTCACCCCATCTATGCTTGCAGTCAAGACTGAAATGAAGCAGACCTTGGCCAAATACCATGCATAGCTTTGCAGTTTTTATTTTAGCACTGAAAGACTTTTTCATAATGTTGTACTGCACGTATTCTCATGCAATGTGTCCCGCCGGTTTGAAATGACCTGGCAAAATGCCCCCAGGAAGAAATGATTCGAGGGAGTATAACACGTTTTCAACTGAAGCGAAGTTTTGGCTTAAACAAATCTGTCATAAAGCAAACATCTTGCTCGGTCAAATCTCTGTCTGTGCTCCCCCACTGCCCTCATCCCTACGTATCAAACAAAGTGACATCTGAAAGAGAGCAGAGAAGAAGAGTGGGCAGATGAAGGAAGGTGCTGGGAGTATAAGAGCAGGGAGGTAGCCACAGAGTCATCTGTCTGGAGGAGATGGATTTCATTGGATTCTTCTCTCAGGAAATCAACGAATACCTTTAATGCAGACAAGTGGAAAAAAAGTGAAACCTGTTATGTATTAGGAAAATATTAAATAAATGTAATCTATTCTTGTCTTTGTACTCTACCAAACAAATTCAGTGCTTGTCTGAGTTGCTACTGCAGTGCATTATGGTCTTTTTTTCCCCACAATATTAACCCTTAAAGACCTTTTGTGGTGAAATGTATTTTTCTATGCATTTAACCTTTCCTACGTGATTTATGGCAACTAACTTATTCTCTGCATTTTTTCAGAGTAACCTATGATCATGTTGATATTCATTAAAGTTCTAAAGAGTCAATTCAAAGGTTATTCTGTCAGTACAGAGAAAAAACTGACTTTTTCAACAAAATGTGTTATTAACAACATAAAAACAAGCTTTCACACTGTTAGTTGTCAGTCTACACAGGGTTTCTTATTGAATCAATATTGCAGAGGATAACAGTGTTTGGACTAGGGAGCTTCTGATGGTCCAAATGGGTCATATCTGATGTCAGTGAAAAGCTGAGAAACTGCATTTCACCTCATTGCACTCATTTCATTGATAGGATTAGTGGATCAAAAGCTATTAATCATTTTTGATCAGTAGATGCATTGTAGCTGGTTATGTCTTTGAGGTTTAATATGGATTCCATCACAGTTTTTTTCTTTTTTTTTTAAACTCCTGTTGAATCTGACCTTGGTATTTGTCTCCATAACTTTGCATTGAGACTAAATAGGGAAGTAAATATTTGGGTCACTATTGTAAGTAGCTGTATCTAGGGGAAAGAGCATCAGCTGGGGGCTATAATGCATCAGTGGCTTGGCCTGTGTATGACATTAACATTACCTCAGGCAACTCTGTGGCAACACAAGCTGTGGTGGCAATGTGACTGTCGCTCAGCTTCACACCAATTCTGACATATTCCAATAAACTCAAGCTGACATCCATCTTAATTTGCTGGTCTAAGTTGAACATGACAAGCTTCATCTGAATAGTGTTCAACCTAGAAAGTATTTTCTTTGTGTCCTGTGTCTCAGAAGGGAATTTGATTGACATATTTTTCCTTTTTCATACCTGTGTTCACCACTAAATTAACAATAAAGATAAAAGCATGGAACTTCTGTGTAAATTATACACTAATGCACTTACATGATTTAAGGCAAACAGTCTGTAGAATTGATCCTCATGCTCAATACATCTGCTGCAGAGTTGGAATGTGTCATTTTTATTGTTGCATTACATTTATGTAAAACAAACGCATCTGACTTTTCAGAAATTCCTTTTCTGTGTTCTCTTTTAATGTCTTACTTGACTTTACATGATGAGTCATGTAATGGCTTAATATACACATTCACCTACAGGAATACATTCACAGAGCTCATGTTTACAGCAGCTGTCAGTGGAATGAAAATGTACGAGAGGTGAAAAAAACTGAGTCCTACAACAGAACAATGACAACAATATGGGACACTTACATGTCTTAGCACTAGTTTCCCTGCATACCTCTATTGTTCTCGTAGACTGCAATTTTCTTTCAGAACAATACATTTAAGAAGCAGCAACACTGTGTTCATTATTAAGCTAAAGCCTGAAAGATTATTTTTCTCTTTTTGACCAACTCTGTCTGTCTTTTTCCTATTCTTACAGACTTCTTTTTCTCTGTCCCTATACATCTCAGAAATGGTAACTAATTACCAAGTACAGTATGACTTCTTTCTGGCAGGGGAACAGTGGAGAAGCCTTTTGACTCAACCCTGCACACTTTTTCACACTAACAAAAAATCTTTAGCAGAAGCAGATACTGTCAAAAACTAAAAAGGGAGAGCTAAGCAGTGTGGTGGGACAAAATAACAGGTCCTCAAATGCCCAAAACCGTAACAGTAATATGGGGTGCCAACTGACGTGGGCACACACCCTGGAAAGCCATCAGTCATAATATTTACCCTTGACTCAGTTTTTCAGTCTTCTTTCCCTCATTTTCATCCTCACATGTCCAGCCAACAAGTGGTCATTGGTAGCACAGTATTTAATTTGATGAACGGTTCACAGAAATATTCCATTGAAAATAAGTAAATCACAAAACACAAGGCAGACTGGACGGCACAAAAGAATGAAAACTTTTAGTGGTCTATGTTCAGTTTATCAGCCGTTGCATTCTCCCTCACCACAGATCACAGAGTTCATGTCAACCCTTGCAAACGCAAGTGAAAATCCGGCAACATATCTACTGAATCCTGGCTTCAGTCAGTTTCCTGGAGTTTGTCACGCTTCATTCTGACATGACTGGCTCCCTTTTTAACAGATGGTCCAAACGTCTTTTGGAGACCACGAACTGAGATTGCCCTCAGACAAAGAAGACCTCCGAGGAGCATAACCATGGGATGGAGGGCTTGAGAAAGTTACAGTGTTTGCAGATAATACACAGATTCATCTAAGTGACCATCTCAACATTTTAATCAAGCATAAGTCTGCACAATAACACAGTGGTAAAATCTCTCCCTTCTCTGTCCAAGAAATGCTGGAAACCAGAAAATATCTGGGAAGATATGAATTGTGGGAGTTTACAGTCTTGCCGCAGGTCACCTTTTAGAGAGATGGAATGGAAGAACAGCATGGATGGTGCAATATCTTATCCGTCAGAAAATCCAGGCCTGGGCTTTCTCCTCTTGATTTCCAGT
Source organism: Maxillicosta whitleyi (assembly GCA_029822895.1). Classification (NCBI taxonomy): domain Eukaryota; kingdom Metazoa; phylum Chordata; class Actinopteri; order Perciformes; family Neosebastidae; genus Maxillicosta; species Maxillicosta whitleyi. Next base: position 10,790,429 of record JAPSES010000258.1, read on the forward strand.
CTCTCGTTCTCTCTCCCCCCATTTCCCTTGTCTGCTAAGGATGTACATGCGTCTGTACAGACCTTGGCTTAGCCTGATTTATAGCTATGCGGATATAGAAAGAGAATCAAATGGATCGCCTGCATGTGTTCTTTATTTATAGCCAACACAAATAAAAAGTGAGCTCATCCTCTCTTTCTTGGTTTCTCCCTCCTTTCTCACTTTCTCTCGTCCTATACAACTGCCTCTTCATTTCTTACAACGAAGCATCTGGAAAGAGTTATGGTCACCACTCAACCACAAGAAAGGCAAGTGTCTGCCCCATAGGACCATGCTGATTTGGAGAAGATGTTGCAAAGAAGGACCACAGTGGGTGTCCAAAAGGTACTTTTCATGGACAGACTGTGCAAAATACTGTTAAATTTTGTGGTTTGACAGGAAGATGATGGAAGTTTTGACAGTTCTTTGTAGTAGCACTAATATTGTAGTTTAAAGGGGCCATATTTTGCTAAACCCACTTTTATTAGTCTTTGGTTCATTTATTTGTGTATTTGGATCCAAATAATTGCTGCAAAAAGGTGCTGCAAAGTTATCTTTAGATTAATTTTGGCAAAAATCAAGTGGATTTCTATAAGCTGTTTTAATTCTTGCTTAATTTGTTACATCTATAACTAGTTATGCCACAACATTTGCGCATATAAGGTCAAGACTTCTTACAAACCTTTCTCAGAGTACAACATAATTGTTTGTCCGCAGTCCAAACTTTGAACTGATTACCTAAAATGTTCATGATGTGAAAGGGCGAGTGCTCAAAATGACCTTTCTGGTGTCATTATTCATAAATAGGGTTGAAAATGGACCTGTGGAGTTGAATTAATGAAGAATTCAGACCCAAGCAGAGCATTTACAGTTTATATAGACCACAGGGAAATGTTTTAAAATGTGTGATTCCACTTAAAAATAAAAGGAAAGTATCACTTCTTTAAGTAACTATTGTGATAAAAGTTTATCTTAGGCTAAGGGTCAAATTATTAGCCCCTAATATATAAAATATCTGCAGTCTGAATTATTTGGACAATTCCACGAAATTAACTGTACCAATAACCGTAAAAAGGGTAGCTTTAGCCGACATGGCTAGTATCTGGCTGTAGCACTGACTGTAGTCCCTGGCTAGATGACAATTAAAAAAAGCAATATATTACTGGGTAATATTAGCCATAACATGTTGATGTCCACCAGTTAAGATGGAAACCAGCTAAGTGCAAATGGAGAAAAGTTGAAGGCGGACAGCTTGGCCAGGAAGATTATGGTTGACTTTATTGAAGGCTTTAACCAGGTCTAAGAACACTGCCTCAACAACACCTCCTTTGTCAACCATAGCTCAGACGTTTTCTAAGAAAAGGCAGTTGGCTGTTTCAGTGGAACGGTTAGCCCTAAAACCAAACTGCATGGGATGAAGATTAAACTGACTAGTATTCAAGAAAGAGGCAAGCTGCTCTGATAATCCATTTTTCAGCAACCTTGGATACTACATGTAATTCGGTGATAGTTACCGATGTTCTGGGGGTAATCTGATTTTAAAATGGGAGGTATGATTACCAAACAGCAAAAAGCTCCTGGGTTTGATTCCAACACCAGTCGATGGTCCGACCTTTCTGTGTAGAGTTAGCATGTTCTCTCCATGTCTACATGGGTTCTCTCCAGGTACTCTGACTTCCTCCCACCATCCAAACACATGCACTGATAGGTTAATCAGTTAATCTAAAATTGCCCATAGATGTGAATATGAGGGTGACGAACCAGTGACATGTCCAGGGTGTACCCCTCCTTCATCCTTAAGTAGCTGGAATATGCTCCAAGCGATTCTCACAACACTAGTGAAGTTAAAGTGGGTTCAGAAGGTGAATGAATGAGATACAATTGCATTATTAATGACTTATGCATTTGCAGTCTATCGATGCAGTTAACTTATTTTTTCG
>JAPSES010000258.1:10814948-10848323 GCA_029822895.1 Maxillicosta whitleyi
AAAAATAGTCTAAATATATATTAATTAATATTCAAGTGTAAAATACAAAGCAAGAATATACACCCCCCCCCCCCCAAAAAAAACAAAACAAAACAAAAAAAAAAAAAAAACAGAAAAAAAATCTACAGATAAAATCAACTATAAAAGGCTTTTCTAAAAAAGAAATCCTTTCACTCATAGTCTGTGGGGCCCTGAGGTGGTCTGGGTGGGCATTCCACAGACAGGGAGCAGCATCCCCAACGAAAACTACTCAGGTGGGTTAAGTTATTTACTCTTTTTGTGTATTTTTAACCAAAGTATTTCATGTAAGAAGTCATTTCCTTCATTTTTTCCCCTCTAATGTGTAATTTCTTCTTTTTTAGTGTTAAAATCATTTACTACCATCTACACAAATTGAATGAAATTCTTTTTGCGCATTTCCACGTAACCATGGAGACTGACATTGTGCCGGTAAATCTTTGCAAATGCGCTCTTTACAGCAGACACACAAACAATTAGACATGGCTCAGAATAACATAATACGACCATAGCTTTGTCTGCTAGACTTTTTGTTTTTATTGTTGTTTTCCAAAAACATAAAATGAATATAAAAAGTGCGAAAGTTACTTAAATGCAAATTCTGTACAAAGTTGCACAATACTTTGGATGCATGTGCCCCAGCATATATATAATGAGCCGTAGATCCACTGTTGAGTACAAATAAACAAGCCTTACCATGCCTCCTCAAACAATGACTTTCAAGGCCACATCTTAATTGAAAAGCTCGAGTGGGCCATTATGTTTTGTGTAGGAGGCAGGAGAGAACAATCTGAACCTACATACTCTATTCAAAGTGATGACTCAGATGCCTTCGCTAATGGCATTTATTTGGCAGTCAAGTGAGAAACAGCATTATTAGTAAATCATACTGACTCCTTTACTGTTTGTAATGATTTGTCAATTAACTCCCAAAATGGGTGTATTTGAGTTAGACCCTAGCGTTGCTACCGCTGTAGTTTATCGGTTCTAATCAGATGAGTATGTTCTTGGATCAAGTTTTCATTGTTAATTCGTTCGTCAAATGTCACTGAAGCACGTTGCATTCAGAGTTTAACAATTCTCAGTTCAGTTTTCCGCTCATCCAAAGTTGTACATAAGTGTGCGGTTAGTTCTAAACCTTTAAAAAGTAAATCGCTTGAGGTAATAGCTAAACAATTTGGAATTAATAGCTTGATTCTAAAGAGAGTAAAGGGGTGTGTGTGATGGAGAGGCGAGGCGAGGTGGCGTTGCTGTTGAAGGAGTGTTGACGTGTTATGGAGCTAAGAGGACGCAGGGGGAATGGCAGTGCCGGGCTATTTCCAGCCTCTCGTTCAGATAAGATGAACAGGCGAGTCTCTTAGTGTATCTTCAGGATAGACCGTCTGGAGTCTTCCCACACTCAGTTGTACATTCTCATTTAATGGTAGTTTGTTCGCATCATGTAAATGAATTAAATTCTACTGTAGGGACTTTTACAACTCAGCAAATGACTGCATTATTTATTTTTTGACCTCCCAACATTATTCATTTAATAGTTAAAATTGTAACTTGCCATTCAAATGCATATCACTTACTGAATGACTTTGTGGTAATATTTCTCCAGAGTTTACCACTGATCTTTCAGATTGATCAATAAGGCATTTTCTTTACAGAAATTACCCTCTGTTTGCCTGTTAACCCTCCAGGCCAACAACAGCAAACCAGTGCCATAGGTACATTTCCTGAGATGGATTAAACTGCAATCGTTACGGCAGAGAGCTGAAAGGCCTGAGGTTATGTATTCACAAGCCACCCACCTCCGAGGGCAGCCACAACAGCAGACTTCTGTATCAACCCCAATAGCACAATGTCATCTGCCTCTCAAGAGGATCAACTAAGCCACATTTTTAAAAAATTTAATTTCAAGAATTAATTTCACATTTTAGTTTTTGTGCAGCTGACACTGTTTTCTCAAAAAAAAAAAAAAGAAATTTGGTGGGTAATTTTTAAAGGTACAACTACATCTGTGACTAATTTTCTACCTTTTATTTGCATATTTGTATTTATTATTATTATTCATATTTGTATCTTTTTAGTACTATATCCAGTTTTCTACTTCCAACAATGAGGTTTTCTTCTAAATTGATAAAATCACTACCAAACTAATGCTCAGTCATTTTACTTCGCATGATATCTACTCATTCCAAAAATCAACAAAGCAAAGTCAACACCAGTCGCTTTTCCATTGACCCTCAAATAGTGTGAATAGAACTTGAAATGTACCTATGAAAAATGACAATTTTGCCAAAACTTGTTTTTTGATGAAAAAATTTTGCGCTGATGAGAAGTGTTTTATCGAGTTCAGTGTAATTGGTATATCATACAAAACGTGCAATGGAAAGACTTTTTTCCACATCTAAAGTCACATGAATAAAAAAAAAAAAAAAAGGATGTTCACGAATGTTACAACAAGCAAAGAATTAGAGTTTTAAAAGAAACATGGCACGGTATGGACGCACCAGGAAACTGAATCATTTTTAAACATTTATTACAGGATAGAAGGGTAATATATAATAATGAATATATCTGTAAATCAATGCGATATTTATGTTCGTTGCCATGTTTATGAAATAACTTCTTGTGTCATTTTGCGATGATAAATAAACAATCACATTTTTGATCTAATGGAAAATCCAACATTACGCACTTCTGTTTTTATTATTATTATTATTTTACATTAAATAAATTAAAGTTTTGCACATACATCCAATGGAAAACTGACTAATCATTTAATTTTTTTTAATTTTTTTTTTTTTACATGAATTAGCTGAATAGTAGTTGCATGTTGGAGTACTCTTCAAAGCCCCAGCTGAGTAGAATCCATTGGAACAGATGAATGTGTATCTTTAAGGTTTGCATGACTGTTTATTTGAAAATTACATAAGAGCATTTCTTGTACAATAAAAGATTGAAACACAGCTTTTGTTTATGCATTACTATATTCATCTGCCCGAATATGATTAGCAGATGCTCTTGTCCTCTAAACAAACCACTTCCCATGAAACATTAATTCCCTGTCACTTAGTAACACCACAGATGGTGCAGACTGACACAGAGATGTCACACACACATAATGTGTCCATGTATGTGAAATAACCTGAGCTGGTTTTTCTCTGTATGTGTGCATACGCTTGACTGCATAAGTGGAGTGCATGGCTTCATGTTAGAAGGTCAGCTACAGGGCAAGCGTGTAATTGCAGCAGTTTGCCTCTATATTTGTGTGTTTACATGTGCTTCAGCAGTTTAGCAGGATAGCTGTTGACTTTTCATGGCAAACATCCTCACAGCCTTTTTCTTTTACTGCATGTATACTTACTCCATGTTTTTTTTTTTTTTTTTCCCATATGCACTCAGCTCATGGGATAAAAAGCAAACTCCTCACATCGTTGCTGTCTTAAATCCTGCTGCAATGAAATGCAAAATACATATAAAGAAAAAAGAACCATGACTTAAAAGACTTGCAGGATTAACCACGAACATGATTAAACACAAATTAGACCCGGAAACCCATTGGGCACCTCCACTGCTGGAGATGTTGTAAACAGCGTTGGCAAAGATTAAACTGGAAAGAATTACATCATGTATGTGTGTTTGCTCATGGCAGTTTCTCATTTGCAACATATTTTACATTTTTTAATCAACACATTTATAACATGTGGTTTTATATCAATATATTAGCCTTATCATAATACCAGAAGAAACGTAGATAGCTTCTCTGCTTTGGAATGACTTTTTTTTTTTTTTTTTAATATATTGTCCATATGGCTCTGAAACCTTCCTCCTCATGCACCTGTTCTCCCAGACAAGCTCTTCCAAGGTTTCCTTCTCCCTGTGTTTTAGGATAAGCAGCAGATTTTGAGATGTTCCAAATGCCAATCCCAGCTTTCATTTCCACCACCTCACAAATCTAACCTCACCTATTTTTACTTGTCAAAATGTCTGGACGTTACTGGGTCTCTGAATGCATCGAAATTTATTATAGGAGTTGGAACAAATCCTGTTGATTTCTAACATCCAAGTGCAGGTTATTCCAAGTTCCTTCACAGGGACATTTTCCTGTTCTCCCTGTGACCCATGGTGTGCCCCTCACCGACACAAAACAGATTGGAGACATCCTTCACTCTAAATAAACCACACAATCAATCAAAAGGGGGAATAATAATGTCAAAGTATTCTAATGATTCCTCAGTGTGAATGAATGAGGAGGATTCCTGCATATTTGAGTCAGTCAGCTAAGAGTAACCCAATCTCCAGGAAAGTGGAAGCATAATAATGGACATGGGAGGGGCTAATGAGACAACGAGACACAGTGTGGGGTTTAAAAAAAAATGCATTTGTGGAAAACAAGGAGGGCGGGTCTGAAAAGGGTCTGAAAAGGACAAGCATTAGTGATCCCGTCCCCAGACACTTCGACCGCTGTATTTACCGGTTGTCTCTGGAGAGAAGAGGTGCCTGGACAGTGCACTGCCAGGAAAGAGGGGAGATTAACATTCCTAAGATGCTGCAATATGGGGAGTTATGAGAGGGGTGGTCCCAGGGGTGTTAACTTACAGGATGAAATAGAGAGAAAGGAAGAAAATCTGATTTACCCACAATTTAGTGCATTAAGTAAAATACAGTCAGACATAACAAAAGACTTTCTTTTTATATCACATGTTTTTCCTTATGCGCTACTGGTGCTTTTATGGACAGGTGCTTGTGCAGGTCTTGAAAGTCTTACAAAGTATGACATTTTGGAATGCTGTTTTCCAGATGTTGTGCGAAAATCTTAATAAAGTATGGAAAACGCTTAATCTCATCGTCAAATTTTAGCATATGCTCAAAGGTACATAATCTTGTAAAATAAGAAATACATAAACAAAACATAAAAAAATAACTTGATATGATTCCACTAACCAGCGGCTATTGGAATGTTTATGTAATATTCAAGAACTTTTGTCATTTTCATGTTTTGAAAACATATCTGCCAGTAAAACATTTTATTGCGAGTTATTCAGTCATACATTAAAAAAAAAAAACATTTTCTACCACACATAACGGGTATATTTTTAACCATAAAAGTAGGCACATGAGTGTAAATTTGGGGGAAAATTGCAATTTTGAAAAAGTGTGGAATTTGTATTTTTATTCCTGTTTCCTACTTTCACAAATTACTATTTATATCTTCATCTGTGCATGTGTACAATTTATTGCATTTTGCATTAAAGTGGGAGCTATTTTTTTTCGCGCTGGAATATGCAGCTGTTTAATTTTTACTTCTTTGTGTGGTCTCGTGAAAAAAAAATAAAAGGACTCAACAGTTGTGAGTTGGTGAGCGGTATTTGAGGGGAGGGGATGTGCACTTGGTTAAGGCTGTCACAGAATGAAATATGGGTGTTTAAAAGGAAAGTGTTGTGACATGCAATACCACATTGAGTAAGCCAAAATGTCAGTGTGTGTATGTGGGTGCATGTGTGTGTCTAATGACATAGGACGGCCACTGTCTGTCTGTTTGCCCTCCCACTTTTTCCTATGAACTTGTCTGTGCTCCAGGGACAAAAGGCTCCTTCAGGGCTTCTGTCTGCTGGCCACTGGAGCAGCACAGGGAGCAGCAGAGGCTTTGTCTGTGGGTTTTGGGCGACAGAGACTAAAAGAGCTAGATCAGTCTGCTGATGTGTGTATGAACAGAGGCATCTATTTGTTTCTGTGCTGCATGTGCATCTATTTAGAAATCTATCATATGCAATGGAGAGGAGTTGCAAGAGGATATTTTAGATTGTCTTTTAGTTTTAGGTAAGTATATTCATAGGAGCTACACTTTAACTGACATTGGAAAGAAAATCTATTGAAGAATATTAACTTTTATATTAAAAAAAGGATTTGTAAAGAGAAAAAAAAACAGGCTAATTCTGATGATATAATACCTTCCCTGTGTACTATGGTTCATGTCAAGTTTTATTGAATTTTATTGAAGCAAAAAAAAAAAAAAAAAAGATCGTTTTTTCTCTCTCATGAGGTGGTTTTTGAGATGTTTCTATATAGAAGTATTGTGCAAAATTGTAATGGAAAAACATTTTATGCTTTTTCACAATTCACAGGCATGACAAGTCTGGTGCCACGAGAGATTCAATAACATAACGGGTCATTAAATGTTACCTGGCTCATTCGGAAATTCTGGATCCACAAGTCATTGGTTAATTCTGTACAATTGTCCAGAAATCCAGCAGCTGCCATAAATAAAACGTTCCAACAACCAGGCACGTCTGCAGAGTGAAACTGTGAGGTTTCTGTAAGAACTATGACATATCGTGAAACGGGTGGTCGGGACGTTACTAGAATCATGCATCAGAAGCCAAACATTCTTCAATGGAAACACCTACAAGTAGCAATTATAGTTTGTCAAAATTGTAGAAATAGCTCTTTTATTTTGCAGAAAACTGTAATGGAAACCCAGGTAGTGAAATGAGTATATTAGTGACTCCTAAAACCTTTGGAAAGCAGGTGACATAAGGCTAGACTCTTATTGAATTCAGTTTAAGATTATCCCTGTTTGCTAATTTCAGCAGCCTGGAGCCAATAAGAATTATTTCATTTTATTGTCTTAATGTGATTGGATATTTTCCATATTTTTTTTCCCCTTAGTTGCCAAGTCGAGTGAGATGGAGATTCTTCCAGGACTCCAAAATGAATACAAAGCAGTTCATTAACTTGCTCCCGATGGCGAAGGTAACAAAGTTTAGTCCTGTTCAACATCTAACATCTCCATTTAGGCACCTCCATCTCTTCAATTTAACAGAATATGACACGAAACACCATTAGGATATGTGGCTACCTGGTGATTCAAGGTTTTATTTGAGTTATAGTGAAGAGATTAGCCAGTTGTGTTGCCCATTGCAGCTTGGAAACATGTGACATACAGGAAAGTTTCACTTTTTTGTATTGTTTAAAATGCAGGGGGGGGACCTTACAATTAAAGGTATATGATGAGCATTATCAGCTGATTGAAACACAGAAATATACTGAAATGTGTTCATTTCCTTCATTCCCCTCAGTCTTGTTTAGCACCAGCTACTACTACTAGTCTTATGACTTAATTGTATGGTTAAAGGTTACGTTGGGGAAGAAGAATGCACATCTGATATAGAACATTAGGGTTAGGAGTTTGCAAAACTGGGATTTAGTGCAAATGAGTGTCCTCTTAAGCATAGAGGTTTGCATACCTCTTTTGACTAAGTCTGATTGTGAGTGTGTGTGTCTCATTTCATTACTTTACTGATGCTCTGCTTTTCTGTTGGTTTATTACGGTAAATCTGCATGACTTTGTGTGCGTGTGTGTCTGTCTAGGTTTCAGTGTGTGTGGGTGTGGAGATGACAGAGGCTGTCAGACTGTAAAGCACTGTGAGGAGTCTGGGGAGGCGTGGGTCTGTTCTCAGATGCTTCCCTCTGTGACCTCGGACCATCATAAATCTCCTAATTCCCTCATTCCAGTGTCAAACGGAACGGCGCTCTCATGTGCTGGAAATTCCCCCATTCCCAACTGTTAGAGAATGCATTTTACAGTAGTTTCTTAACAATTGCCTGTCCTCCTACCCCTTCATTACCAAGACAGTTTGAGGGTCGGTTTGGTATAATCTTGAACCTGTTCTTCAGAATGGCATAACGCTTTACTGGTGGAAAACCAAAAGCAACTTGTGGCAGGGGCTTGTAAAAATCAACTGGAACACAATCTAAAACCAGGTATGTGTGGATGCCAAAATACTGTAAGTTAAACAGCCAGGAGTACCGCTTATATGGAAAGAATATTGTCGAAAATGTTTTATTGTTGTGCTTTAAGTTGAGCTTTTCTGGGAAAGCGGGGGCATGTGCAGTGGTGTAATGACACGGCTTTATGCTGGCTCTCTAGCCCGTGAAAAAGCAAACCGATTCTTAAAGGTTTGCAAGCTGAACCAACTCTCGCTGAACATTAGCATTAGCTCAGAACGAGCAGTAGATCAAAGCTGGTGGAAAAGAGGACATCCATATTAGGTAATGTGACCTTTACTGGCCTATATGTAAAAATGGGACTCGACGCAACATAATTAAAACTACCCCTTCCTATGTATTTGCAGTCTTGGTAGTTACAAGCAATGTCAGCTACAACTCTCTTAAGTATACACTGCAAAATGCTGCAATATTTAAACTAATTTGAAAGCAGTCTCCTAGTCAGGTAGAAAAAAAAAACATTAAGTAGAATCACCATATCAGCTGGTTAAGGTTTTAGCCTGTTCTTAATTCCGTTTTGCTTTTAACTGGGTGTATAGGAGGGCTACAGCAGGGGTTCTCAGGCGTGGGCACAGGGTCAATCAACACCAGTAGCCTGCCCAACATGTCTCATTCCAACTTCAGGGCTTGACTTGTTCACACCAGCAGGCTTTTTGTGCACAGTGAACGCTCTCTGGTATTAGAGCGATTACACCGTATGAAGACAGTGAAATCATTGAGTTACTCCCTATTTGGTGACATTCTGCTGTAGAACATTGTGTTCACTGTGCAGGAAACAGTGTGCTGTGTTCACACATACTATATATACTGTACATTGACTGGCTGAGAACCTGAAAATTAAAAAACAAAAAGAAAAAGCTAACTAACTAAAGACTAACTTTTCCACAACAATGTCAGTCTTCCAGTAGCAACCCCAACCTTTGAAAAGAAAGTACAACATATCAACAATGTAGCGACAAAGAGGCAGGAAATGAAGGTAAAAGTAGAGGAGGACCACTCAATTGGGGATGACATCCCTGCTATCACATTTCAAGAAGATTTGCTGCTTTAATATAAACTCAATTAATTCCAGGGTAAGACGAGTAACACTTTGCAACATGTGGTATTAATGGGGCAGCTTCGAAACCCATATACCTGTTAACAGTGATCACTATCACTGCTCCATATATGCTTTATTTGGTCTGGTATTTGATCAGAAATAATTCATCATGTGGCCCCTTGAGACCCTGGCAGCCAAGGAACTGACTTCCTCTCATGCTTCTGCTGCATTTATTAGACCGAGTCATGGGGACTTGTGTAGAGATTTACTGCACACTTCATCTTGAAAGCTTTTTTATTGTTGTAATGTTAACCCCGTAAGAACATACTAAGTCCCAATGTGGGTATATATCACACACAGGAGCCTTGACTGAATGCAAACCGTGTGGTTTCTAATATGTACACACATGTGCGAGATGGCAGAGACATACCATTAAATCTGCAAACATACACATACACTCTCACGCAAATGTACCTACACATCCTAAATGCCCTGGAGGCGAGGCAAGGCACCATGTTTTCTTCAGGTCTATGGGATTAAAACGAAAGCTTAATAAACATGTTACTTTGTAGTCAGAGGATTAACCTGCTTTCTTCCTCCATTAATGGCACACACATGCCCAGCAACACCAACACATGCTAATTGAAAGTGAATCTGGCAGGCACACACATGCTCATGCAATTATACACTGAAACAAGGTCATTGAAAGTGAAATGGCGAGCACCCACAATGCACATATACACCTTAGCTCCGTTCTAGCCTGAGGCTTCACATCTTCTGAGCTTCAGAGGAATGTGCCGTGTAATGGCGTTAGGAAGGCTGAAGGAGGTGTACCAGAGGCTGGATGGGGGAGGAGATGCCAGGAATCAGTCGTCTCTGACCTGACAGACTGAAGTATTTCTTCTAAACAGTCGCACTCTTGACAACCCTCTCTTCCTGAGGCCCACCACTGCCCAGGTAGCAGCTACTAAAGCATCGCCTGAGAAAGACATTTTTTGGTTGAAAGGGCTCCAAGGGTGAATAAATTTGACAAAGAAGTTCATACTGTGGAATTTAAGGAGTCAGTGAATCGGGGAAGGGATTGGATACGAAGGGGTGGAGAGCCGGGTGGGGGAAGCAGCATATATGGAGCAAGCCCTTCAGGGCGGCTGTCTCCTTAATGCTGATCCCACCGAGTTTAATCCTTCACATCACGTGAGTAAAATCCCACCGCTGCCACCACTGTCTCCTTCAGACGGCCTGTGGATGTGGGTTTTATCAACTCAAGGATGGATGGGGGATCAGTATGTCAGTGCAGTTCAGCTTCTGCACTCGCTCTGTGTTTTCATGAATGGGATATAGGGCATGGACGGGCCAGATAAGGTCAGAAATGTGAGATTCATTTGAACTTTTAGAGGGAAGGTCCTCATTCATATCCAGGGTACGCCCCCGAGTGCCTTTCATTGCAGTATCTGGTGATTTTAAAAGGATATAAAAAAGAACCAGTATTTACACTCATAATTAATCATGAATGTTGCTGTGAGGTTGACTTTTTAAGAAGGTTGTTGGAGATGGAGGGAAAAAAAAACATTTGTGAGAAAAATATTATGTCACCCTTTTATAACAACAAATCCATCTTGATTTAAGGGAGACGTTCAAGAAAAAAAGTTTAGCAGCTGTAGCAACATAGGACTTTTTATAGCATCTCACCACTGGGCTCTGAAAGATTACATTGAGTGTCCAGTGACATTTCTGTGGATTTTCTGCTGCACAAATTAGCTTCTACAGGTAATAGTGCTGTTTCTAAGACCCACTATTGTTTTTGTTAATATATTGTTTGATGAACATTTTTCTATAGCAATGTCCTATTTTTAAAACTACTACACTCACTCCGTATTTTTTACCCATAAATCTAAAAGTAGTTTTATGCAAGTCTTCCAATCAAAGCAGCTAAGCCCAACAACCAAGTTAATGAATAAACATGGGCAAACAGTAGCTTGTTTCATTTCTCCACTCCCACACAGGTGCACTCACCTACATGCCAGGTGCACTGATCTCATCTGCACTAAACAGCACAGCGATTATAGTTAATCCGTAACATGTCAAAACATCTATCACTGTGTGGCAATCCAGGATACACATCAAAACATCTGTCACAAAGGTCATTCACAACTGACAATATGGAACAGGGTTGTGAACATCGGACTGAACAAATTGATGAATTAGAGTAAAAGGTTAACATACTCAAAGGGGGAAAAATTGCTGGCTGTGTTAATATTTCATGTGCATTGCAGTTACAGTTTCAGGTGTTGTTATTATTGTTGGTGTTGCATTGTGTTCTGGTCATCCAATACAGAGTTTCTGTCAGTTATCACTTCCAACAGTGTTATATTTGTCTTAAGAATCATGGTTTATAAATGTTTCAGAGGTGAATCCAGGAAAAATGAAAGGGAAGGTGTGAAGGAGAATGATGGGGTCCAGAGTTGGAGCTCTGGTGGGGGTTCTAAGGGGTGAAGTGAAGCAAAATTAACAATATTTATGCTGCAAATCACAAAACTTTTTTTTTTAAATTATACACTAATAAAATTAATACAGTTTAATCTCACTAATGTGACCAAAGGGTTAGTTTTAATTAGGTTGGTCTCAATTACAGCATTGAATTCCATTTGATCCCAAATAAATAGTTACCCAAACAAAAGTTATTTAATATTCAGTAATAATAATACATTACCTTCTGTGGCTAGTGGTTTGTTTTTCATGCAAGCCTAAATGCTTCTTGAATGGACAGTTGTCTCTTTGTGATTAGATGTTAGTTTAGATTTACCCCTCTTTACCATAAAGTCTCTCATCATTACTCACATTACTCTCAGCATTAGGACACATACATTTATATCCTGAAGAAAACGGGGATGGATAGCAAGGTCTGCGATGTGGGAGTCCAGAATCTGAAGCCTGGCAAGAGTGGGTTTATTTTCAACATTATACAAGTTCAATCAGGGAGGCACAGATGGCACTGGTAGGTAAATCTACCATGGTGCGGCACATAGAAAAATGCATATTTGTTATCACTAGAACTAATAAACCGACAAACCTAAGGTAGGACTTTTGCACATAATACACTGTAACAACAGACATGATCAAGTGTCCCTGTGACATGCTAATTAAACCCATTTCACTCATCTAGCTGCTGACTTTCCTGATGCAACGCAAGGCCACTGATAATTTCAGACATGTAAGAACAAAACAAAACTAAATAATTAATTGTATTCCTTAACAATGTAATGCCACTCATGTGTCAGTAGTGTGACAACGCAACTGAGAACCTTTATTGATTTATTGCTATTAAAATAAAATACATGTTTACAAGTTTTCTCATTGAGACCAAGAAAAAAAAAAAAGAAATCATCAGACAAGACAAACTACAATTCAGTTGAAGTAATTGTCTTGTCTTGTTTTGTCAGTTACATTCTGAGTTTAAACTTAAGAGTAACAGGTTTGACCCAAAGCTCAACCAAATTCATTTTGTCAAACGACTTCCTAGTTTGCACTGATCCTTCTCTGTTCAAGAGCTCATGTCAACCATGGCTGAAATGTCACACACACACACACACACACACACACACACACACACAGTGGAAGACACTCATCTGCTTGTCAGAGGAGGCCATACTGCTCTATACTTGAATCAAATGGCTCGTTCAGCACAGTTTAGCAGCAAAGGACAACAGCCAACCGTATCGGCAAAATCCATATCACAATTTCCTTGACATCCCATGGCAGGCGGTGTTTCATCACACTGACAGCTTCTTTGGCTGGATGTGGTGATAGTGTTATTACAGTCTGAATAGGAAACTTGAAAGTGCTAGTTCTTGCGTCTGTCAAGAAGAATGGGTAATGTTACATTTTCACTCCTGGGTCATCATGCATGTTCATTCTCAACACTGATGGATAGTGTGATTGAGTTCATCACCACTACCTTTCAAGAGGGCCTGAATCTGTGAAACAACTGGGAACTTGACAGCCATTTATAATTCACCTTGAAATGAACGCAATGACAGAAGGGTAGCGGTATACCTTGATGATATTAGCACCCATTGTCGCATGTGGCTTAATGGCTACTCGTACAGGATATTGACCCAAGCAAAGCATGCCTGCCTGGGTTTATGATTCTTATCAGAATGAATGAAGCTGTGGATGCTGCTCAGAGCGATACTTTAACCGACCATTCATAGTAATTCATCATTGATGCGGGAAGTGAGATTCCTATATCCATTAAGCAAAGATAGATTCACAGTTCCCTTGTGGGCGTTTAAGTGACCAAGAATGTCCAGAGGAGGTCAACTCTCCCGAAATAGCCTTGAACCTACCTTGAAATCTCCATGCAATCATTTCAGAAGAGCTGTCATATACTGTCAACGAGAAAGTTGCACTCTTGTTTTTTTGAGAAACCATCATTTTATTGTTAAAAGTTTGAGTCATTTGCGCAGATTTTTCAATCAACCCAATGAACTCTGGGTATAACTCAATGCTAAACTTCAAATTGGAAGTTAAAATCCTGCCACATTCTAAGTATTTTACCTTCTCCATTTTTTTTATTACCACAGAATGATTCATTTCTACTGAGATGGACTGGAAGGTGTTTTTTCTGCACAAGGGCTTTGTCTGTTTTTATGATCAGTGCTATGCCGTATGCCACAGCAGGCTTTTTGCTTTTTAATCACCGAAGCAGAGGCTGGATTTGTAGCTGCCTGCACCTCAAAGACTTGAAATCCTGGGTGCTAAATTGCATGATGGACTCTTTCTCAGCCAAGAAAGGGCTTCCACATTCACGGATATTTGCTGACCATCTCAATTAATGCTTTTGAAATGCCACCTCTCATTAGGCAGTGGGAGAAGGGGCAACTTGGAAGCCAAAATAGCATATTGAGCTTTGGGTCTCAAAGGAAAGATTACAGCAGTACCAGATACAGGGTCTGTTATTGATTCAATTACCTAGATGAATAAATAGTTTAGGAAGCTTGGAATGTTTAATGATTTTTATCAATGTATTTTACTAATAGAGCGTGAAGGACTCAGGATGAATGAGAGAGATGTTGTATCGTACTTATTTTGCAAGTATGACATTATGCCAAAGTTTTACAGTAATGGCGTTGTGGATGCGTCAGTTTTCTAACTGTTTGTCAGGAAAAGAGTAACTCCGATGGGAATGTTGTTCAATAGTACTTTTGTCATAGCAGTATTAATATATGTCCTTGGTCCAAACCATTTAATATCTCCTTATGTCTAAAATCCGAGTCAACAGGCAGAACTTCATATTTATGACAAATACTCCTCTTTGTTTTGTTCTGTACTTCAGCCAGTTCTCGCTGTCTGTCATTATAATAGTGTGCACAACTGACATTCAATTCTATGGTGTGTCAATCCATCATTTAGAAAACAATAGTTGAATTGTGGGTTCATTACACTTTATAGTGAAATGGTCCCTCGCATGTCTTCTTTGTTAGTTATGAGCCTTTAGTTTTGGGTTCCTGCTGGGAGACCAAGAGCCTAGTGATGTGACATATATTTCACTGTGGGGGAAGAGGCCGTCAGGGAATAATCTGATTAGAAAGAGAATGCTTGTGACAAAGGGAGGAAGAGCCGCCAAAGCAAAGTGATGTGTATGTTCATCTTTGATGTTAGCGTCTATCACAATGCAAAGAAATGGATTTAGGTCACGCTGAATGATTTAGCCATTTGGAGAACTTGTCTGATGTTTTATTTTCTGCTTTCTGGGCTCTAGTTGGAGATAAAGGTTTTGTTGTTGTTGTTGTTTTTTATTCAATGTGGACAATTGTCCCTATGCATTGTAATTACATTTGTATATGCAAGGCCTAAGCTGAGAAAGGTGACCAAAGGTTTGATGGTGAAATAAATATATAAAATGTATAGATGAGTGCCTTAAGAAGTCTGCTTAGACCTTTTCTTCTGTGTTTTCTCACCTCACCCTTTGCAGTTCACTAGCCTTTGTAAAATGTTGGATCCTGCTCTTGCCAGTTTGTGTGTCTGTGTGTGTCAGTGTGTGTGCATCTGACAGCCATTTTCTCAGCTGCCTCCTTCTCCTTGCCTCTGATTCTTTGTTGGCATGGTTAGTGTGCAGCAGGAAGCCTTCACTCCAATTTGCCATCGTTTGTCATCACTTGCCCCTGTGACACGCACACACAGACACACACACAAGTGCACACTTTCTGTCCACTTTCTCCAACATGCTGACACTGGCAGTCCTGTGACTATAGTTTGGGCCTTTTCTGTCCTCTCCTAAGCACTGTAGTGCCATCTGTTTTCTGATTCAAACTTAAGAGCCGGTTTATGCTACTTATACACTGTGTAACATTTATGCTAGCGGACATTGTTAACTGCAGATGTCAAAAAAACTGACTAGATCACGTTACAGCTCTGTCCACAATAAGCTACATCCATTAATTCACTAAATTAAGTTCAAGATCAATTTACTTGTAACAGCAATTAATGAAAAAAACACATGCTTTGTCGATTAAGTTGACATATTGTGTATGTTTAAGATGCAAAATTGTTAGCATGATTTGATCAACCAACTCTATATTCAATTGAACATCAATAATTATAGCGAAAACAAGGGTCTCATCAAATTTATTTATGTTTTATGATTATGTTTTTATTACCTTGAGTATGTGTGAGTAAGAATGCACAACAGCTCCATCTGACACTTGGTGAACTGATAGGGTAAGGACAAATCTTATCATATATCAATGTACTTTAAAGTTCATAGATGGTATCACAGAAGTATCGCCATATTCTGTTAATCTCCCAGTAAAGAAGAGGAACAGTGGCAACTTTTTTTAAAAAAACAACAATTTATCAAGAATTCGACACACAAACTGGTCATAAATCCATTGCAAGAACTTCATGCTGTGTATTGATTTTGTTGATGGTAGAAGGGACTCAAGGGGGGAAGTTGGAAGTAAACCCTATCTATTATTTTTGTCTATGCGTCCTGGCTGGTCATTGGCATGGTCAGTTGGAGCTCCTGTTTGTTGAGGCTGAGCCAGAACCCTGGAATGGACAGTAAGTGTTGACGTGAGGGCTCAGTGCCATCTGGGCAACAGGATTGACGAGATGACAGCGATAAATTTCTGTTCAATTCGGATGGACAGGAAGATGTCTCTTGTCCTGCTGCGGTGGCGACACTAAACCCCAGTGCTGAGGATGACTGATTTCCTGTATTATGCACGATCACCCCTGGTTTCCAAAGCAAAGGGCGGAGAACGAAGAACACAACTGATTTTATTATGATTCTAGTGGCTAGTTTTAACATATAAAAAGCAATCTGTCTGTTGGCTATGAACTCATTATTGACTAATTCTGCTTTCTTATCCTGCCATCCAGGTCCAGTTTTACCTCCTGCCAAGAGCCAAAAGCTGGCAAAATGTTCTATTGGCTGATAAATCATCATTCCACTGTCATACTGCTCTTTACATATCTGCCATTGTGATACACAATGGATCCAACAATAAATGTGGATTTTTCTAAACATAAAATCAGGTAAATACAATATTTTGCAGTCCAGGTAAAGTAAACTGACACAGGAATCATGTTGTACAGAGCCTGAAAAATAATGCTAAATGTAGATCCAGATAGACTTTATTGATCCACAGAGGGAAATTAATTTAAAATGATGAACGTTGTGTTGCGTCACTTGTGGAGGTGTTAAAATTCAAGTGGTCACTGCAAATTTATGTATGGGTGCTTCTCTGAAACTGGGTTCATTTTATATCTGGCACTTTAGACATATCAGACTTCTCACCTCAGATAAATGCAAAAGATTATCCTCTTCATCTGAGCCATCCCAAAATTAATGAATTTTTAATAAAATGTTGGGGCCAAAAATAGGACCAAAATTGGGACGTGAAAAGCTAACTAGGTGTCAGCACATTTAATCTGGAAAACATGACTTTAAATGGTCTTGTATATCTCTATAAATAAAGACACTGTTAAATTTGATGATCCTAGTGATTTTTCTAATCCAGACATGTGGGTTTTTCATGAATCATCTCATCTTATCTCATTCCAGGTTTTGTGTGTAACCCATTGTGTCCACTCACGTTACATGCAGAACCTATCCATTTAAACACGTCAATCGTGAGTGATTTTGCAACAATGGTTATTTTTGTGTTACACATATCACAGAATTTCGCATAATATCAAAAAATGTATCTGTGAGAGAGTAAAAAGAAATTTAAACAAATATTGGCGCATAATTTTCGGGTCCATTTTACCGTGTTACATGCAGATTTTTGTATTTAAAAAACTGTTTTTCTCTGAAAAGTTGTTTCCCTTTTTATCTCAGTAAATATTTAGTTTTAAAATAGACCCAAAGTGCTTCCAAACTTGCTTCATAGCATTAGTCTACATTTAGTTTTAATTTTTATCCCCATTTCCTGTTTTTAGGGACCAGTTTCATAGAAGCACTCGTATAGATATATCTCAAAATGAATTATCTGCAGTAAGCTGTTTGGTTACTATTATACATCAGCTGAAATGATGACCTGCATCTGTTGTTAAAACTCTCTGTTAAAACATAATGCAGCATTCGATCTGTGAATGCCCTGCATATTAAATATATTACAATGCTTAACCAAGGTCCTCTCCATAATAACAGGGTAAAACCAGAATTCTTCATGCTTAGACTGTACAGTATGAAGTCAGTGTCTAATGCTTTAGTTTACTCCAGGACATAGGAGAGGTTTGGAATGTGGGATATCAGGGTTGTAGATCAGGTAGTTCACTGCTGCTCCTGCAACAAAAAGTGCCCTATCCTGACTCAAAAGACCCATTTAAGAGTTGCTGATTACATCTCTGAACATACCAGTTACAATTAGATCTGTGTTACTGATTAGCTAACGACAAGCGGTTAAAGTTACCAATACTTCATGCTAGATTTGCTGTCATAAACGGACTCAGTTTTGTTTGATGAGACATGTAGATGATTGTTTAACTGAATTCTCTTTAAAATAGCTTTAAACTCTCTTTAGCCACAGTTCAACTAATGAGGAATGCGTAACATGAGCGGATGGCAGAATATGCAGCATGTTTTATTTAAAACAAAAAAATAATGCAAGACTGAGAATCTGAAGGCCACAATCACACTGATGTTTGTGCTCATGTTCATGAATAACACGTTAAGAATACCAAAGGGCCTTCACCTCTGTGGGTTTCACAAGATACCTGATTTTTTTTTTTTTTTGTTTCTTTCAGTATTTCTCCCCTCTATGTTCCATGTTACGGGTAGTTTAGCACACTAGGGCATTCACCATTTTGTTCCTTAAGTGTAATTGTAGCTGTACCTGCAAACATTTTATCTTAATGTTACTTTGCGTAAGTGTCATCTAAATTCTTTTAATGTAAATGAGATGAAAAAGTTGCAAAAAAAAAAAAGTCATCTGCATCATACTCTGTGCTTGGGCTCATTATTCATATGCCTAAAACATTTCTGATCTGTGTTGCTAATGTTGTCTCATAGACTCTGTCCAGCGTTTGAGCTTTCATACTTTGCCGGGGCCTTGATTAAATCCGTTGCCCTACCCATCCGCTATTCGCCTGCCGGCTGCCAGATGACTGTGAATATGAATGAGACACTAACATTGAATGTTGTGAGGTTCTGTCCTTGCTTTTCCTTTCTTGTCTCCTCATTATCCTGGTTGACTCCCCCCTTTAACTTCTTTTCACTCTACTGTCTCTCTCTCTCCCCCCGACTTGTCAGCACTGACTTCCACACGGCGATGAAACACACAACAGCATGCATACAGTACAAACATGCTGACAGACCAAACCACGGAGGTGGTACTTTTCCTCTTTTCCAGTATATTATGAGGGAAAAAACAGATTAGAGATTTCAGAGATTTGATGAAAGGACATGCCAGCCAAAATGGGAAAACATAATTGACTTACTGACAACATCTATTTTTTATAGCCAACACGTGTTTTGCTGTGCTGAAAGCCTAAAAGCAAACTCCTGCTTTTAAAATGCCAATAAACTCGCCTTATTTATTCCTGACTCGATTGGAGTGTGTTTTTTTTTTTTTTTTTTTTTTACAATCACAACTATAAACTATAGATATTTTTGCCATTAATTCAAAGCAAAATCTTGTGGTTAAATATTAGATTTCTATTTCTAATTTCTTTTACACCAGATAATATTATGTCAGAGGGACGCAGCACATAAACCATATATAGTTTTGTGAAATTATTTGGTATTAAATGTTGAAGATGATGCAAAAAGGCTTTTTCTTTTTCCAAATATACAAATGCAAAATGTAAAAATAATGACAACAATGACATACGGAGGCCGTGTGCACATATGGACATTATGTCTGGGGCCATACCAGTTCGTACTCAGTGGGGTCTCTCTCAGTATTGACAGAATGTGGTCCTGGACCGACTACAGACAGACAAACTCAGAGAGGGGAGCAGACGCCCGGCTCTGCCAAGTGCCACGGCTGGACAGCCCTCCAGGGTCCTGGAGTGTGAGAAAGTCCTGTGTGGCTTCACTGAAAACTAATCCAATATGGACTCAATTCTGAATTTATAATTTTGGCTGTTTGTCTTCTAAATCACATCAGTTAAACAAACACAGTAAGGTCTTGGAGGGTGACTATTGTCCACACTGAATAGATACAGTATGTGTACGGTCATGACTTGATTTCCAAAGAGTGTGACTTTCAGAGGCGACAATAAGGCTGTAAATAATGGACAATATCATGATTTTTCTTTCTCTACTTTAATAGAGAACTAAATATATTTTTGTAAATGCTTATACAGATAATTATTGCATCACATGGTAGACAGTAGGACCTTGTGTATGTTCACATATGTGCATGCTATTTCAAGTAAATGTTTTCACTGCATCCACAGGCTTCATTGTTTCATCTAGCCTTAAACCATGGACATGTGATTTACTACCACATACTATGTGTAGATAAAATACAGTTGCCTACAGGGACATATGTACTCTGTACTGTAGTAGTTGATCAGTGTCTGACAAAAAATTCTACAGATTCTTCAAGCCAGTGAATAAATCAAAAATGAAGCTGCAGTTCTGACAAAAGTCATGACTGTTTGCATTTAGGAGAACAATAATTCAGTTAAGATGTATAGTAAAAACATAAAACCACACTATTATGTATGTATATACTATATATATATCAATCATAACCAATCACATAGTACTGATAACATACATGGTTACCATACTGTAAAGTTAGAGCAATTTTGTTTTCAGACACATTCTTCTTTTTATTCCTATTTATATACATCAGTAATCACCTTTGACTAGGTGTAGTCATTATATACTGAGTCCCAGCTACACTTTATCAAGAGTCACAATCATTTTGTGAGAAGAAATAAAATATCTGATTCCAGCTTAGTGGTACATGTACACATATGCATACATCTATAAATATATTTATTCAGTTATAGAGTTCATACTTAGTTTATGCATCATAATAAAGCATATACATTATTCAGACATAATAATAAGTACTGGATCATCGCTGGTCCGTTATATGCATTCCAGAGGAGGGTTTTATTTATGAAAACAATCATTTGCCAGTAAAGGTCATCTGTTTCAACTATTCCAAGGTGATTCTGACATCCAAAGAATGATGTGGTTAATTGTCTGATAAGCTTGGGAAATTAAAAATGCTAGGTGACAGTTGTCTCTAGGGAGAAAATAAGAGCATTATTAATATCATATGGGTCTTGGTGGAGATACCAGTGATAAAATAGCACATAGTGGGTATTGGATGGATAGTTAGAAGGTCAGAAGACAAGCCAGACTCATATTACTTTTAACGTAGATCTCATACACTAACATATTTGACTGAATGTGTTAAAAGGCCGTGGCTTCCCATGGCTCAATGCCACACATGCTGTAACAGTTAGAGAAACTACAGGAGATGCCGCTAGCTCTAAGAGGCCTCCTGGGATCAGGTCTTAGTCTACCCACATAGAAAGAAGGGATACCATAAACCTAAAAGGATAACAAATGAGACAACATAGGCCAGGATTTATGAACTGCTGAAACATTCCCCACCACACTATTTTCCCCCACAAAACAGGACAAAAAAATGGAGATGGAGAGATGAAATATAGCAGGATGTTCTGGAAGGTGAGAGATAAAGAAAATGGAGAGAGAAGGATGACCTGCCAGCAGAAGAAAGCCCCCCATTACTGCCTATAGGAAAAAAATAAGGAGATTGGAGGGAGAAGAAACCGCTTTTCCTCAAACTCCCGAGCAGTGTTTCCCACTCATTGAAACCATGCTATTACCAATGTCAGAGTGCTTTCATGGGTCATTATGAGCCAGACATGTTGTCAGTGCCCTCAAGAGTCTTTGCTATTTGAGCTTCTCCAATTTACTTAAAAATTTATTACTCAGGAAAAGACTAACATACTTAATACAGATTGGAATGTCCCCTACATTCAATAGACTTCCCAGACCTGATTGGATATTGTGTATCAACTCTCTGGCTTTTTCATGGGTAGCATAGCTTCTTTTTTCCAACAGGTTTTGGAAAAGTTGGCTGCAGCATGTTTCCGTCTTCTGGAGATGTCATATTATTTTTGTTTTGATGTTGAATTGGATAGCAGGTGTTCTCTTATCTCAAATAAAAGCCAGCATGATTCAAAGACACCGTTTAGGCCCGCCTTCCCATAGCTTTTCATCATCTCCTAATTGGCCCATCTGCAGTCAAGACAGGCTGGACTCGCTTGAGCAACTTGCCTCATTGGGTTGTATCACTCCCGATGCCCTCTGCAGTCTTGAAATGACCCCTGTGTTTGCCACAAAAAGTTTTTCTATTTCCATTTCTTTTCTCTGTTCCGAATGCATTTTCTGACTGGATTATTAGTTGAAGACAGAGCCACAGAAGGATCCATAAAACAAAACTTCTGATTAAACAACAAGTAGTTGCTTTTGTGAACGTCAATGAAACTGCTGCTCTAAGTGTATAAAATATGAACCGTTAATGATTGATATCACTCCAGCTCTACTTCAAATTAGCTGCCAAATTAACTACAGTATCTCTAAAATATGATGAGACTAAAAATATGCATTTGTAATAATCTTAAGCCTTCCGTGCATGAATTATTTAGAACAGAGACAATCGGAAATGTCCAGTTGAATTCAGTTCTTATTCGACTGAGATACACAACTGCATATCAATGGTTTGAATGTAGTTTAATGGTCAAGAACATACTTTGAATAGAAATTGTAGATTCACCACTGATTAGTAGCAAATGTTAATGACTTGATAATGTACTAAAATAACAGACAGTAATATGTGTGATAATTAAGGTATTGCAGTGTTATACACTACTACTATTATGACCGTTATTTTGGATTAATTATTGCAAATTTTGTGGTTTTAATTTAAGTTTGAATAACTACAACATTAATGAAAGAGTTAAATGCACATACAAAGATAGGTTACCTTGTTCTATGAGCCAAAACAGTAAATAGCAGTCAAGGTTTATTATCCCAAACCTGATAATAATGTAAACATTTTTCATGATACTAAATAAAAAAGTATGTAGATCATATCTATTTCAGACAGTAAGTTTTTAATTATTAATGGAATTAATTATCATCCCTTATTATTTAAACATAGAATTGGTAGAGCATTAAAGTTTGATGCCTTGATTCTGACCTCATTGCTCCCCTGCAAAGCACAGCAGGGGGTGGGAGCGCTGATTCCAGCTTCTCCGTGTGGAAGTTGCTCATCATCTGCATCATCACTTTACAAGGTGGGTTTGCTATTTTAAAAGCAACTCCTTTTGCTTTAATTGGAATAAAAATTAGGAAAATTCCCAAGTCTTTCTTGTAGAGTAAACCTTCAAATAAATAACTAGTAAATGTGATATACGCCACAGCAACTTTTAGACTGAAAGTAAAATTAAATTCTGTGTATTTTCTTTCTTTTTCAGGAACAGGAATTTGCCTCCGCACAGCGAGGCTGACATTCGTTTTAAAATTTCAACCACGCATACTTCGGTTTGTAGTTGGAAATATGTTCTCTATTAATTAGTAGCATTAATGTGAGCTGCACCAACTCTGATCATTCATCTTGTCAGTGTGAGCTGCAGAGACACTTTTTTCTTTTCGGAAACAGCTCTCAGATGTAGTGCTTTGATTTGTTCGGTTTTATCAAGCACTTGAGAGACTGACCTTGCGGTAAAAGCAAACTCCCCCCCAAAACAACAGTCTGGTCTGAAGGACTCCCCTCTCTCGCCAGCCTTATCCCCCATGGGGCTACATGGCTTCATTGGCAGCCAGATCGTCTTTACAATTCCAGCCATTTTCCCAAGTCACTTCTTGAAGTCCCCCAGTTTATCTTTATCAATATCAAAGGTGGCTCCCAGCTCTGATCAATTTTCACAGAAGCCCTCAATGGTTTTGGGCTAAAAGGAATCAATGGAGGTGCAAAGAGCCCTGTGCTTCTCGCTCTCCCTGTCTCACTCATTTCCTTGTGGCACAGTGAAGCTGAGCCTGATCTCCATTCAGGCTGCACTCCTAATTGCCTCATTTGAGAAAATTGAGCAATCGGGCCCATTTTGCTTGCTACTCCACCATTGATGTTTTAGACAGGGGTCCATGGAGCAATGCAAGACTGAGATCTCTATCGTCATTCAGTCTGCCTCCATTCCACGGTGTCCATGGTCCATCAGATTGACTGTGTGATTCAAAATCCAATTTCTCCGTGCATAATGGGAAATACGTATACTCATTTAAGGGCCTAATCAGACATTTCAGTAATTAAAGCCAATCACCACTACAGCTAAATGGTTTTTAAATAAGCTAACCGAGCATAGAGTTAAATGTTAAGTACACCTTTTTGTTTTTGGCCTCAGTGTAACATGTGGGAGGGTGCAGTGAATTTGACCCCAGCAGTTTTAAAAGTTTGATTGATTATGTGTTCAGGGCCCATGCAGATCTCTGCATGTTCTATCTGTGGTAGAATCCTTTAAAACCTGACCCTAGCATGAATTCAGTATTGTCCACAGGCCAGGGAAGGGGATGCTGGGATAAAGATCTGAGGGGCCAGGGGATGCTCAAAGTGCCAGCATGGGGAGAATTTGATACTGAATCTAGGGCTGCTGCACAGTAGAGGAAATATAGGGGGCTTAGGGACCTGACAGAGACATAATTCAATATAGCCTCAGGAAGGTGAAAGAAATGTACACACACACACACATTTGGAGCAACTACACACTCATCCAAGAGGCCAGTATCATTGAGCATGACTTATGAGTATTCACAATTGGTTATCGAGGGTCAAGCTGTACACTGCAGGATCCAAATAGTTGCAGTCAATGAAAAGCTATCCAGTAGAGCTACACCTCTTTTCCTACAGTGACAATAATCTTTATGTCAAAGAACATGGCTATTCATTTTCACAGGTGCTTCTAAGTCACCTCGGCGATTAAAGACCTGGTGAGCGAGCAGACACACTCCTATCAGAGTTGTTTCTCCAGGAAAGTAAAGCCAGTGCAGTTCTGCCCAATCCCTCTGCAGACCAGATGGGTCTACAGTACAGGAAAAAAATCTGGTGTATTATGGATGAAGGAGAACAGAGCTGGTTGTCTGGCAGGGTCCAGTAACAGACTGTGTTGATGATAGGGAAACATCCAAGAGATAAAATGTGCATTGTTTATATGTCAGGCTGCCAGTGTATGCGATGCATAGGGTTAACACAAATGAATACATTAACTACACTGTATCCCCAAAGTTTTTAGCCCCAAAGTTAGTACTGACATGGTAGCAGCAGCACATCAGAGATTTTATTGTATTAGTCATTTTGATTTTTGTACAACACCATTTTGAACATAGCAGTGACAAATATATTCCATGTCTGTTTCAGGCAGTAGTGTCATACCCATTCAAGCTGGTGGGCATCTGCGTCTATTCTAGGAATTCTATGCTTGCAATTACATCATAGATCATGCCTCAAAAAGTCACATACCACTTTTCCTCATACTGCACTGGTCTACATTTTTATTTTTAGAAAGTATCTGCCTCAGAGTTTGACTGTGTGAAATCTTACATAACACATACTGGATAAGAAATGACAGAAGTGCTGGTTAGCTGATGTTTTCAATGTACATATTAAAGGAGTGATATTTAGCTTTTTTTTTTTAACTGGAATTATGTATTTTAAAGCATTTCCCTGTGCTCTACATAAACTGTAAATGTTCTGCTTGCGTTTGAATTCTTCCTTAATTCAACTCCACAGGTCCATCTTCAACCCTATTTCTGACTAATGACATTGAAAAGACTGTTGTGAGTGCTGGCCCTTTAAATTAAACAATTATATCGTACTCTGAGAAATATTCATCTGAAGTCTTCACCTTTTATGTGTGAATGTCATCACATAACTAGTTGTAGATGTAACAAATTAAATTAAGCAGGAATTGTAACAAGTGATAGAAATCCAAATCAACTTTTGCTTCAATTATATAAACATAGTTTTGCAGCACCTGAAGTTTTCAAATCCAAAGGGTCTCCAAATACACAAATAAATTAACCAAAATACTAATAAAAGTGGGTTTAGGAAAATACAGCCCCTTTTAAGTGTTATTACACATGCATATTTTTTTTACACGCAGTTATGCAATAGATTTATAAATCTTCCATTAGAAAGAACCTGAAAGGTTAATGTATTTTCATGTGTAGACAGTAGATCTGGTAGCTCTGGGACTAATATTCATTTTGAATAAAACTCAGTCTCTCATTAATTCTATGAATTTCACATTTTGACCCAATACTATTTCTTGAGAATTGCAACCATCCAGCATTTTGGACTTGAAATTTTCTTCATTAGTGACTCAAACTTGTTAAAATCTGGCTACTTTTTACTCTGGAGGAACTGCACTTGTTGGCTCGCTATTGATTTCTTCCAATGGTTTGTGTAAAACTGGGTTTATCTGTAGTGTAGTTGCATGGTGCAGTCTGTCACACCACTACTACTTAAAGATGTTGCTGAAGAGGTGAATAGAGCATCATTCCCTTTTATAAATATATGAAAATGAAATGCAGTTAGTTAATTATGCACAGAAGTTATAGCAGAGTTTGCTTTGGAAGATAATTAATTACTATTAGCTGAAGTTAATACATTTTGTTTTTCTTCTTGTCATGGCTTGTGGTAGCATAGTAATCTACTGATATCAGTAAAGTGGAGCCATTTGAATCTTTTGTCCATGAGTTCATAGATTTTCATTTATTATTTGTAATTGCTTTTTTTTAAATTTGTTGTCATTTGTTTAAATGGTTTTATTTACTTGATATTCTGCAGCACTTTGGGCATGATGTGTTATGTTTAAGTTCACTATATAAATAACTATGATTCCTATCTTGTTATTTCTTTTTATGGGTAAATGCTCGTCGTCTGTAGGAATAGTTTGAAGGTACAGTGTATATTTTCAACATGTGTTAAAGGGTTTTAATTTGATTATGAATAATCATTTAGACATCCATAGAGACGTGTTTTTAGCACAAATACTGTTCTTTCTCAAGCAGCGTTGTGACAGGCTTATAAAGACCTCTGCACGCTTGCCGGTTCCCCTGATGTGAGGGGTGAGAGGGGTGGATGGGGCACCAGTCAATCTCTTCCTCAATAGTACATTAAGCTCTTGCCGCGTTCCGTGGCACTTAAAAGCACAGCCCTGACCTTTCAACTGTGCTCTAATTACATTCATGTCCTGGCAGCAACCACAAAACAACCCGACGCCTTTTATGAAGTAGCCACTGGGATATTGTCCCAGCCGCCCGTCACCTGGGATCTTGGCTGCCCCCGACGTCCCCCTCCTGCCGATTCCTCAGTATGTGAACGGAGCTGGTGTCGTGCAGCAATGCCATTCTTTCTGTTTAGGCATCTGGCTTCTTTCACATGTCAGCCATATTGGCCCCTTACCCAACTGGGTTTTCAGAGGCTATTGGGTGTCGTGGAGGCAAGCGGAGTCGGTTGAGTAGTGGTCAGTAGCCAAACCATGTCAGGCCCCATCAGCTCAGCGTGGGCATCTATAAAGGCAGCCGACGGCTTTCATGGCCAGCGGGCTTTGGTGGATCCAGGCTGGGATTTCTGCCCAACCAAAGGCTTCCTGCTCCTGAAATGCTTCACTGCACTCACTTTCTTTTCTAATCTAAAGGGGCCTATGTGGTTGTGACATTATTGGGGATGGATCAGCACCCCAGAAGTAGAGTTTGGAAACCGAAATGATTGACAGGGAAGACTTTGGTGATGAGCTGTAATGTCATTTTTAGACTAGCTTTGAGTTAACATGCTCTGATGTTGCAAGCACAAAAAATACTTGTGTTCTTTATCAGTTAATAGGTTTAAATGTGTGTTTATCTGTGTTTATCCACATCACAAGGGAGTTTCTAATTTGTGACATCTAAATAAATGTAATTAAGGTGAGTTGTGAACAGAGCAGTGGTTTCGGTTCACTTCATTTCATAGAAATGCTGGTGGCAAGACATTCCATCTCACATTTTTAATTTATTTTTTTTTAATATCTGTCAAGATACTGTGATCCATGAAACTGGCGGAGATGGGTCCACACTGAGGAATCACAGGGTGCAAACACAGATGGACTCTACTATTAAAAGGTCAGATGGTGAAAACTGAGTGGAATTTTACTTACAGTTTC
Organism: Maxillicosta whitleyi; assembly: GCA_029822895.1. NCBI lineage: Eukaryota > Metazoa > Chordata > Actinopteri > Perciformes > Neosebastidae > Maxillicosta > Maxillicosta whitleyi. The sequence goes on from JAPSES010000258.1 coordinate 10,842,484, forward strand.
ATCAGATTGTAGTTGCCTCCTGCACATGACAAATATCCCACAAGGTGTCGACGTAGCCTACTAGTGATAACAAGGAGCAAAGGGAGAGATGAGAAGACATACGGGGAGACGTAAAATATTGTGCTTCAATGTGCAGATGAAGTGAAGATAATGGGTGAGGAAGAATGAAGTGACAGATGATTTATATAAGAGAGAGGGAATATAATGAAAGTAATACAGTTGGAATACAAAAACATCTATCTGTCTATTGTAACATCCTACATCACATACAAATTTAGACTATTTTGAAAGGCACACATTTCTTACTCTAAAGGGGCTGTATGTAAGAATTATGTTCCAATGGCCCTGAATGTCACCAGACATTAAGGAATTATATTCATTTCAAACACTGATCACACTGACAGTAGTAGTCCAGCTAGAATATTCACAATTAAAAAGCCAAGTGGCAGCCCATAGGTAATGTTTACATTGCCATTTTGTGTTTTGGTCTGATGCTCCACCCATCAGCTATGTCCCAGTCACCAAGTTGGTAGTGTTTTGGCATCCAGGTTACCAGTTCCCACTGCACCTGGAACATTTCTGATCACAAATGTCTGATGTTAATAAACCTAAAATAAACCTGTTATTCCCAATGACATTGTGACAGAGTGAGAAACAAAACAAGGATATGTATAGGAGATGCTTTTGAAACATGAAGACAGCTAAAAGCAGAGAAGAATTTAAATACTGAAGCTCTCACGTGGTCTGCGTTGGCACGGGCTCGCGGTCTCACCAGTCCCGAGCCATAGTCTCTTCACCCGGGTTGCGGCCCCTTCTCCCACCCCAGATGAATTATCCAGACCTGGTTTAAATACCTGCGTAGGATTCATCATTTCCATGGTAGCTCCTTGTAGTAGATGCTCATGCTGGATCCGCCAACCTCAGCGGGAGGGGATACCACGCTCTACAGTATTTAGAATTTGATTGCAGTACCACTTTTGGCCACAATCCTCCATATGACTCCTTTAACCACTCTTCTAAATATGCTCTACCACAAAAACACATTAACTCACAATGTTTTCTTTGTGTCTGTTAAACAGATATATCTCATATTCATGCTGGATTTGAAAAGCTCTCTCTATGGCCCATAATAGAAATGTAATATGTCAGCAAAACGATGTAAAACACAGCCTTTGTCACACTTTTTCATGTCACATCCCACTGCTATTCTTCAGCAAGGGAATGTAAAACAATTTGATGTGTGATATGATACTTTGCTCAGAGGCTGTAATATTGTTTTAAATGTATTTCAATAGTGTATCGCAGATTTCATATGGGGTCCCTGTGGGTGTGGGAAGAGGAAGAATCAGATAGTTGCGGAGCAAAGAGAACTTATTGTATCAGCTGTTGTGGCAGTAGAGGGCTGTAATAACTGCCTACTGAAAGCCTAATCTTCGCCTCAAGGTCCTTTTCACCTCCTTTTTTCATGGCATGCCAAGCAAAACTGTAGGCACAGTGTGCTTAAATGATATATACGCAGCATAGATATTAACCATATAAATGAAACTACAGTCCACTATGTACTTGCATAGTCCCATGCTGGATTGGAAGCAGAAATAGAGGAAAGAAAGTCTGTTAATTAAGCCCCCTTTATGAAAACGCAATGCCTATTAATAGAGAAGAGAAGCCATTTAAATTGGTGTTACCGACTTTCTTTGCCGATACTCCCATAGTAAATTGCACTCGTTCATTATGTTATTTTCTCTATCAGGCGTTTCACTTGGGGAATCTCCGCACATTGTTGTGGTGTTACGGAAGAGAATGAAAATAGATTGTCGCTTAATTAATCAGAGACCACTTAATTACTTGACTTTACCATCTTCCAACGAAAATGAAACACAAGGGAAACATCAAAATCTACTTACTTGCCGCTCTCTCACTGAAAGAATTATAACATAATCTCACTCATCACTAAAGGATCACCATATATTCAGGTCTAAGGAACCTCTGAGGGTAGTTTTAGAAGTTCGGGGAGTAAAGTAAATTATTAAGTTATTTTCAGAAAAAAAAAAAGACTAAACATTGGAACTTCTCGATTTGTCAACTGGAGCTGCGTGATATTCAATGTTTTAAGGGGAATGCAGACACATTGCTGCACCACCTCATTACTTGTCAGGACATTGATAGCACGTACACCCACTAAGTCTGTGTCTGGCAGTGTGTCACATTCCTCTGTGCACTCTAAGGTGGGTAAGGAAGATGAGACGGACACATGAGGAGCGAGGTGCTGAAAGACAGGACAGAAGGTTAGTGAATGGGACGCATCAGTGTGAGTGTGATATAAAACCCATTCATTGCTACACCAGCTGCTGAGACATTAGTACATGTCACTGTTTAACCTCAGTGCTCCTGAGCCCAAAATATTATTCTTTTTTTTTCTTTTTTGTAACACTGATTAATGAAAGAGATGATAGCTTTGATGATGGAAACTGTGGCAGTGATGATAATGTGCACAGAGGTGGTGATTTTAATGATCAACAGAGGACTGATACTAACAACAGATAATTTGAAGCAGGAAAAAAAAAAACGCAAGAATTAGCCCTTGTCTGCTGACTGACACGTAATGCCTTCATTATATTTACACCGTATTTGTTAAAGTCATTTTACACGCGCATTCACATTCGCAAATATGCGAACACCCACACATACAGATTCGTCATAAAACTGTGAACGCCATCCTGAACACCACCAGTAAATTCAGAAAGACAAAGAAGCCCATTTCTGGCATTTTCCATCACATTTGCATTTGTTAATAAAACACACCCAACAAATTATGGGAGTGTGAGCAGAACTGTCTCCCATTCCCTATTTCCTCAGAAAAAAAAAAACAGCAGAGAACAGACATAGTGCCATCATCGTACATCATTACTGGCTGATAAAAGGACTTGGGGCCCCTCTGCCATGTATCATTAATGAGTTAACGCATGCTTGGTATGCCACTGCCACAGCTGTAAACCAGCAGCCTGGGCAGGGTGGGTGTATGGCTGCGGGGGAGTTATAACACCTGCCTCGTAACTCGCCTGGGCTCTGTCTTGGCTTCATTCCATGCTGGGGTCAGCTTGTGTGCTAATCTGCTAATATGGTGGATATAATTGCGATTGAATGGTCGGCAGCGTTGTGTGTCTGGGGGAAGCAGTTGTTCTTCCCCACTGCCAATGTTATGATACTCAATCAGAGGTAATCAGGGCTATCGAACCAATCAGCCTAATGGAATCGGATGGGTTTTAATTCACACACCTGGCTGTTGTGTGTGTGTCTATGCCTTCCTCTTTGGTAAATATGTCGTCGATTTAAGTGTCTCTGCACCTGTTGCACTCTTCCCCTGTGGATTTACATCGAGTATGTGTGGATGTATGGATGTTACCAACTTTGCATAAATGAATGAAGATTTCTATGAACCTACGAGCCTGTGGTGTGTGTTTTATTTGTTTTTCTGTGCATAATCAAATCAATTGCCAGATGTGTTGTGGTAGATGGTAAATATACAAAATCTAGGGCTTTGGAACCTTTGACTAGAGATCGCATCCTTATTCCTGTGGATTTATATGTTTAGGGAATAAAATTGTTTTGGTCACGGTTAGGAAATGATGATGATTTTGTTAAAATATCACTGCATCAATGGTGGATTTACCCACTGGTGGCCTCTGCACTGCCCCCCCTCCATTTGAACATGTAAAATGTTGAAAATAATCTAATTGCTACTGCCAGGATTTGAACCCAGGTCACCAGCATTATAGTAAGTAGCATTACTTATTGAGTTATTCATCCACATGTATTATGGGGTGCAAATGTATGCATCCCATATCGCTCATGTCTTTTGTGTTGGCAATGTGTGTGTGTGTGTGTGTGTGTGTGTGTGTGTGGGGGGGGGGGTGTCTATACATACATACATACATGATATTTCTGATGAGAATCTATATGGTAAAGGGAGTTGAATCTAAACTAAAAAGTCTAATCATGAACTGTCTATTCAAACAGCATTTAGGTCAGCCAGTGACACACAAAGTTGTCAAACATAGACCTATACCTCTATTATATCCTGTTGTGTCTAATTTTAAATGATTTGGAATGCAGTGGAATTTAATGACATAATTGAAGACAGCCTTATTAAAATGAAGTCTTTGTTTTGGTTCCAAAAGTGATTACATTATTGAGCTTTAATTGTATTAAGTTTAGTAGTGTATGATAAAAGAAAAAACCCCACAAAAAAAAAACATTTTTTTATGTGATTTGACACATTTATGATGTTATTATTATTTTTATTTTCCCAGCAGAATGGTCGTCTGGCTGCCTTTCGGTGCTGAACAAATTTGCTTTGCCAAAGGAAACTTCATAAAGTATATGAGGCTCCCCTTGATATTCTACTGTCTTTATTTTGAGTTTCATTTAATGACATTTCGATGCTGAAACATAATATTAATTCTGGAGTTCCGGTATGGAACCCACCATTGTCCTGCATTCCCCACCCCCCCACCCCCTTCCATTTTTTCTGGATCTGTCACTTTTAAATACATACAAAACGAAGCACTTATCTTTTTTTCTGAACCAAGTACTGTCAGAGTCTGAGCATAACCCAACCATGAAATGTTTATAGAATTTTTTATTTATTTTTTTGCTTCAGAAATGATTTAATTACTCATGGTTTATAGAAACGTACAATGGCAACATTTTAATCTGGGAAAGTCTGTCGCCATTGTGCGTGTCAGTTTTTGAAATAGATTTCACTTTAATGAGTTTGTATGGTTGTCTATTTTTATATACTTAAATGTCCATTAATGTCATCATTTTTCTCAGTTTTGTGTACATTTACGTTGGCTGAGTTGTGTATCTTATTGTGAAGGTGTGAATGATTGCCACGCTGTGTTTGCTTATGTGTGTGTTCATACAGTTCATGGCCCCCGTGTTTGAGCCAACACTATGAATCAGAAGAGTTGGCCACAGCAGACAGACGAGTAAAGCAGGATTAAGAGCATCCTCATTTTGGCTAGACAGGAGCTTCAGTTGCTCCTGGGAAAAGCAGCAACAGAGGGAGAAGTGAAAAGAGAACAAACCCTCCTCCTCTTTCTTCTAGTCCTGTCATCTCCTCTCTCTAACTGTTGTGCCCTCCAGCTCTCGATATGTCTTCTTCTCCGCAATGTATCTCTCTCTTCCCCTTTCTTCTTGCTTTCTTATGCTGTCCTGTCTTATGGCACACTCCCTCCCCCCGCTATTGCTTATTTCTCTTTTTTCCCTCATTCGGTTTCTGCACCACAGTGAGCACTTCCTGGCTCAGAGGGGATGGCAAACGGCCCTTTGTGAAGTTTAAGGCAGATTCAAGATTTTTTTTTTTGGTAGGCTGTCTGAGGATCATTAACAAAGCCTTTTCATGAATAGAATTGCAATCTCTTAGGAGGGAGAACTGGACCAAGTGGATATTGACGCAATAAAGATTTATATCCAATACCAAGATGAAAAAAAACGCTCTTTAGAATAGACATGATTGGTTATTAATCAATACTGATTACATTTCAAAGCTAATAGACCAGTGCGAGACACTTAAACAGTGAAAGCCATGATAATAAAACATAAAATTAACATTATTGGGATGGATTTGCTTGTTTAGATGACATAGAAGTCACATTCAGCTTATTCTTTCATTCATGGCAGTGGGATCCGATGTTTTGTTGTAATGAATTCAGATTCAGAATGTTTCTTAACTGTAGGTTATAATTAAGAATTTTACATTTATTTTCTATTTTATGTTTATTTTCACGTGTGTGAGCTTGAGTTGCAGTTATGCTGGGAGCTAAATGTGTGATTTA
>JAPSES010000258.1:10848423-10871670 GCA_029822895.1 Maxillicosta whitleyi
TTATTTTCTATTTTATGTTTATTTTCACGTGTGTGAGCTTGAGTTGCAGTTATGCTGGGAGCTAAATGTGTGATTTATTGTTATACCCTAGTGCAGTGGTAGATGAGCAGAAGAGAATAAGTAAAGAACTCAAGTGCAAGTAGCAAGATAGCTGATCCGAACACAGAAATCTTTATATTGCTGTTATTATGGGTGTAAGCAACTGAGACTGTTGTTAGTTTGTCAACTAACTGGCTCTGGGCGCAAACAACTCCAACATGAACTTCACTTGCATTATTTATCTGTTCATTTATTTTATTTCAGAGGTTTTATGGGTTAAGAGAGAGCCAGCGCAAACCTCATTTTATTGCGTTTTATTGTGCTTGAACTTGAACAAGCACATGCAGATATCTCATGATGCACCTTCTCACTTTAACAGTTGGACAATAACAGTATAATAAAATGCAAAGTCCTTATACTGACACTGCACTTCTGTTCATCTTTTATCTCAAACTAAAAGGCCACTATTCAGATGTCAGAGCAATAAATATGTACTCATACACTTGTAAACAGTCAGATGAACACACATGGTAGCATATAACCATTATCTTATCACATTATCTGTAACTAACACCTGCAGGAAGTTATTATCATTATTATTATTTTTTTTTAAATTGGTGAATCAAATGAATCGATTCACAACAAAAGAATCGAGTGAGTTAAAAGAATTGGATTTCCCATCACTATATTTACAACAAAATGTGTGTAAATCCAAACTAATACTGTTGATTACAAAGTGCTGTAGTTTTAAAGCAACCCCTTACTTTAGATTTAATGACATAATTACTTTGGATGTATTAGTACGTTGTCTTTACAATTAACTGAAACATCTTCTTACATGTTTTTTTTTTGTTTGTTTGTTTGTTTTATCACAAATAACACCCACAGAGTTCGACTATCAGATGATATTTGTCTTTTTTTTCTCCTCAAATCCTTGCAATCCTTCCCTTTTTGTCTTTCATTCTGCAAATACAGAGCCATCATTGTGATTTGTCAGTACAACTGTATCTGTATACCCGTGTATGTCTGTGTTGATGTAATCTTGGTCAGTTGTAACTGGTAATTTCGTTGCGTAAAGTAAATCTGAATCTGATTGAAATAACCACATTTTGAGGAACAAGTTGCAGAACATTTTTAACTAATTTCCAACATCTTACTTCTGAGAGTGTAGGTTTATGTCTTTTAATGTTTATATGCTACCATGTGTGTTCATCCGACTGTTTACAAGTGTATAGTACATATTTATTGCTACATCTGAATAGTGGTTCCAAGAAGAAAACAAAAGAACGGAAAAAAAGACAACTCCGAGCACAGTTAGGAATTTACAGAACCCAACGCAAATTTCCGACATTTATACAATCATAGCACATACTTGCTTCATTTACACACTTGTCAAGAGAAATGAGTATCTCCAGATGTGAACAACACTGAGAAATGTCCTGGTACGTTAAACAAGCGCCCACTGTCTTTGAAGTCTTGTTAAACAGGCTCCCACACTTACAACAGACACTTTGTCACACTCAGGCTGACACTCAAGTATTTGGTCATGCAACGTGAACACACATATACAAACATAGGAACATTCACATAAGTAGAAAGTCATGTTAAGGCTCATCTGAGATTAGAAATCTGATCTACACATCATTCCTGTCAAAGCCAACACTTTAAGGCAACCCTCAGCATTAGATAGACATGCTTAGAGTGAACGATATCTAATATGTACCAGGAAGACTAAGAAACCAAGAACTAAAATCACTCCCCGCAACCTCTTCTTTTATATGTTTATATTTTCCTTCTAACTACCTACCAGTTTGCATTGGTTTGAGTTTCTCCCAGCTTTTTTTTTTTTTTTTTTCCAGAAAGTGACTACCATCATGAGGGACATTTGATCACAGTCATCCCTTTTGGTGCATCCATCTGTCTCACTCTCTTTATTTTATTTTATTTTCCATATGGTGGCATCAATAGTAACTCAAGATGGTTTAGCCTGTGAAAATGACACTGTAAGTTATGCAGATAATTCACAACCTTAAAGCCATGGTAAGTTACAGGATTTGATTAACTGCCTAGCCAACTGTTTCTATTCACAGAACATGGAAAATCAGATATTCTTTGCAGGAAAACAGTCACGATTGGTCTTTCAGGATTTCTCTATTGAATACAAGCCGTTTTGCACAGCAAAAATGCAAAAACCCAATACAATATAGATCGACTCAAGAGCTTGGGTGTAAAACTTATTTTTATTTAGCAACCAAGGCTTATAGCATTGGTATAACTGCTATATTGCTCCTGATGGACCCCAGTGGATGTCGGTGATTGTTTTGAATAAGCAATATATCAGAGGCAATTGCCCTGTAATGTAATTGGCTGATAATGGCATCATGACATCATCTGCAGCCCTCCTCCAGGCAGGACTGAGAATCAGGTTTATTGTGCATGGAGTACTGCACAGGGACTGAGGGTAAATGGAATTAGGACCGTACTGGTAACAATTTCAGTAAAATGAATCCACTCAACTTATTGTAAGGCTCAGCATTTCTATTAATGAAAGAAAAACACCCCCTCTAAGACTTTCACTTTGCATCTATATAATGGAATTTTTCACATTACATCCCTTGATTAAATTTATGAAGGAACATACCCATGTAATATAATTCTTAATCACCACAAGATTTTTCCTCTTTTGAAGTTAACTGTACAGAAAATTGTCACCATTACCCAGAGAAACAGAGAGCTGGGTCACAAATGTTTAATTCAGTGTTGATTCAAATGCACAGACATCTGCTGCATCCATGGCTTTGACTGTACCCGAGGTCTGCTCTCTAATTCAATAAGATGGCACCTTTTGGCTCATAACTCTCTCTTCACTCTCCCTTTCATTCTGAGATATCATTTTATAGAGACCAATGGACAGAACATTATTGATCTGTAACACTTCAACAAAATGAATGTGCTTCTTTTCTGGCTCTCTAGTTCAGCCTGGAGAGACTGATTGGTGTTTGCTGCTTTCACCTTACTCCCCCACTTTCTTATTGTGATTTCTGTCTTATTCAGCTGATGTGTAGCCATGCACAACGCAGTAAGACGAAGGTTGCTGAGCTTGTTTAAAAAAAAAAAAAATCATACACACACACACACACAAAGGTGAAGGAGCATATAGAAATTCAAGCAACACCTGAGTTAGCCATCGGACTGCAGACCTAACAAGGTGAAATGACCCTTTGCACAACTCAGCTTTAATTACCATCCTAAGTGAGTTACTGCATTTGTGGCCTGAACTGAGGTGTGGGTCACACATACAGCATTTATGACATTGAGTATGTGTGGGTTGATATAGGAGAAAAGGTAAGAGAGAAAAATGAAACTACAATTGAACAAATGGCCTAACTGTCATTCATTCACCTTCTATAAAATAAGGAATGGAGAAAATGTGTGTGTGTCTGAAACAGAGTTAAAGGGCTTATCCTGTCATTGTGAAAGTCGGCAGGGACAGCAGAAGAGGTCTCAGGCCAATTGCTTTCTGGGTAGCAGCACCCGCCCACCCTATGCCTCCCAGTGTTTCCCAACCTCCCTTTGAAACACCCCCACTCCTCTAAGCCTCTTGTCACAGGTGGAGGAGTCGCAGAATAATTACCTTGGTTGCTCAGATGCACGCTTCCCCTCCTTGCTCCCATTCTCTCGTTCCTCTCCCCTCTGAATGCATTTCAAACATTCATTTCCATGTTCATTTCAGTTTGGCCCAGGAGAAAACACCTGTCGTGATTCTAAGCTACTGTTTTTTTCTGTTTTTTTCTTTCTCCTTTTTCTTCTTTGGGTCCCCATATCATTGCGTTTGCCCCCACTTGATAGTTCACCCAGTTCAGAGGTAATTACATCTTAACGTTTAACTTGATAGGATGTGAAGATGGTTGAATTGAAATGAGGAGGGGTGGCCAGGTGGAAAACAGCCAATTTCTTTGCGGGTCTGAAGCAAATTTATTTCACTCATGTCACTTTCAAAGTCAAGGAGTCACACCCGTGAATAAACAGGCTGTGTACCTGCATGTGTGTATGTGTATAATATGTACTGAGTATTATTCATAATATACAGGCAACTGATTAAGATTACATTTTATTATTCATGGCGGACACTGAACCTCAGGAACATTTGGAGGAATTATTAAATGGTGATGTTAAGATCCATTCTGCGAGTTGCTGAGACAGTTTGATTTTCTAAAAAACTTTTTTTTTCTTGTTGTGAATACCTGAAAATCAAGCTCTGTATGCCATTTAAAGTATGGAAACAGGGGCACTAGTACCATCCATTTACCATCCAGTTCATAACATCCCTTATGTCTTTTTAATGTTCATGAAATTAGGCATAGTACATCCCTGAAGTCCTTAAAAATAATAATAATAAAAATAAATAAAGTATGAAGATGTCCAAATAACAAGGATTCTACCTTGCATGAGTGATGGAAACCATAGGTGAGGGCTAAATGTAACTCAAAAATACCCAGTGCTGCTTTTGTGACAGTTTTCAAATGATTTTTCTCTATTTTTAATCATTCTTAAATGATTTATCACCATTTACTCTCATATTATGTTCTGTATTGTGCATTTTTAAGTGAAATTCTGGTATTTTCTTACATTTAATGCACTAATCATGTAGATGTACATAAAAGCTCAGATTAAAGGTGAGGATTATTGTAACAGAAACACAGAAAAGTGAAAAAGAACAATTTTTCTGCAAAATCTATCATTCACTGAACATAAAACAAGTATGTCCATCCACTGTCATTGCTCCACCTTCATGGGTTTTATTTATTTTCTTAGTTTATTTGATAGGGACCAGGCACATTTATGAACACATGTAATTGTCAGAATTAGTAAAAACAACAAAAATAATTTTCATCTGCAGTCCTTAAGCAGATAACAGAAACAAAACATAAAACAGCCAACTTTAGTACATCACTCATTCACGCAAAATTTTAAACAATTTAAATACATAATGATGGCATAGACATCAAAACAAACAAATACACAAAAAAAAACAAAACAAAAAAAAACATACAAATAGACTGGTTAATCAATGTTGTAGAAGATGATTGTGCTTCCATGTTCATTACGGAGCCTCTGAATGTCCAAATGGGTCATATCTGATGACCATGAAAAAAACACAAACTGGATTTACCCAAACAATTAGTGGATCAACAGGTATTAAACATTTTAGATCAGTGAATGATTGTGGCCGACAATGGATGTTTGGGTCTTTATGGGTTAATACACAGTGAAGAAATAATGTTTTAATATCCCTGCTGTCTGGTTTACATTCCCACCTCCTCTTCAGGTTCTGCTGCAGTCCCACTGTTCCTCATTCGATGTTGATCCATTCTTTATAATATCTGGCCTCAGCTGTAACCAGGTGTTGCACTTTGTATAGCGGGGTGGGGTTGAGAATGCTTTTATTGCCCTAGTTTATGAAAGCAGTGTGAGGGAACAGGAGACCCCAGCTTTGCAGATTTCAGATGGAGATAAGCGCAGAGGTCCCTCCTTAAAAATTCCAACTGGATAATGGAAGACATTCCCCTTTATGCAGCAGCAACTGGAAAACTCCAGTAGGAGACAGAAGTAAATCATGCAGGCATAATAATCCACCGTTAGACCATTTAACAGTGAGGACAATAACTCATACTCTTAACCGGTTTTGTGTGTGTGTGTGTGTGTGTGTGTACCTCACAGAATGTCTACTGTACATGTTTTCTTTTTTGGGTCGGTTTTCAAACATTCTGTCTTACATAGACACATACAGTACCTGGAGGGGTTACAAAGTTTACAAGGTCATATAGTTCAATTATCATGAACATTAAAAAAAAAGAAATATTGATGTTAGACATATGGTAAACCAGATGGCTCAGTTAGGCCTTTCAGTCCTCCTTCATCTACAACACATTAAATTGTGTGGGTGTTATATGTGTGTGCAGATATTTGTGTGTGATACTGGCTCATTTGTTTCTAAGTTAGTCAATATTCTATATTGGCTAGATATTGCAATGGACTTCTATATGAAATTTGTTGCAGCCAGTGTTAAATGATTAGACTGAGGAGATGATTTAATGTTATTAAATAGGTTGTGAAGTGCACATATTATGTTTTATGGTGTCTATGTCAATAACATTTCGGAGTTATCTTCAGTAGATGACCTTAACTCCCTTAACCATGTGCCTTTTTTTTTTTTTTTTTTTACAGTGGTGTTCATTCCAACCTGTGTGTTATAATATCAGAAGACAATACATGCGTTGGCCTTGTTCTTCACTGTCACTCCAGCATTCCCATGCCTCAGGAATGGCCCCAGTGTGGCGTCCTTATTCCATTGACAGACGAAAGGGCAAGTCAAGCCTCCCACAGTTTCTGAAGGATAAAAGCCAGTCATAATAAGTCAAGGCTGATCCTTGGACTCTGGGCCCCACCAACGAGGAAGACAAAGCGTTGAGTTCTCCTCATAAAGGCAAGTTATTACAGCCGAGAGCCTCACGTAGCTACATTGTCACTCAAACTATACACTGATGGAGGAGAGGGGCCGGACTGTTTTTCTTCACTTAATTCGAGGAAATCAAAGGTATTTTCTCTTTTACCCCCCCACCCGACTTTTGCTCAAGCACTCTCTACCGCATTCGCTTTTTTTTTTACTTTCTCATTACTTCCACTTGCTCCCTCCTCTCCAATTACAGACTAGTCTTTCATCTCCACGGCCAAGGAATGGAGTGATAGGATCAGGAGGAAGAGTAAAGAAAGAGGCTTTGTTGCCCTTTACGTCCCCCTTTTGATGCCCCACCCTGGCCTTCTAATAACCCCTGGGCTACTCAGGTCACTTAAAAATTCCAATACCCTTAATAAGAGCACTGTAAATTTTACAAATTATACACATTACTGTAAAGTCAAAGGGACTCCAGTACAAATATTGATTGAAAAGAGTTAAAAGATTAGGAACTACTAATGAGTAACTAGCAAAAAAATACAACTGACTTCAAAGTATTCACTTCCAAACTCCATCCTTCTTAATTTCTCACTCAAAATAAAAGAGAAGCAATATTTCCCCCAAACAGGACAGCAACACAAAACACTGAAATGGCATTCGCCAGTTGACTATTTGCCTTCATCCGTGGCTTTGTTGCACCAAGGAATTACAGAGTCCAGAGGGTACGCATTAGAGAAACACAATGTGCAAGCTTAAAGTCTCATCAATTGCGGTTTTCTAGCCTACTCGATTTTCTGGCACATTTGAAAGATCAAGTCCTTGGTTGGTATCTTAATGTTGTCCTTGGGTTTATGGAGGCTTACTTTCTGTTAGCTCTGTTGCCCCACAAGTCCCAGCTGATCTATTGCTGAGGTTTTCTTGGTGAAGCTTTCTGATGACATTGAAGTAAATAGAGACAGACAACAAACACTAACAAAAGGGTAACACTATCCATAGCTAATGTCTGAGTGGGCCTCCCCCCTGAGTAATCTGTTTCTTTTAACAAGTTGAAGGCTCCATAAATTCTGAATTTATTTGAGGCTTAGCCTGGCAGTACTGAACTACAAAAATATGGGATCATACCCTGCTCCCCAGTGCAAATTATATTTATCCTTTAGAATTGAGTACTGATGTCACTTTTTGCCTTTATTTTCCCTCTGGTTCTATGCGCATGTCTGTCCAGTCACCAGCATGGAAATTCGAGTTCACTGTGGGCCCCCCCTAGAGCCAGGGTCTTTCCCAAGAGCACAGCCCCCATAGGGTTAGGGTAATTAGACCAGGTGAATAGGCCAGCAGCCTGCTTACAGTGGGGCCTTGTTCCCTGTTGTAGCATGCCCCATTGTCTCAGGGCTGAGGTACAGGGGGAAGGTTTCATTCAGGAAATGGATCAGGGGATGGGACTTTAATTAGAGTCACCATAATTGAGTATAATGCAACTGTAATTGAAGATTCGCTAAAAGGAGGGATTGGAGCATAGTCCAGCACAATGGATTGTCCTGGTGAGGGTCTGAGAGAGGGAGGAAGGGTCTAAATCAGCCAGGGAACACTTGTCATTCCACTGCAAAATAAATAATGTTTGGCATGTGATTGGAGCAATTTGAAGAGAGAGAAAGGAGAGAGAGAGAGAGAGAGAAAAGAGAGAGGCTGAAGATGATGTTTCTGTTTGTATGCAAATACTGGAATTAAGCAAAATGGCTTGGAAGAGTAATTGTTACCACTAGCATTGTAAAAAATATCATCGAAGATAGCCAAATTCAGCAACAATGTATGAAATCATGGATGTGTTCTATATATGCCCATACATGCCCATCTTTGCTCCCCCTCTGACTGTCTTCCCCCAGCCTGTAGCTGTGCTCTCTTCCAGCCTGTTTTTCTCTGGTGCATGGAGCTGCTACAGGCAAGATAAGGCTGGTCTCCCCGAGTTAGGGCTTAGCATAATCCCTCTTCCTTCCTTAGGAAAAAAAAAAAAAAACAGTGCTCAGGCTCATCAACACACGGCTGAAGAAGAGAGGAAGAAGTGATGGAGAAAGAGAGAGAGGGAGAGAGAAGGCAAAAATGGGGGAGGTGAGAAGGGTAACGAAGAAGAAGAAGAAAGCAAGGATAGGCAAACGGGAAATAGTAAGACTGCTGCCACACATTTAGCAAAATTTCACCAGGCGTGAAAGAAGTACAAAGGAATGCGAGCGTGCAGCGGCAAAAGAGAAAAGAGGAGGAACAGTTTTACGTTCCCGATGATCAGAGTGGGAGCTAATCCTTTGACAAGGGGGTCGGGGGAAACCCAATCCCAATGCCCAAAGGCCTGACATGCCTAAAGCTGGCATCCCAACTCTAGTGGCAGGATTCAGACAATGTGTCTGTGAGCGGGTGCCATTTACTGCTTCTGAATAAGCTGGCATGGGCACAGCAGTTCAAAGATGGGGTACAGACAGATTTGCTCTCTACCTCTACACACACATACGCACGGTGTGTTGGAAAAATGGATAAAACAGCTAGGAAAACATACTCTTGATGCATGGATGGGTGTGTTGAAAGATAGATAGATGAATGCATGCACGCTCAGGGGCTTGGTGAATGGATTAGAGGCCCGTGTGCCAGTATCTTTCACATCGGACCTGGAGGTGAAGTTGGCAGGAAGAATTAGATATGAGCAACAGTGAAAGACACATTACTGCTGTCCTATTTTTGTCTCTTGTGAGGTACAGATAGACAAAAGGCAAGCAAAAAAAAAAAGACAAACAGTTGTCACTTGTCATCTTCATTCCTGAAGATCACACAAATACAAAGAAAACCACCGAAGTTGTTATTAAAGTGATAAATCTGCGTTTCCTTGTTACTGGGGTTACTGTATTTTTTTTTAATTTATATCCTTTTACTGTGACTTTCACATACTACAATCTCATTTAGTCTAAAACAAATGGTCCAAACACCAAAAGATTCATCTGATGAATAGAAGAAAGCTCAATGAGTCTGACAGGTGGGACTATGTGTGACTTATTCTGACTTTCTACAGTCAAGATGAAATCCAGGAGGCAAAACATCATTACAGATGGGAAAATAGAACTGCAGTGGCCTTGACACTTCAATAATAGCCCATGATTGAAACGATAGCAAGAACACCATTCCCTGGTAATGTAACACCAAGTGAAAACACAACTGCACCGAATATCCTTTTCATTTTGATGTAAATGTGGGTTCAGCACTCAAGGAAAGCCCAGAAAACATACACATTAGCCTAACATTGTCACTGTCATATTGAACAGATGATGCTTTTGTGACTGGCAGCTATTTGGGATTTGAGGTTTGATGTTTTTAGAGTTTCCTCCACTGTTGCCACAAAACTCAATGGATTCTTTGTTATGTTGCTTAGACAGAAAAATGATGGACTCCAAGGCATGCTAAGGCAGAAAATGCCATTCTCTCACCTAATTTGTTGGTATCAAGAAAAAAAAAAAGTCATTGTTTCTATGTTATAAAATCCTATTATGTCAGAAAGAAAGAAATTTGTGGGTTACCATGTTTACAAAAACTGCACGGTTCATTTTAGTGGAGCGGAACAGAAACACCAGGAAACGTGGCAAAGATCAACTTTACAGTGCATCGCAGTGTTAATCATTTTGCAGAATGGAACACTAATTAAATTCAGATGAGATGAATTTTTTTTTAATCAATTGGCAATCTAGGGATAACATGAGATTGATTGAGAATGTTTCATTATCTACAAACAATTCCCACTGTCTGGAGCCTTGTGCTGATTTGCATTTGTGGTTAAAATCTGCCACATGGTGTTGAAGTTGTTGACAAATGACGATATGGCTATTCATCATGTCATCTCGGTCTGTTTTTGTTCTTTTTAACTTAAGTATGCAGCATGGTTATGCATGTGTGGCTGTGGCTACGTGTGTTTGGTTGTCTTTCTTTTCATGGTAACATTCACATGTGCCAGTGTGTGTGTGTTTGTGTGTGTGTGTGTGTGTGTGTGTGTGTGTGTGATGAGGCTGAAGCATGCAGATGAAAGGATTACCAACAACTGTCGTCTGGAGAGGACAGTCAGCGCTTGGAGCAGGGCAGAAAAGTGGAACATGGAATGCAAAAAAGATGGCAGTAATATGACAAATGTTTTTTTTTTAATCCAATGGTTTATATGTGGCTTTATAGAAGTTTCCTTCTTAATGAATGTCCACCATGGAATGCCGTCCACTGTGGATGTTTTCCTCTTCTCATTGCCACTACATAGCTGAAAGAAACTCAAACAATGGAGAAAAAAAACTGTGTTTTTCAGATGTGTCCTGTTTACAGACAGCACAAACAACAAACAACATGAAAGCCAAGTGAAGATGTACACTAATAAAATAATAAAAGGAATATTAAATTAGTAACAGAAAGGTTGGAAGTGAGATTCTTCCTTAAATCCCACCTGGACTCAAAACCAGTTGTGTTCATTTTAATGTCAGTCACGGTTATAAAAGATGTACCTGCTTTATCAGATTGAACATGGAGTGCTTATGCATGGCATTGATGAAGAATACTTTGGTAAAAACAAAAAAAAACATGTTACATTGTTAAGCTTACTTCTAGAATTTTATTAATAAGGGCTGGATTTTACAACACAGTGTTATGTTTAATGCAATAACACAAATGGTTTATTTCAGAACTTGAGAATTTTAGTCGAAGTTTAGTAAAATGGAACTGCTCAGGACTTATTTGTATCATAATATCAGCAAATTGTATCAATCAGATCTGCATATTCTACCATAGCAGTGAAGTGAATCCAGTTATGTAATAACAACATAAATGGTAAATATCAAAACTATTCTTTAAACACTCTAAATTTAATAGGAAATGTTCGCATTTTCTACAAGGTAAATATGGAATAACCCAGAAAGTTCCTTTGGATTTTATTTATTTTCTGAGTTAGATGGCTCAGAAACAACAGTTGCTTTTTTTTTGTTGTTGTTGTTGACCAGTAGAACCTTTGCTTGTCTCATTGCTCTCTCCGCCTACACATAAACCAATACACCATATCTAAATTTCAAGAGTTCTTGCAGACTGCATTCACAGACTCAGTAAAAAAAAAAAAAAGAAGATAGGAATCAATATAATAGTCTATGGAGACAGTTAGTTATAAAACATGCATACACATAGTGCAAAGACTCCACTGTAACAAGTCCTATAAGGTCAATCAGTAGGTATTCTGCCTGGTTCATTGGCAGGAAACTGTATTCACTCAGAACAATTTAGATTTTTGTTTGTGGAATGATCCTAAATAAAACCATTAATTTTTTAGCTGAAACAGAACAACTAAATGCCAGCAGAATTTCACAGCAGTGACACACAGTAGTGGTGAATATACTCAAAATGTTTGCCTTTTGTTTTATTTATTTATTTTTAAGTAGCCAAGAAAATCATGCTGTTTTAGAAAGTGACATGTGAGACTACTCTAGTTTACTGAAAAATGCAACAGTAGTATTTGCTCACTATTATAAAATTATCATGACTTGATCAGGAGCAGTTTGTAGGTATTACTGGTCACACAAGCAGCAGCGTGAATGTAAATATATTCAACATGAGGCAAACTTAGGATAACGTTAGCCTTTCATAACGTTAGCCTACCCACACAGTTGAACTATTGGCTATTTCTCCTCTAAATGTGCAGTCATATAACCAATAGTTTAAAACAGTGACTCATCCTGAAACCACCTTAGAACTTGCTCAGAATTATGTATTCCATGAAAGTAGGTTCTCTCAATATATGTGACTCACTTAAAAGACATTTATTCTGCCTTTCTTTCTTGTTCACATTTCCAATAATCACACATCTTTCAACAAGATGTGCAGTGACTTGTCAATCAGCTGGGGTGGCACTGGCACCTGAGGTGTCCAATCAGGTTCCACAGGTGGGCGGAGCTAGTTAGCCACATTTTCCTCAGAACAGCCTGCCCTACTCTACATTTGATTGGCTCATCAGCCCTCATACCTAAAGTTAACCAATCTAATCAGTGATGACAGTTAGTACTAGCCAATTAGAGGCAGAGTAGGGCGGGTCATGGCTTCACCATCCAAAGAGGAAAAATGGGCAATTTAGTTCAGATACTACTGGATGGTGCGCATCAGGGGGATTTTAGAAGTTGGTATGTGCAATGCTGACTGAAAAATAAATTGCTATACTAGTGCATGACGCTGGACTACACACAGGTTGTAAGGTTGTAGATGCAAGATGCACATTCATCTGATGAGAACAGGATGTCTGTCCACACCTAATATTCAGACGTGTCTTAGTTCATCAGTCAATTTAAACAATCAAATGAATGTATAGAAGATTATTTTCATGCAAACAGGAATTATACATTCATAGTCATTTCATTGGATTCATTAAAATTGCTCTGAATGCAGTGTATAGTGCGTATAGTGTTCCTCTATACAGAAGTGGTTATAGATTTCAAAACATATTGATCTGCAACATTCCTCAACTGAATAGTTTTATTATATGGTCCATCTACCTGTTCGATTTATTAGATTTAAACAGCAACATATCCTAACCAATTAATAGAAAAACTGACAGATATGGCAGGATCATCCCATATTTGACAGCTTGAATATTAGAGAGGTCAAGCTGGATTTGTTGTCTTTCCTGACTTGGCTTCAACAGAACCTGATGTGAATGCAAAACTCCTCAGAAAGCCATCATGTTTGTCTCACAGGAAAACCTGTATCTCGAACGTCTATCAGCATTAAATTACGGATCTCCAGGATCAGTAGTCAGGTCAACAGTCAGATTGTGGTGTATGAAATTTCAAGTCCAGAAATAGCTTTGTTCCAAACTATTGTGTTCTGTATTGTACTGTCAACGCACATAGAATGTTAGCTACAGTAATTTCCTACCCAGACCACGATAGCATGATGTCCTATTTCAGCTTTGTAAAAAAAAAAAAAAAAAACATAAGAGAGGTAATAACTGGATTAATTTGCATTTTATATACATACATACCGCTAATCAAAAATGTCTGCATTACCTTGCTGATTAATTCTTACAGCAAAATGTGAACAAATGTGCCTTCATGAGTCATATTCATCTAAGGTAAGCAAGTTATTAACCTATAATATACAACATGTCTAGCTTGATTATTATGCGAATTTGAAATTATTCATGACCTATCTTTACTGCAAAGTTATTCATTATTTGCTGGCAGATGTAACACATTGGCGGGGATGGGGGTGGTGGTGGTGGTGGTGGGGGGGTCGCCTTTGAACATGAAAAGAGTATTTTAGTCACTACTTAAACAATGATGTCAATGCAAACATTTCATTGTCTTCTGAAATATAAAACTCGAAACATGAGACGTGAAGCTTTGCAGCAATACCACATGACATCCTCCACATGTCAAACTTTCAACAGGTAAACTAAGACTATTCAGCTACCCAATCCCTAGACTGGATCTCTGCACGCACACACACGCACACAGACACACACATACACAAAATAGAGTTTAATCTTTTTTGAGAGCTGCCATTCTCCTCCTCTTTAAGCAAACACTGACTCACCTCCAAATGCAGGGCACAGTGCCAACTTAAACACACATATGATGTGGCACAAAAAAAAAAAAAAACCAGCAACAATTGATGCAGACAACTCTTGACATTTCTACCAGGTGTGTGGAAAAAAGAGTTGTTTTTTTTTTTTTTTTCTAGTGCTGTAATTAGCATGTCTATGTGATGTCAAGGCAGCACGTGCTCCTCACGCACACAGAACAAAATAACGACAGTAGGTGATTAGATCATTATGAGAGCGGGTTAAAGGCAAACCCTATTTTCATATATGTATAACAGCTCTGCTAATGTTTGCAAATCTTTCATTGAATGCTGTGGTTTATATATGATGGATCTAAAAGTTTAAAGCAAAACAAAACTGTTGATATCTAACTAAATTCAGATGCAGTCATATTAAGTGCGTACTGTCAGTAGACATGCAGTATTTTTTGTTATCGAGCTAATCTCACATTCTCAGGATGGTTCAAAGTTGATGGGCTGCTATAAAAATGTATTAGCTGAGTTAATCATGAAAGATTTGGAATTGCAAAGCCTTGAGCTGAACTTTGGTTACCTTTTGTATGGTGTTGTCAGTCAAAAACCGCCTGCAGTTCTTCCTTTTGGGAAATCTAGGGAGTCATCCATTATCTCCTTTCATACTCTTATATGTCAGTCTGGATAAGCTTGATGCCTAAAATAAGAATGTAAAATGCAAAAACTAATTACTTGGACAGTTGTCAAAATGTTTTACTCCTCAGACTGAACAGGATTGACATTGACAGCTTTCTGCACGCTTGCTTCAAGCATACCAGGAATTCAGTGGTTTTTAATCCTTGCTTTAGGTTATCAAGCAGACAGGTGTGGATCCATTGAAAGCTCTGCGTGTTGTTAGGAACAGATCCCAGTGTGATCACGTCAGGAGTTCGTGTTGGCAACATGTGTGAGCCTACCTGAGGTGGAAGTGATGCCCAGAAGCAGAAGTATGAGCCATGTGGGGAGGAGCTGTTTACTAACTCTGCATGCATGAGCTACACAGCACAACAGGGGGCTAATTGGTGGCAGGAATTTCACCATGGTAGGGTTTTTGTATAAGGATGAAGATTAGTTTTCGTCTTTTTTTTTTTTTTTTTTAACTTGCAAAATGAAGCATAAAAATCAAAATGTTCATTAATGAAGTTTGGAATTTTTAGATTACTGAGTTTTCAGAGATGTTATGCCTGTCTGTGTTTGTTTAATTCTGGTAGCTGTTGTTTTTCATACTCATTGGATGCTCATATTCAGCCATCAAGTTGCAAAGAAGCTGCAAAAACAAAAATAGTCACATGTTATATAACAGAAACTGAGCAAACTCCAACTCTGAGTTTCCCTTTTGGATCACTACTTGAAACTTTTCGTTTTCCACTCTTATATCTCTCATTTAACATGTATTATTTATTTAGTTTCATTGTAATGTATTTGTTTTTCTTTGTCCAGTGTACTCAATTCTGGTTCTAGTTATTGGAACCATTATAATTATCACCATGGTTGTTTTTCATTATTGTTGTTATTAACCCCTTCACTCGTTCCTTCTCTCCTCCCTCTCTCTTCTTCTCCCCTCTGTCTCTTCATGTCAGGTCCAGCCAGGGCCGTCGCAAGAGGGAGGCGGGGCCCTGGGCAAACTTTACAGATGCGAGGCCCTTTTCAGGATAACCTATTTTTCACGTGCTTTCGTAGTTAGCATGCAATTTGCTGGGAGAGTTTTAATACCTCCTTCTTGTCTTCCCCAAAGTTCCTATCGGCCAATAAAACAACATCTCGGCTTTACCTGATGAACATCATACTCGAGAGGACAACTGCATCAATAACAAAAATGAAATGCACAACTGAAACGATTGGCAAGTTGTGATAGTTTTCCCCCTGACTAGTTTAAATATAGCCTATTCGTCATTCCCACCCCTTTCGATCTTGTTTCGTGTAAAACAACGTTTATGTATACTGACATGAAATTCAAGCGTTTTATTTTTTACAGACATTAATGTCTTAGCCTACAAATGACCGCATGAAATTATTAGATAAACAAAACTCATTGGTCAAGAGCGAGGCCCGTCACAGCCAAGTCACAGCGCAAGG
The DNA here is from genome assembly GCA_029822895.1 of Maxillicosta whitleyi. Taxonomy (NCBI): domain Eukaryota; kingdom Metazoa; phylum Chordata; class Actinopteri; order Perciformes; family Neosebastidae; genus Maxillicosta; species Maxillicosta whitleyi. Next base: position 10,864,592 of record JAPSES010000258.1, read on the forward strand.
CCCTGGGAGATGCCCCCCCCCTTGCGACGGCCACGGGTCCAGCATAGAAATGCCTTTCAGAAAAACTCATAATAAAGACAGTAGAATATCAAGGGGAACCTCATATACTTTATGAAGCAAATTTGTTCAGCTCCATGCGTTGATGACGCAGAGACAACTCTGTGACCAATGAGTGGGCTGCAGTGTTTACAAGTTACATTTTAATATCTCTTCACCCATTTTGGAATCTCAGCTGAGTAAGTACAAGAAAACTAGTGCCGAGTACCAGATTCCAGTTTCTTTTCCGTAATGAAAACACAAAAAGGCAGAGTCGAGTCAAGTCGAACTGGTACCACATAGTGGAAACATAGACACACACAACATATACTCATGTACCAGTGTTTCCTATCTTTCTACTGTCTCTGAGAAAACCACCTCTGGAATATGTGTCAATATGTTAATTTTGATTTGGAACTTTCTCCCATTTTCCGTCTGTACCTTGTAAATTAATGAATGAAAAATCTCAATCTCTGCTGTCTGAATGGGTTATGTTAGCTACCAAGGTTCTAAATCCATGGTGAAACTGTGTGTGTGGGGGGGGGGATCTTCGGCCTTTATCCAGCTTTTATGAATCCACTGTTAAAGAGGCGGGATGATGATCAGTGTGTCATTTTCTTGTGAGTTTCTCCGTTGTTGCTCTCTGCCCAAACATTTCTCCTGTTCTAGTCACGAAACAAATGAAAAACCAATTCGTTGTGACAGGTATTTCTCGTTTAGTGCTCTAGGTCCTGAACAAAAGCTGAATGTAGGAGCAGGGGGAGCGTGAGAGCTGCTGAACTCAACCTGGACCTATGTAACCCAGTGAGGGAAATAATACAAAAAGGAATTGGGGTTCTAAATGTTTAATACAATATTTCATGTTCTATGTTTCATGTGTTATGTTGACAGTTTTTTTTTAAATTTTATTTTCCACATTGTTGAGAAGTTATAGTTATTTTCATTTTGTGAATGTGACATAAAAGCAAGTGTTAATGTTAAATTAACCTGAACCTGAGTTGTGTCGTGAAGTGACCAGCAGGGGGTGCTGGTGGGTGAAGAGCTGGGTGGAAACAGGCGGCGAGGAGGAAGAGAGAGACCGGCGGAGACGGAGGTTATGAACGAAAGCAACAGGAGTAAGGAACAGATCATTCAGAAGTTAGAGGTTCATTTTTAAGTGTGCTAATCACATGGAAGAGGACGTGAGACTGTCTATCCAACGCTGTCTATTGAGCGGAATAGAGTGTGTGTTGGAGTGGAGTGCAAGGACAGTAGCCTTTTAGCGGTTAGCTTTGTTAGCTTAGCATGGCGTTCCAAAGTTAAAGAGCAGCCTTTCTTAATCGGACCACGGGACGGGAGACTGGTGGGTAGCTGTTTGGGTTCTTCCACTTCTTCCCTGTGCAAGGAGAGGATATCTCATTTTCGCCTTCTGGACTTTTCACCATAAGGAGTTTTTTTTTTTTTTTTTTTTTTAAACTTTGAACGCGGCCCTGAACTTCACAGAAGTACTGTCCGCCATTTTAGACGGGATTGGAACAAAGGAGCCACGGAGTGGAGACCACAAAGACATTCAGGTCTGAAACTTTAATTTCTTGTTATAGCCTACTATTAGTGCCGGTTTAGGGCTTTTACATTGTATGTGTATGTGTATTGTATGTGTGTCTAGTGGGTTCACATTTATTGTCTGTCAAATTGAAGTTTCTGACTTGTTGATTGCTTGCTCAATCAGTACTTCAGTACTATGCAAGTGTATATTTTATTTCTTTGGCTATTAGTATTTTATCATAAACGGGAAAAGGTATTCTCATAGTCGGACATCCGGGTCAGTGTCACGTGACCTGTATAGCAACCAGAGGCGCCTTTTTTGACTAGGAGAAAGTGGGTCAACAAGTGAGTGAAACAAAAGAGTTTGCTTGCTTGTTATTTGGGTCAAATCTTTAGTAATGCCTAAAGGGTGTTGTGTTCCGGGTTGCACTACCAATGCAATAAAGAATAAAGGATTAAAGTTTCATATTAGCACACCATTTGTGGCCTGAGTGAGTTTTAAGTTGATCCGTGCAAGAAGCAACGTCACATCTGTCTTTCTTTGTCTCGTCCTAGTGAGCCTTACCAGACAGCCTCACAAGCCCTTTTCATGGGCACTTCACCATTTCACTTTGTCAAGGGAAAACCAACACCACTACACTCATTTCCTGAGAAATGGCTTGGCTATGAAGTTCCCGTGAAGCGCCCATGAACTGATTGCTTATTAACCGTGTTATTAACACACTGTTTAATACATTTTAAGGCTGTTACGGGCGATTCACCGGAGCACTGTAAAACATCCTCAGAAAAAGCCGCATGTCTGCTCGTTTCACTTTGTCGAGGGAAAACCAAAAACACAACACCCATTTCCTGAGAAATGGCTTGGCTACGAAGCTCCGGTGAAGCACCCGTGAAGCACCCGTGAAAAGTGCTTGTGAGGCTGTCACTCATTTTATGGCTGTTATCTAGCAGACACTAACAAAAAAATTAAGCTAAGAAACAGCAACATTTCAAGTGGATGTAAAGCATGTTTTACTCCAATCAAATATGGCACCTGAAGTTGCTGGGAAGGTCACGTGATTGTGATGTCACGTTGACTATGAGAATATCTGGTTTGATTACTAATTTTGGTTAGAACTGAGCAACACAATCTTTTTTTTTTTTTTTTGATAAAACAGTTGACCAATAAGTTTTTGCATTTACAGGACCCAGGGAGTTGCTCTCTATTAGAAGTCAGGGAGCAAGAGCACTAGACCTATGTCAGAGTTACAGTAAGCAGCGGCGGTAGGAAATAAAATAAGATCAGATATTTAACCCAGTAAAGCCTGAACCATTCAATCATTAACAGACCCTTTATTTGTCCTTCTGAACAACAACAACAAAATCTATTTCTGTATGAGTTAAAATTTTGTATCATATTTGCTACTTCGGGTCTCGATGCTCTTCCCCATCTTTTCCTATTAATGACAATCTTGTAGTGTCACTGGATAGACCTCTGGTGAATGAATTGCTTCCCCCTGGTGGATTATCTGTGTATTGCATGTATCTAATTGTATACATCCGGTTTTTTCAAGAAAAAAATCACACCGATCATGTAGAGGGCTTCAAAACTCATGCCTCAAATATGATGTGTTTGGCATTACAGGGTTAAACGATTATATATTAACTGTGACAAATGAAAGTAGATTACTGTAGTAATTCCTCTGAAGTCATGCATGGTAAATTGTTTACTGGTGTTGTCCTGCAAGCACAGAAATTTGGCTTACCTTTCACTACACTTTTTTGAAGCTTGTGAGGAAACAGGAAAAAAAAAATCTTCTGCTGACATATTTTATCATGCCCTAACTACACTGTAAATTATGCATCTGGTTTGCCACTCATTATTCTTATGCAGCATTGAAACAAGGGACCATTTTGGGGGTATAAGCCTCAGTGCCTTTCTTTTTCTACTTCAGTCTTTTCTTTCCTTTTCTCTATTTTTCATACTTAACTGTACTTATCAGCATAATTAAAGAGTCCAAATCCGCTATCAGAGGGCTGAAGTGATAAAAAAAAAAAAGAAAAACAACTGAAAAAACAACTGCATCTTGCTTTGGAGGGCAAAATGACAGGATTTACACTGGAATTCTCTGATCACGGGGAATTAAGATCAGAAATATGCTGACTCGAAAGCTTATAGCACTGGCACATGTTGGGATGGTGAGGAGGGGTGGGGGTGGGAGAAACTTACATTATTCATATACTTATGTAGGCTTAGGGTACGTAGAAAAATGAATTAATGTAGTGTTATAACTGCATAGCTTACAGCAATAAAATAATCAGTGGAGAGCCTATGCCAATAGTTATACAACACAAGCCTCCATATCTTCACAGCTCACGTGCATGTTCTTGACTGTATTAATAGTGTGTGTGTGTGTGTGTGCAAAAATTGGTACCAACATATGAAGTCATCCCTTCCCACAATGCTAATTTACATGTTATGACGGCAATAGACAGCAGTGGAGAAAATGTTACATTCTCGCTTTTAGGAGGAACTCGTACTACTTTGAAGGCAAGTAAAAAAAAAAAAAAAAAAAAAAAAAAAAAAAATCCAACAGATGAAATATTAGACATGTTTGGTCAAGTGAAGACTGGAGGAAAACAGTGTTTATTTGGTCCAAGTTAAGAAACAGTGCAATCACATTGACAGACTCATCCATATTTATGAGGCTTCTACTACAGACAAAAAGGCAAAAATCTGAAATGAAAATTACAAATGCATGAGATTCCTTAGTTCTAGCACCTCTACCTCAACCCTCCTTCCCCCTTACCTGTTCCGTATCTTCACACTGTTGTGTTTCCTCTTTTCAGTGTTTGTCTTTGTTCTTCACATATTTTACCTCACCCTTCCTCTTGTTCTTGCTCTGTCCATCTAATTATGCATCAGAATTTATATATTGTCATAGAGCAGCTGGTATTTTGCCATTTTGCCTACCAGTATGGAAAACAGCTATAACTCAACATTGCTTTACTTTAGTTGAGAATATTAACATTTATGCCAAAACAAAGCAACTTCAGGACAGTATACAGATTTATCTCCTACTATGAGTGTCACATCATGATAAAGCAACAGACATTGCACTAAAAGGATTGGGTGCATCTGATGCATTTAACTTCATCTGCTGCATTATTGGTTAAAGCTATTGATTTTCCTTTCATGATATGGAGATTCATTCGCACAGAAGTGGACATCTTATCCCAGACAACTTTTTAACCTTGAGAAATATGCATGCCCAGCCAGTCCAGAAAGTGCGTTGTGTCCAGAACTAAATTGATGAACTGGCATGCATTAGCATAGTATGAGTGTTCCCCTAGGGAGCGCCAGTAGCCTGAAGCTGTTAGCGTTGCTTACTTGTGTTTGTGAGTGCGCGTGTGTGTCCACATGCGTCCGAGTGTGTGGGAGAGACACCTACTCTGTGTGCCTGCGGCCCCTCTTGTGCAGGTGGGTGGATGCATGTACGCCTGTCAAGAGCACTTGGAGAGAAGCTGCCAAGGTGAGAGCGAGACTGACCCTGGCCACCTGTCCCTGACACCCACCTCACAGCTCCCTCCCTCCCTCTCTCTCTTTTTCCCCCTGTCCTCTGTCTCACAGTCTTTCTTTTAGACACAACTATTGCTCTTTACACAGGTGATTGATTAAGCCAGAAAGCCCCAGTGTTTAGGGCTGGAAGGGGGTGGAACAAGGGAGGAGGGGGTAGAGGATGAATGACCATAAACGCAGAGCCTCTGTCCTGGGTTAGTCAGGTCTGACCAGAACACAAGCAGACAACACCTGCATCCGGCTGTGGTGTCACTTAAGTAACACTGCAGTAAGGAATGCCACAACCCATCAACCCCTGCAGCAGCAGCTCAGCCCTGCTTTACTTAATCACACACTATTAATAGCAATGATTCAAGGTTTGTCTGGGATGATGTGCTGTGATTTTGTGATGGGAGAGATAAAAATGTGTTCATGTCAGGGCGAGTTTCTAAGATAATCAGATGTTTTGTTTTTGTAATACAACCCCATTTTTCGTCTTTTTTTCTTGTCAAGGGGAAGAGGTTTGTCTGTCATCTGCTAGTCAGGGAGATTTCCGTTGATTTTTTTTTTCTTTCCCACCTAGTTTCCAAGCTTAGAGAGCCTTGTTGACACGAAATGGAGTGAATCCATGCAGGATGAAAGGGAATACCTTGTCTGGTTGCAGAACAACACAGGGTTGTACCACTTTCAAAACTCTGCAGACTTGGCATGAAAATGGCCACCGTCTCTGTGTTTATGCTTCTCTGAGACTTGTGAAAATAAACACTGTCCTTGGCAGCTGAAGTACCACCAGCTCACTGCCACATAACGATTAAACACATCTTTGGAATCATGATAGTAGATGTAAATCACAAAAGAAAACAGAGTTTTAAAGTGGTTTATTCTTGCAAATATAAATCAAAAATTGAGCCACTTCCTGTGTTGCTAAATCTGTCATATCTTATGGGGGAAAACAGACAACAAAAGAGTAACATAAAAAAAAAAACACATATTACAAGCCACAAGCACTTTATTTACACAAGATGTGACTCAGGCTGAGTCTTAACTCATTTTTCAAAGGTGGAAACCACCGAATGCTGCTCTCCAAACCTTCAGTCTTCATTTAATCAATTTAATCAGGTAATCTAATAAACTGCCATGATGGGATCAAACAAACTGACGTCTTACCTCTAAAGTAAATTAATTTAAACTTACAAAGTATGCCATATCAGTGTGCAAATGTAAATAAATATCTCCTACACTGATGGACTGAAATATGAGTTCTAAGAAAGATAGCTTGGGGACAACAAATTATTCAAGACAATGTTGTAAATGTCAGATTCAAATCATAATTTGTGCTGGCATTCAGAGCCATTTCACAGTGCGGCAAATACAAAATTATTTTTCATATGCACCCAGTTCATATGCACATTGAATTGCTCAGGTCTGGGCCTTGATGGCTCAAAATGTTGTTTTGTATGAATAAATGACCTGAGTTAAAATTCTGATGGCGAACACAGCATCCTATGGAATATAAGCATGTTCAATTAACTGTTATTCATCCCCTTGCTCCACTGCAAACTTCTTTATTTGACAATGTAAATCAGTACTGACTTAAGCATTTGGATCTGCAGGGAAATACTGTGAGAGGAGATAGTGATTATATAGAATGTATTCAGATCATTAAAAGTCATAAAAAAATTTTGTAATGTGTGCCATCAGGCTGATAGAAATGTCTTTGCTGTAAAGGCCTAAGATCAAAACATGGATGGGTAAAATATGTGCTACTGTATTAGCTCAAATGGTAGAGCGCTCGCTTCGCGTGCGAGAGGGAGTGGGATAGATGCCCACATCCTCCAATAGCAAACATCTTGGTGGTTGCAAGCTTGATACCCTGGACCAGCCTTGAGTTCTTTGCTCTTGAGCAAGGCACCCAAACCCCACCCGACAGGGAGATCACACAGCGTGCAATGTATGTTTTATCAGATTTCATAGGTTCACT
>JAPSES010000258.1:10871770-10900318 GCA_029822895.1 Maxillicosta whitleyi
ACTTTTTGTACCCCCCCCCCCCCCACTCTCTCTCTCTCGCTCTCTCTCATCTTTATTTACACTTCATCAATCTTATCAGTCTTAGTCTAGTTGTCAAATGGATCACAAATCAAGTAACAAAGCTTTTGACATCTACCTCGTTAAGCTTCTTCAAATGTTGAAGTTTCTCTTTGTTAAGCAACGGGTACTTGTTTTTTTTTTTTGTTTTTTTTATTTATTTCCATGCCCTGTCACAGGCAAAACATATAAGTAGAAGAAATGTGAGAAAATTGGTAGTTTATTTCATTTTTCAACCTTGTGCCGGCATAACCAGAGGTGGTCTGGTCTGTTGTCCAACTTAAAAAGTATTATGAAGAAATAATATAAGGATGGATATAAAGAACTTACTCAACAATTTGTATCAACTGTAAAAACTCATTTACATTATACACAATGCATGAACTCGTGGTTTTTGTCACTGCTTTATTAAATAATTGAGAGGACTTGTGCTGTATTTGTGGGTAAATGTGTGACACTACAGCAAACATCATGAGCAAAGTCAAATATCTTTTGACTGACATCATGCTATTCCCCGTGAACCAAGGTTAAATTGTTCTATTGTTCTGTTCATTATCCAGTCGATAGTCATGACAGTCAATAACAGGCATAGGCTGACACCATTGACCACTGTGGTTCCGAAATGAAGCCATTATGTGCTCCTTGACATGTTGAGGGTTGGTATCATTTCTGAATGACATTAATGATTTCCTCTGGTGTACCATAATGTCTCATGACTAAGAGTCACAGTCAAGAGTGTTGAATGCTTTCTATTTGTCATTGAATGTGTTGTTCAGAGAGTTATCCTTCCAGAAATGTTGTTTGTGGATCTCTTAATTCATAATGTCATATAACACAGAGTCGGAGCCTTCTTGAGTCATAAGAACGGCATTCGGTCAGTTTGTGTTGCAAATGTCTTAAAGTAAGAAAAACAAGAAATCCTACCAAGTGATGCCTCAAAACCCTTCTTTTCTACAAATGAAAATGTCAATATTATCCATAAAACACTTACTGGCTGTGTTGAAAAGTTCTTTGTAAATTGGTTACATTCCTGTTAAATTTAAGACAGTCTGTGTTCAACCAATACTGAAGAACCTCTTTTTTATACTCAACTATTTTTACTGATTTTAAATTTAACTTTACAAGAATAAACAAACAAATTTAACATTACACAACAACATATGTAAACAACACCTACATTACACAAACACTTAGGTGGATTAAAAGATGTCTGAGGAAGATTATACATTATGAAACCATATTACATCACAGTGCCATTCAGTGTACTTTATATCTTAGGTCACCATCTTTATCCTTTCTCCATTTTCAATATGCTGCATTAAAAGCTTCCGACTCCATAATGAATTCATTTACCTAACCCTGTGAGAAAAAAAGCATATGTGTAATATATACATGCCTTATTCTGTGTTGGTGAATGAATTCATAGAGCACAATGCACACATACACACTCACACACCGGTGAAAACATTCCTCAGTACTTGTTGATATATCCACCAAGAAATGCCCTCAAATGAATGGTATTGATTTGTTCAGCTTGTTCAGTGGAGCACAGCAGCATTGGAGCCCATTTGAATGGAAGTCAGCTTCTTTTAACAGGCCTGCCTGCCTGCCTCTCTGCCCTGGCCTCCCTGGCAGTTATTGGCATGCTACGCTTATTGATGTCTCAAATGCACGCTTTGATTTTTCCTCCGTCTGGAAACTCTGCACCGTTTAAAACTTTTAATCGGTTGCATGCTTGTACTCAGGGTTATCTACAAGGGCTGAAAGAGAACGGTTAACTTTGTCTAACCTTTTCACAAACCACAATCAAATAAGCTGGAATCAATTCAGAATTAAAGTGTAAGTTCATTAGTGAGCAGTGGCTGAAATCAGATTCTGAAGCATGCGCTTCCAAACAAGGTTACATGCTAAAAAAAAAAAAATACACTCACAAATACTGTTTTTTTTTTAAGCATTCCACCATGACAAAGGATCAGGAGTGAATGGTTACAGAGGTGATAAATAGAAGAATGTGTGCCTGGAGTTTTGAGAGTTACATTGACTCTAAGTGGGACTTTCAGGACCAAAAGCTCTATGTCTAATCACCACAAAACCAGAAAATGGACAAACATGTGGTCAAGGCAAGGCTTTGTTTGTAAATATTTAAGCTTGGAAGTTGTAAAAGGAGACTGAGGAAGGTGCTGGGGGGCACAATTAAGGCTGGTAACAAAAAGCCAGGTCCCTTGTTCATTTACCCCCCCCCCCTTCCAAACAAGCCCACTGCCTCTACAAACCCTTCCTAAGAAAGCTGTCTACCAAAGTTAAGGGCACCCACTTCACAGAGGGGCCAACAGAGGTGAAGGGTCAAAGTTTAACTGCAGCTCTTTGGGCTGAAACTAACGTTGATGACAAGTCGTGTTGCTGATGTGCCAACACTGGAGGTCAAACAGACCCTGGTGGAGGTTTGGGCTCTTCATCACTTTAACTGCAGGAATAACAATCAATTTGTCATGTGTCGAACAGGGGGCTTTCATTTAGTTGACACCACCTTGTGTATACCCACGATTTGCCTGGAATTGTTTTTGGAAAACCAGCCTTTCCTCTTAAAAAAAAATTATTTATTCCAAAAATAAATAAATAAACAAAAGGTGCATGACAAATGGCCAGTGTGTATTTCTGTACCAAATATATTTAACAGCACTTTGTAATGCTAATAATGTCAGCTCGTAGTGTTTTCACCTTTGTTTCCGTACATATAATGGTTTTGCATTAGATATTTGGTGGTAATATAACCAATGCGCCATCTATTTTGAATCAGAAAAACATGCGTACACAGACACAGTGTTGCATCTGCTAATGCGTGGCCTTTGATTATTGATGGGCCATTTGCAGACAGCCTTAACTGCACAATATGTCTCACCATTACTTTCCTGACCTCATTCTGGCTTGGGGACAACATTATTCATGTAAGAGCCGGAGGAGAGGAAGAGAAAGAGGGATGAGGCCTGTGGGGGAAATGGTGTGCGTTTGAGTGTGTGTGTGTGTGTGTGAGAAAGGAACAGAGGTCTGTAGAATCATCATCAATAACCTACCTCTCCTTCTTGTATATAAAGAAATGAGGGGGAAAAAAAGAGGGAATAGAGGAGTGAAGGAAGAGTGACAAGAGGGCTGTAACAGGGTCATGCAGGGGCAAACACTAGTCTAAAAAAAAAAAAAACCTGTCCAAATGCTATTTTAAGTTCCTCGTTCCTCTTCTCTCCACAGCTTGGGGTAATTTAAGAGTGTCCAAACCCAGACAGTGTGCAAAGGAAGTAGCATTCATCACCTGAAGAAGACACCGGTGTTCACAAGGAAAGAAGGATGAGAACCCGAAGAGAAGCAGGAGAGAGTGGGACTGAGAGAAGGAAGATAGGGTGCAACAGAAGGAGCCACTATCATCTTGCATCAGAGCGCATGTATCATGTGAAGTATTACCATACCTGTTACCATGACTATGCTCTACTCCATGTGCCTGTATATTCTAGCAGTGTCTGTTCAGTTTTTAGAATATCAAGTTCAGGCCCTAATGAGCTTGACACACAACATAACAAGGAAGAAAATACCAGATGGATGTGCAGAAGTGAGTCAATAATCAGACAGACATCTGAAAATACTTGTTTAAGAATGCAAACTAGACTTTGTTCTGTTATGCATGGTTAGACCGTGAATCACCACATTCCGACCTCCCAGGATTAAAAAAAGTTCATCAGTAATGTCAAGGCATTATAACTCCGTATTTTATAACCATTAGATTTTAATGCATCTACATCAATAACGTTAGGTTCCAGGACCTCTGTCTTATCAATAAGATCAATACTTTAATATAATACCTTAAAAACTTGTTGCATGTGACCTGATGACGTGTTTTCTGCCCCCTGGTGGATTATCATCCCACTAAAGCCAGTGAAACGGCTTTTTCGTTGGGGTTTTTGTTTTGTTTTTTTTGGCCTTTTTCAATATGGCCGCTATTGTTAATCATCCACACACTTTTTGCAGGAACGACCATTAATTTTCATAAAGTTATGTTAAGAAGAATCTGTCTATTGTTATTCTTTTTAAAAACAAAAAGTACTGAAAAAACGTATAGTTACTTGATAATTGAGTCCTTGATATGACATATTACAGCCAAATTGTGTTGGAAACGTATCAAATTTGGTCCTGCAGGCACATGAGGTGCTTTATAAAAATGCCTGATGTATCAATAAAAAAAAAAACATTTCGTAAACAAAATTATATAGCACAACGTGTTGTTTGGATAATTACACCATAATTGTTTGTCAGCAACAGTGTTGTGGCTCATTTGTATTTAAAGAGACAGCGCTGAAAACCACCTTTCTGGTGTCATTATTCAGAAATAGGGTTGAAAATGGACCTGTGGAGTTGAATTAATGAAGAATTCCGACCCAAGCAGAGCATTTACAGTTTATATAAACCACAATGAAATGTTTTAAAATGCATAATTCCATTTTAAAAAGTAAAATATTGCTCCTTTAAATAACAGGGATTGCAAATAACTGCTGAAATACCTACAGAATGTTAAGTAGAGGTCAAATTGCAGTGCACATCAGCACTGACCTTAAAGATCTTTTTGCTTGTCAGTGTCTACTCATCTGTAAATAATCATAATGTCAGGTAAACCACAGAAATGGAGCCTCATGAACTCTGATGTAGAAATATGTCGTCATGGTAGGACTACATTTCCGTTAGAGTTATGCATGCATGACTGGTTTTTAACTCTGGGGGAACAGAAAACAGCGCACAAATTTCTTTTTCAAGGTAATTCATGTGCCAATTTTTTGGAACATCCCATGTTAGAATTGATTTGAATGGCCTGTGGCACTACTTGTGATAACACCTGGCCTCTTCAGACTGGTACAAATGAAGTCAGTACATGCAGAATATTTGTTTGGCTTTAATTGTTTGCTAAATCTCGATGAGTTTACATGTTCTGACTATTCTTCAGAGAGAAAATGTGTTGTTTAGATGTGGCTTCATTCATTCATTTATTTGTTTTGGGCAGAGGGAAAAAACTAAACATTTTTATGTGTACAAGGAACTAATATTAGAGCAAATACATTAATAAATAAAAGTGATCAAGGCAATATAGTAATTATCATGTACAGTAGTGATAATAAATTCAGAATGTAGTGCTGAAAAAGGAGTGGGAAGAAGAAAACAGTAAATCCCACCCTCATACAACATAACACATTACTTTTGCTTCCTTAATGATATAGTAACATCTGTTTAGAGTCCTAATAATGTAAATAACTGATAGTAAACAGATTAGGAATGTAGTTTACACATAGTATTTATCTAACTGATAGTATGCATAACATATAAAACAATATATTTCAACAATAATCACATACCAACAATGTTAATGGAAGGCAACTTGCTAATGAAAAAAACTGCATTCAAGGGTCCAGTGGGTCTACGTGTTTGACCTCTGCCAAGGCCTACATGGAAAAATCACGTATGTGTGTGTGTTGATAGTGACTAAGTGAACAAACTGGCTTTGTGCACTGGAATCCCACATCCCACTAAAATTAACCTGGTCGATTCTATCTAATACTGAATCTCAATTTGCCTGGGGCATAAACAAATACAGCAAAAAGCTAATCTTTCTCTCACCATTATCTTTTTCTAAATCTGGATAGACGTGAGAGCTAGACTTAAATATGCAAAATGCCAACCAGGACTAGCTTGACATGGATACAGTCTGGGTTTAAAGGTGACTGATGTTACAATATGTTGCTGTTAAACTGACTCTTCTTCTAAACCAATTAGAAACTAGGTCTTGGCTGGCCTTGTTGGCAACACAATGTTAACTTAATGCAGCATGAAAAAATCATTATGCCACAGTACAGATGGACCCAGCCATGCAGAGGCACCTTTGAGCTCCCTTCAGAAGGCCACTGTTACACTGGGACCCTAATAAAACACTGACCCATCCATTTGTTGATGACAACAGTGTCCAGCAAAGCACCAAGAGTGAACAAAGAGATGACAGGAGGAGAAAAACAGTAAAAAAAAAAAAGAAAAAAAGAAAGTCACAAAGCTGAGACATAAAAGATTAAGAAATATAAACCCAGGCACAAAACAGAATGATAATTAATCCAAGTTTACTCCACAGAGAAGAGGGCTGTGTGGTGTTTTCTGTGAGGTTCAGATTCTCAGAGTTTATACCACCCTAACAAAACATTTAGTTTTCCTTTTGAAGGACTCAAAAGAGGTCAAGGTCTGAGTCTGATTCCCATCCAAATCCAAGTATTGATCCTTGTAAAAAAAAATCCCTCAAAGCAGTTTTAGGAGGTCAAAAGAAATCCCCTGCTTTCTCACAAACACCAGCTTCCTTCTCCACCCTCCTCTGACTCTAAGATTCTCCTATGACATTAGGAATGGGAAATTCAGAGACAGTCAAAATGATATAAATCAAAAGAACCCCAAGCCACAAAATGAAAAAAACACAATCCTTTGAAGGTTAGGAAGATGGAAGTTTCATGATAACCTTTTCACCCACGTGCCCTTGGGGTTCAGGCAGGCAAAAAGCATGTAAACATGTTTTATTACAACATAAAACTCTGAGGAGGCCATAGCATGTCTGGACTTCCTTTAGGGCTTTTATTTGCCAGAGGAAGGTATGTTCTCTCTGAGCTCTTAAACTCAATGGCTGTAAACATGTATGGCTAAGTGCATGTTAATGGCTGGGGGGTTAGGGAGTAGAGGACCCAGCGAAAGATCAGATTTAGCTGCTAGAAATCTAAACCTGGTGATACTCAATACGATGGAGTGTGAGGCACAAGTAACAAGTGATGAAACAGACCTGATGACTTTATAGGAGAGTGTCATTGGTTATTCACAACTGGGTCCCATCCGTAAGGACAAAATAAAAGGAAAAAGAAACAAGTAGATGATGTAAATAGGTATATGCATTAATGCTGTGTATATATTGTGTGTGCCTTTCAGTATTTTTCATATCTGTTCAAACTCAAGGCCTCGAGGCCCCAAAGCTTTTGACAAAAAAGCAGGATATAAACCAGTCCACAAAACACTGACACTTTTATTACTTACTTTTTCCAAAGAGTCATGTCTGTGGTCTTTTATTGCATTTGTTTGAAGACACAAGACCATATAATTTGTCTTAAACTGACCATGAGAAATAGTTGTAGTCTAAATAATCCACTATCAAATTGTTGCCAAGTCATAAGTCATAAATTGCTGATTTTACATGTTTATCTGATATATGACTTGTTTTTAGTTTAGCTTAAGATAAAACAGTTTCTGATTAAGTACACAAATGTCTATTTTTAATTCTGACTGTTTATTAAGCAGCAAAACATATAACCTAGTCACATTGAATACACAGTTTAACCCTCTGAATCTGAAGCCTAAAATATTACGCATGGACTTTTTTTCTTATTTTGACTAAAAGGTTAGAAAATATATTGAGCGTGACTCCGAGCACTTTTTCACCCCTGGATCTTTCAAAATCTAGCAATTATTTACAACTTATTGCATGCTATAATACTGCTAAAATAGCTTATTGTCCAGTCTCTAGTACAGGCGTCAGTAAAGTTACTGTAATGACCCAATAAAACCTATAAAGTACAACATCTCAGGTTTCACAAACTGTTGGAAAATGTACTGTATGTGCAGGGTGTATCAGCGATGACACATCAGGTTTTAAAGAGTTAAATAACTAAATACATACAAGTTACTGCTGGCCATTCACTGCTAAAATAACATTTAAAAAAAGTGAGACCACTGCTATTTAAACTCATCTAATATTCCTTATACACTGAATGTTCTCTCATGAAGACAAACTGATGTAATTGATCAAACACTGATGATATATCAGCAGGCACATTAAGCCAGATATATAGGATTTAAAGGCATGTCGAGTACAACATAATATTTAGCATTTTTGCCTTTAGACCAAACAAGGAACTAAAACCCAGAAGACATAAATTTGGAGAAATTATAATTTTAATACCAATAAACATCAATAAACAATCTCTGTTTGAGCTTAAGATCAAAAGAGTGGGAATAAAAGACACGTCAACATTAAATTAAACTAAGTGTCATGTTGTTTTTGACATGTGAATAATCATATATATAATGTATTTCTGGAGTCATATGCAATTTGTAAATTATCTTGTATTGTTTTTCAGAAGATTCATCTGATCTAGGAATTTTCTTGTAATTTTAGAAAATTTTGCAAGTCTTTTGCCCATCTAAGCTTCATATTCAGTTCAATTCCATCATTTATAAGCAGTGCATCATATCTATGTATATATAGTATAGTTCATGACTTTCAACATGACCTTATATTTTGTTGCTTTCATAAGATTATCAAGAAAAATGATCACTTTACCACTTCTACAATATGGAATTTAGTCCAATAACTCTTGAGGCAACAGTAAAAGTTCTATTTTGGTCTTGGTTCCAATCTATAAAAAGATTCATCCATCATTCACTTCATTATTTTATGGTCAACTAAAAGCATTTAGCAAGCATCCCACATTTGGGTTAGCAAAAAAAAGCCTTTAAGTACTGTATTTGTGGTATCCATTTGCACTTCTGATGGCGCAGCAGTTACAACACTAAGACACACTCAGATAACAAAGTTAAAATCGTTAGTGGTGATATTGTAAAATGAAACCACCACGGAGAAGAAAACCTCCCAAAGCCCCAAACAATTATGGACATATCGCACACGATCCTCATGTAAACACGAGCAGGAATGCAGCGTGACTGCATGCAGATACAGATCATGAGAAGTCAAATCCCACATATGCAGCAGAGGCAGTTATAAACCACCCAGGATGCTTGAAATAGGCAGTGTTTAAAGCCAAACACCCTCCGCAGCGGTAGGTCGAGGTTGAGTCTATCTCAGGTATACAGCTCCTAAATGTCTGCTCTGCTCCTGGACTCTGTCACACCATCGAGCCCTAGTTAACCTTTGTTTTATGTCCTGGTTCTATTGCACATGTGCACTGATGGGGTACAGGAACAGCAGAGTTGCCAGTCAGGGGAGTGGTTGACATTTTGGCGATTGTTAAGGTTTGAACAGCTTGCCCGCAGGAGGCAGTAGATAGAAAATGGAGACTCTGACTGAATTGGGACGACCCAGAAGACATTTTAGAGCGATTCATATGGCTTTCCTCTGCATGCATAAGTGAAGAGACCTTTTGGAAATACTAAAATAGAAAATGCCAAAGCTTTACTATACCAGTGAGTGGTATTTACAGTGCCTGTAAAGATCAAATGATCTATCAATGATGTATTTCATGATAGAACTTATTCATCTTGGTTATAATATGATAGAATACAATCAGCATCTCCTAGGTGAACAAAAACATGGAGGAGAGACCTTGAAATTGGCACAGAGAAAACAAATAAAACCAAAAAAAGCAGTTATGAAAATAACTGTTGAAAACGCTGGCATTAATGATCACTCTCTTACTTACAAATAAACAGCAGCGCACATTAAAAACCTCCACTGTTCATTATTTGCTTCTAAGAGCCACATCAGCGTTCCCACAACATATGAATTATGAGAAGGACTTGCAATGTTTGTGACATAGTAAAAACAAAACAGAAATTAAAGATGAGTGATGCATGTTCCCTGGTCTCTGTAAAGTCTCATTTCTGTTTGAACTGATCCATCATTGACTCACGTTCACGCAGCCATCCTTCCACCTGAGGCCCCGGAAACCTGTATTTATCTTCCCTAAGCTCTGTTGATGAATGGATAGAAATGAGGTGGATGAATTAATAACAGCATTAGCACAATGATAATGGCAGAAAGAGCAAAAGCGTTATTGATGACTCGATCAAGGACAGCCAACCTCCAGCCAGTCCCTGTTAGTAAAAATATATACAAATCTACTTTTTTATTATTTTGCAACAGAGATCATTTCAATTAGGAGCAGGATTCTGTTCATGCTGCCATTTGTGCTTTTAAAGAAAATAAATATGTATATATTACCTTTTGACTTGTTTGTCCTTGCATTTTCATTCAGAGCTACAGGAAGTTCGGTAAATACATGGCTTTGCCTGGCAAACAGTCACAGTGTGTGTGTACCTCAGCTCATAAACACAAAACCTGTATTCTTGCATGATGGTGCAGCACAAGTCAAGGCAAAACCTTGGTGCTTAAATCATGAACAACAGAGATGAACACTATAATAATAATAACTTAGACTTACATATGATAAACAAAGGTCACATATATATAAATAGGAGGAGGAAAGGGGAGTTTGGGTTGAGGGTTAAAGGACTTGGTGAAAAAAAAAAAGTTTTATACATGCATACATAAATATATTTATACGTATATACCTGTAGATATCTTATTAAATGTAGTACACTTGGATGAAAGCTGAACCAGTGGATGAACCACTCCCTGACCCCTCTTTGCCTTTCTATAGTTCACTGTCTGGCCCTGGAAATGAATGACCCATCATTCATGTTGGTCTGACACAGCCCATGTTTGGACAGGTGTGTGTGGGTGCACATTTGCGTATTTGTGTGTGTATGTATTTGCCTTCTCTATTGGTGTGCAAAACAGTCCTTTGACACACACGCACATCCAGTGTTCCATCAGTTTGCACAGTTAACAAATGTCTTACTTTTTTCTTTGAGAATATCTTTATGAAGTAAGTGACCTATTTGCTTTTTTTTTATTTTGGAGAGGTGGGGTATTTAGGTCATAAGGTTAATAGGATGTGAAACTCAAAAGAAGCTGTGTATTTTTATCAGAAAACTTGGGAGAAATGTCCTACACTTTAATTGCCTTTCAAGCTTAAATTTATGTTCACTTTTACTTTTGGATAAATAAATATATATATATATATATATATATATATTTGTTTTATTTACTCCCTCTCTATGCAATTTGTTGTTCCTCTAATCACTTCGAGGGGTTTGAAGTACAGGAACAAGTGGCAAAGACAAACAACAAATATTTGGACTTGTATCCTCAGGGCCAGGAAGAGATATAACCCAGGCAATTATCACTTGAAGCTTTCAAGCAGTGTCCACAGCAGGTCATCTTTGGTTATGGTTACACCTTTATTGCAGTTGTTGCACCCCCTGAGACGTGAATGGCAGGTCTGGATGCTTGGCTGAACTGCAGTCAGTGTGTATACGACTGCTTTAAACCAATACAGACAGATTGTAAGAAAAGGAAAGAAAATTTCCCCTAAAATTGTAGTAATAGAGCAATAATTTCAATATGGACCACCAGAACACTTAATAAAAACAGGAACGACTCCTAAAGTAAAACTATGCCGATGTGGCTTTTTGATACTTTTGCATTGGCTTCACTTTGGAGTTGAGGTCCTTTCCCCTTGACCTCAACTGTAAAGTTAAACACTGTGTAGCTATTCACACCTAAGTAAATCAGTATGGCTCCATATAAAGCCCTTCATCATTTTTTTCTCCATTTTTTTTATGCCAGATGCTGAACCTCACGCTACTTTTCCTTCTCTTTCCCTAGTACGTGTTGCACAAGTCACTCCTGCTGCTAGCACCCTGCAGACTCCAGTATGTTATGAGCAGCTCCAGCGACCAGACACATGTAAGCACACACACTTACACACTAAGTCATATCTGCTGCCTACTGTTTTAACCACTCCACAGCAGCTGTAAGAGCAAGTCCAGCAAAGGGAGGCAGCAAGTGTGTTCCATTAGGTGATAGTGGTGGTGGGAGAGCAATATAGAATGTGTGTGTGTGTGTGTGTGTGTGTGTGTGTGTGTGTGTGGGAGGTGGGGTTAGGGTATGTGAATTTCAGAACAGCTTTCTAGGAAAACACTAACTCAAGTAGCTCATAGATGTGTTGAAAACTGTGCAAACTTGTGACAATATTTATGTTGGGATGCCTTTAGCCTAAGTGCGTGACAGGGTGAGTGTAATGAGAGTGCTTATCTGTTTGTATGCCAGGGCTACACTTTATGCTTTATTTAGGTACCTGGGTTTTCCGGTGTGGGGCTGATGACACTGTGGTGTCTTTCCTCCCACACCCGCCCTGCCCTGACTCACACAAGAGCTGCTAACAGATAAGCTGTGGGAGAGCGACAAAGTTATTCTTCACTGGCTCCACTTAGGTAGGCTGACACATCGAAACACAGACAGCAGTTCCGCCGTGGAGATGAGAATTACAGTAAATATCACAAGGTCAATAGCAAGGTTATATGAGCACACGGTTTAAGGAGATTACTCAGCTGTTCACTTTTAAAATGACTTATACTTGAAATCACTTCCTGACTAAATCTCAGCTGTTCTTTTTCTGTATATCTAACACTGTCCATACTAATGTGGGTGTTGTTTTTTTTTTACTGTTATCTACACATAATTGCTGATTCAGGTCACTAAAACATTCACACAAAAAAATGTAGTTTGTGTGTATCTGTATGAACAGCATAATACAGAGATTAGACTGCATTGCATTGTAGGAACACAACTTGTGCATGATTATGGTTGTTTTTTGCAGTAAACACAGTCCTAAAACTCAAATGTGGATTGATAACAATCACCATGGACACATTTTGGAAATAGACACATGTACTGGTGCAGTGAAAAGAAGAGGAATACATTTCAACAGCTGAAACCAATACCCTTAACATGTCATGTGATGATAAATTATTGCCTTTTAATATCCATAGTAGTGTGGACAAGGCATACATACCTGTATTCTGAAATATCTATTCAGCTCTAGTACACACACACACACACACACACACATATATATATATATATATATATCATATATGACAGTGAACTAACAAATGGTTAAAGTAATATTTATCAATTTACATAAAATCACTTAAGGGAATTATAACTGATGTGAAAACCATGCATTCATCACTTCACAAGGTGACCAGACAAACAAAGTTCCAAAAATGCAGCATGTGCTTTAAGTATTGATTTTCTGTTTAGAATTTTCATTATTGCAAATGACTCTAAACTACAGCAATTTACATTTCAGTATCAAACTCTAAACTCATTGTTTGACAACATTCAAAACAATGGCAGGGACCACCTCCAATAAAGGGCTCAGTTTCACCCAGTGGGAACCATGAGGCTGAAAAACTTATCTCCTCCCAGTGCTACTTAATTCCTCCCAACCACATACACACTCTGCGCCTTCACTTCAGTGAAGTCCGACAGCTCTCCGAGAAGGGGGGATTTTGCTCCACTCTTTCCAGATGACCTCCTCCAAACTTGGGTCTCAGGCTTAGCACACAGGAGGAGCACAAGGGGGAACAGTGTTGCAAATTTGTCGCCCAGAGTGTTAAAATACCTCCAGGAATGTTAATCTGGCCAGTCCTCCCAGCACACACTTCAATAATCCTCAACCCCATTGCTTAAGACGGATTTGGTTGTCCACCACTACTACTTGTATTAGGACCAAATACTTCTCTACTAACCCAAACACATCAGCTCTCCAAGCTAAAACCAAACCAAAGTTGTACATATTCAAACCTACTTTTTGCCAATAAATTACTGTGAAAAAACAATATAATGATTAAAAATGTACATGATAAGGGTTGAAATGTAAACCTTTTTTTCTTCATTCATTTTTCCATTGATGTTTGCCATTGGAATAGTTTCACCATAAATAACAAATAACTATGCATATTCCAATATGCTATATTCAGTATGAAATAATACAACTTTCTATTTTACTCTGACTGTTTATCTTCATCTAGTAACACAAAGTCAGTAATGTCTGAGCATTATTAAAGCAGATAATAAATAAACAAATGAAATGCATGAGCGAGCAGAATTAATATAACAAAACCATCAGTAAACTTGAGTGTTTAACTATGGAATGCGCATAAATGCAATTTATACATGTGAATATTTATATTTACCAACTCTGTGTAACTACTGAATATACATATAAATGAGAGCACTGTCTCGCTCTGTGTGACACATGACCTTTGAGGCTGAGGCTTATATCTTTCCTGTTTTACTAGGTGGACATATGTGTTGAATTTAATGTGAGTGTTTGTGTAAGTGGATACATGACTCGACTGCATACAGAAAAAAATTACATAGTGTTTACCTTCAGAATGGTTTCCTTTTGGTTTAAATGTTTTCTTTCTTTCTTTCTTTTTTTTTTTGTTCTCTAGACCCGTTCACAACATCTTATGGAGAAACAAACAGGAGGCAACTCAGGGCTTTTTAACTTCTTGACCTTCAGACATGATTGAATCTGTTGTGCTGCCAAGCCAGACAAAAGGCTTCTGAAAGCAAAGAGTCAGCTCATGACTCGGCCTGCATGTAGCCACGGATGGAGGGAGGGGAAAGACAGCAAGAGGGGAGGGGAGGGAGGTCGAAAAAAAAGAGCAATCACGTCATGCACAACATTTATTTATTCAAACTGTCCATCTGCTGTGTGGCTAAAGCTTGGCTTGCATACTGCATACAGACATAAAACACACACACACACACATTCTCTTTCACATGCACATACTTGGGC
Source organism: Maxillicosta whitleyi (assembly GCA_029822895.1). Taxonomy (NCBI): domain Eukaryota; kingdom Metazoa; phylum Chordata; class Actinopteri; order Perciformes; family Neosebastidae; genus Maxillicosta; species Maxillicosta whitleyi. The sequence goes on from JAPSES010000258.1 coordinate 10,886,335, forward strand.
TTGGCTGGTTGTCTTTTGTACCCACAAAAACATAAACTAGTCATCCGTTGTCTCTTTCAAGGTGAATTATATATTTCAGCATTTACATTTTTTATTTATACAACAATATTTAAATTATAAGCACAGCTGAACCATGATTTTGCTTCTGTTATTGTGATTGGACAATTACTGCACACAGCTCTGTCTAGTGGTTTTGGGCATCTTGTCAAGTTATCACACTCGCAGACTTCTAAACAAAACTGCCACCTCATGACACGAGCTGTTACACTGACCATATGTGTATCAGAATATGAAACAAAGTGAACAACTATCAGACTGGGACTCAATTGCATGATTTTAACAGAATCATTTCACATACAATGCTGTGCATAAGTCTTACAGAACCTTTAATTTTATTATTTCCGCAGGATTGTGATGATCATTCATATTTATTTCTCAACCTCTTTTTCAGAGACAAGAAGAAAATACAGGAAATGTATGTACAGTATCAGAAACATGAAAAAACAAAAAATAAAACATGTACTTATCAAAAAGTAGCTCAAACAATAACAAATGACAGGTGCCGAATGACTCCTGATGTAAAACGCCATAAAATTAATACAGTAAATCTCATATTGTTTACAACAACAGAGTCAAAGATATGTTAAGACCAAAGAGAGGGCTGGGTTTGTTTGTTTTTTGTAGTGCCAAACATATTTCTTGTACAACCTGGTTGTATTTTTAAGTCAAAGTTTGCATATGTACACATAAACTTAATTTTTGCAATTTTTTATGAAGGTATGACATAGTTAAAACACAATGAAAGTATTACAAGGTGACCCAACTGACTCCTGCTTTATCAAACATTCAATGAACATACATGATAGACAGGAATTTCATTTTAAACACAGTGTCTTAAAAAAACATGACTAGTCGGGTGGTAGGAAGTCATCCATACCGACAGTGTTCCTCCCTTTGCACATCTAGGGGTAGTGATGATAGAACGCTGTAAACAAGGCAGCTGTGCAGGCATGAGTCTATAAACAGCGATGACCTGGTGACCCGGTACAGTGATGATGTGTCGGTGCTGTTCCTTTGTGTTATCACTCGACCATTCAGTCACTGTGATGATGATTTGCTTCCTTGTGTGACAGCTCTGTTGTCAAAGGTGGGGTCGGAAAATAGGGACAGCTTCAACAAACAAGCGGTGTGAAAATAATGAGAGCTGATCCTTACATCAGTGTGTAACATTCTGCCCTTACATGTATAGGTACATATATATGTTTAGGTGATGTTAAACGCAGCAGCACAAAGGCACACAAAATGGGAACAGAAACTTTATTACTTGAAAGCGCAGTATCACACTCCTAAGAGACGACATGTATTGCTGCTTTCCTATACTCAAGCTATCTGTCTGAATGAAGTTGACTCCTATTTAACCAAAAGTATCAGGTGTTGTTTGAGTGACGGTGGTGGCGGTGTAAGGGGAAATGCAGGGATAGTTTTACAAGAAAAGACGAGACCTGGCAACGTTGCCCAGCAGTACGGGCTGATATCCCTGATGAAATGTTCTGGGAGAGCGTGCGGTTATTACCCCAGCGGATGTTATTGTACAAAACCGAAGACGGGTAATGAAATGATGTATGGTCTTTTACTGAGCAGGCAAGAGTGTGTGTACTTGTATGTCTGTGTGTTAAATGAGGGACCAGGCGGCACCATCTGCCTGACAGCGGCAACAAAAGATGATGAGATTGTGTCCAAGAGGAAATCTACTTGTGTTTGCTGTGTGAGCCCCCCTGCCCTGCTGTTAACACGCACACAGACACACACCTTTTAGTTGTCTGTGGGGGTGAAATGTAGAGAGGAAATACACAAGAAAGCAATTTGTTAGGAGTTGATGGTGTCACCTTATTGCTTGGTTTCTTTTTGTTTTGCAGGCAACTGCCAGAAATGGATGAAAAAGAAGGAGGTCAGGTAGTAAGAAGGAGCACTGGCAAGCACTATCAGAGTTGGGGGAGGAGAGGGTTGGGGAGTGGGGTGTGTGACTCAGAGAGCGGACAGACTTACAGCTTGTCCTGCAGTTCCTAGACCGAGCGACTCTTTGTTTGACACCTCCAGTGAAAGCTGAGCTCCACCAGGCACGTCCGCTGTTGGCTGGCAAACGGCGCATCCTGTCTCAGTCGCCCCACCTCTCCCTCTTCTAGCCAGCGGTGAGGTGACGAACAAATGAGAGAATAGGGGAAGATAGAGTGGCAGAAAAAGGGAGTGTGACAGAAACAAAGAGGGAGAGCGAGAAACACTGGAAGGAATGTATCGAGTTTGCCCACTGCTGCCAAGAGACCTGCAGAGGGCTTCGCATTATTGGCATTTTTCATCTCCAGTTCATCTACCTGGCCCAGGTTGCCAGATGCCTTCTTGGAGATCTCTGGTTTCACTTAGAGAAGAGGTCTTTGTCCCAATAATGGAGATCTTGTGTCTCATTCTGACTGAAGCCCAATCCAGGATGCGGCACCGTTCCTAGCATGTGCGTGTGGTAACATTATAGTGTTGAGGAGTTCACTTGTCGTTAATTCATATTTATTACAGCTCCAGTGTCGCTGCAATGAAATAAGTCATGTCACACATCCATGTTAAAAGCTACCACTCACACAGGGATAGAAGTGGATGGGATGGTAAAAAGAGAGAGAGGAAAAGACAAAAGGACAGATGGCATGTTATGTGTTATGGAGGCCTTAGCAGATGTTTACTTCTGGGGAAGGAGAAAACGTGACCGTCCATCTTAGGACTCTGTTGTGTGGAGCCAATATGAGTGAGAATAAATTGAGTTAACATACATTAGCATTGCTTCCTCCTTTGCAGGTCAGCAGTGTTTTTCTAATTATTTGCAGCTCTTTGCAGTTTAATTGTAAATTTGTTTAGCTTAATTGTATAGATCTTATTCCATGAAACAAGTACGGTTTGTGAAAAACACTGTTTATGAGTCACAAACTTTTTTATTTCATTTCCTGGGGCAGACGGGAGTCTTTCTTTCTTTTTCTTTTTTTTTTTTCTTTTTTTTAAGGAGGGCAAAAAGTCAACCACGACCAAAAGAGCATGTCTTCTGCATCATTACATCTGTACTTCAGGTCTGTTTCACAGATCCATGTACAGAACAAGCTTGTTGTAGCGTTCTTTCCTTCCCACTTGTTACTGGCTTCCGCTTCATGCCTCTCTCCATGCACTTTAACACGTGATTTGGTGTAATTTCAAGGTTTTTACTTGCTCAGATAAGCTTGAAGTTTCATCTCAACCTTGACCTAACGCAGCTGTAATTTTAGTTTTTAGGAGGAAAGCAAGTGAAATATGGGCCAATTTTGGGCTTGAAATTATTTGTACAGTACAGCTAATAGCTCACACACACACACACACACACACTAGAGCAACAAGCTGACTGTAGAGTTAAGTAATAGGCTTATAATGTTTTATTGGGTAGAGATAAAATAAAAATAAATAATGTTGTATTTCCATCCAATGTAGCTATGGTGATATTGTGTGAATAAATGGATGATAAAGTGAAATGAAGTTCAGGCCAATTTGAAATTCCCATAACTTTAGTCTACATGTCTTCAGTTATAATTACTTTATTTGCTCTTGTTATGTTTGTAATATATGTTTTTCTAATGTCTGACCCCTCCGTTCTGCATGCCTCCTGCCTCAAACACTGGACACTTCATACAATTTTCAGGCAGAACTTGCACTTTTCTCAAAACATCAATCGGCAAGTAACAAAGATTTATATCACCGGAACATCAGTCACAGAAGTCAAACTGGGACTGTAAAGGGGGGGGGTAAAGGTAATTCAATATGCACTGACTTATTACAACATCTTATTTCCGAGTTCAAATTAAGTCAGAGCACTGTATGTTCCCCACTGCACAGTAAAGGTTGCCTGACAAAAGAGCCCTTTGAGAAGAAAATCAAATCTGGATCTGAAAATCCAGTCAGGAGTTTGAAATTGGAGTGCATGTGTGTGCAAAGATGAAAATGAATGAGGTTGTTTGTATGTGTGAGAAAGAAAGAGTAGTTCCACGTATGTGTGCTTTTAAGAGTGGGTGTAGCATAAATTCCTGGAAACGTAAAGCAATCTCTTCCTACTCGGGTCCCAACTCAAGGCTCCGTGCTAGCGTTAGCTCGAAGTAATCACCCCTGACTGATGCCACAGAGTAGACACCCCCCCCCCCCCCAGTAATATGGACACACACATCCCCCCAGTGTATGTCTGATCACTCCAATGACATATAGCACTTCATGAGCTATGGCTAAGTTGAGCAATGACCTTTAAGGGATTTCCCAAAGCTATTTCTGCTGAAGAAATAAACAAACATTTTTATTTCCCTTTTCGGCACAATGGCAGAAAAATAATGGAGGTCAGTGAGTCATGGGGTGAAACCCACACACAGACATAACAAACTTGCCCACAGAGGTGAATCCAAGGCATGACAACCCATCCAGACACCAAAGGAGTTAAACTCACTTTGTCCATGCCAGATGTTCATATGTGACACAAGTCCAAGTGATATTTTACCTTTTTTTTTTTTTTTTTTAAATGAAATGCATTTTCAAACATTTCTCTGTGCTCTACATGAACTAAATCCTCTGTTTGGGTCTGAATTCTTCATTAATTCAACTCCACAGGTCCATCTTTAACCCTATTTCTGAGTTATGACACCAGAAAGGTCATTTTTAGCACTAGCCCTATAAATGCAAATGAGCTACCCCATCCCTTCTAGCATGTCAGCTGTGCAGCTCTGTCCCGTTCAACTAACAATTGAACATTTTAGGTAACTGGCTCAAACTTAGGGCTTACATTTGTGGAAAAAAATATTAGACCATCAAAAGTCATCAAAAACAATGGTTATACAATCCAGTACTAACTCCTGTGTCCATCATGTGACTAAAGCAGACAGTGCTTTTCCACATTCCATGTTTTCTGTTTTTGTCAGGATAATGATATAGATACTGATGTAATTTTGAAGTGATTTTGGTTTTTATCCAGAAAACATGGAAAATGGATAGATATCAGCTCTGAAATTAAATAATATAATAATAATATATTAATGTTGTTGTTTTTTTTGTTATCATTATATTTGTCCAAACACATGTACCTTAGTTGTACCAGGCATTAAATTGAACCAGAAATTGAAGAAAACAAAGGATGATTTACTAATTTTTTCCCCATGACTATATTTTAAGTTTTTACTAGAACTACTGCTGCTGACAAACAATTGTGTTGTACTCTGACAAATGTTAATCTGAAGTCTTGACTTTATATGTGCAAATGTATTGATGTAACTTGTTAGAAAACATAACAAATTAAGGAAAGAATTAAAACGAGTAGTAGAAATCCACTTGATTTTTTTACCAAACTGAATATAAAGATAGTTTTTGCAGCACCAGATTCAAACTTAATAAATTATTAGGGTCCAAATACACAAATAAATGACCCAAAGACTGATAAAAGTGGGTTTAGCAAAATATGACCCAATTAAAAAAAATCTATTGTTTTTGATGATACCATTTTCAGTAAACTGATATGGGCTTGTCTTCATTTGGAGTAGAGTATATAGATACATAGAAATATGAGAGGCATACATCAGAATGCAGTGAGTAATGCCCCCGGCTTCCTGGAGGAAAGAAAGGAATCAGAACTGAAAAAAAGAATTTCATTATGGATGTGTAAATACCTTTACTGAATAAATCTTTTCATGCATGTCTAATGAAATTATGGAATCAAACATCAAGTTTTATAACAAGTATAAGTTTACAAGTCCAAGTTTTCATTAGTTTTTTAACTCACTACCAAAAAAACAAGTTTACCATTCAGTAGAACCACCAAGCACACTGCGAAACTAGCTGAATTAATATCAAATATCATATAATAGTTTTGTGCTTTAGCCATTTTTTTTTTTTTCACTGTGTGTGTGTGCACCCACAAAGCCACACATTTTGGATTTTTGGCTCTTTTTTTTTTTTTTTTTTTTTTTAATGGAATGCCCTTTGCAGTGGACCTTTTTCTTGGTTTGTTTTGTGTGTGTGTGTTTTTTTTTTTTCTTTTTAAATAAACCTGTGAAACTCTTGTCCACAAATGTGAACTGAAAATCCATCACTGGGTCTTAGGAGGTTAAGGCCTGGCTGAATTTACCTGAAAAAAGATCAACAGCTTGGATTTTCAGGAACAACCAGGTGAGAAGGATGTTTCAGTGACTGCATAACAAAAGAGGAGGGTGCAGGACCAAAGAGGAATACAGTGATGTGGGGGGAAAAAAGTGTTGTGCACCCCCATTCCCTTTGTGATTGCATTAAGAATCTCTTTTAAGTCACAGAACTATGCAGAAGTATTGTGCCATTCTAAAAAAAAAAAATCCATATCCCTTTCTGCACAAGATAATGAAATAGATCCAGGGCATGACCTATTGTAACTGTCAATAATTTCATTTTGTTATTTTTTTCTTGTTAACAATAAAGGAAGAAAAAAAAATTGAAATAGATTTGTTAGTGTCTGTCTGAGGCAGCCACACACATATTTGCCACAAATATTTAATGATAATATTAAAAATAATAATAATAAAGTCAGTAGTTTGCAGTTTGGCCTGCACCTTATTCACCTTTGGAGCCATCAGGAGCAAAATGGCTAAAACTGCAGGAGAAGAACTGATCAGATCGATCTTCGGGGGGTCATGGGTGAGCTAATGCTAAATGCTAGCTTGCGCATTTAGTAAAACTAGGCTATAAACTTCAATAAATGCTTTGTAACACAATCATTTCACAGTTTTAATGTCACCAGTTAATCACAACTGTAGTGAAGCTGTCAGGAGGAAAATGTGTTTTATTAAATAAACAGAAGCTCTAAACATCTGACTCAGCAGGCGACTGAGCTGTCACACAGACCTGTCAATCAAAGTTACACTCCATAAACAGCAAATCCACCGGTAGCTAAAGCTCTACATATTTGCAGTGTGTATGACAGGAGAGTAAATATAAAATATAAAGTACTAAATAAACTGTGGTCACAACTTTTCACAGGCGTACAGTTTAACATTGATGAGTAAATGTTCTTAACACAAAAAGGACAAATGGTGCCAATCACAACAAATCCCGCCCATTACACGTATTTCAAAGGGAAGATTTTTAAAAATCATTAATTTTTTTAAAACTTTGACCTACCTTTCTCCCCTTTGGCTGATTCACATATATTTTATATAATTTTATAGTCATTGGAATTGTATACGACAAAGAACAACTTACTGATGATATTGCAAAGGGGAGGCAAGGTTAATGTTTTTGGTTTGTTTCTTTGTTAACACCCTGGCAGCAAAAGAATTGGTTCAGTTCATACCAAATTGGGTTTATTGGGCCAATTTTTTTTTTTTTTTTATGATTTTTTTTTTACAATGGGTGAAATTTCAAATGTCTGGAGCAACAATATTATTGGTTGAAGTCATACCAAATTAGTCAAAGTTCATATTTTTTATTAATCTTTATTTTTACTTATGACAGAAATTTTCAAATATCTGTAAAAACTTTACATTTTGTTTCAATTTACTTCATACTTGGCACACATATAGAGGCAATTGATATGCTGACATCAATACACACATAGACATGATGACATCAGCTGGATCCATGCCAAAATATGCTACAATACACACGAGGGGCGTGATTTGTTGTGCCTGGCACCACTTGTTTCATATTTTGTACATCTGAGTGACATGGTGGTTAGAGCTATTGCCTCATGCCATAAAGGTTCAAAGTGTGTGGAGTTTGCGTGCTCCCTCCAAGCACTCCGGCTTCCTACAACCATCAAAAACATCACAGTGTCACATCTGTTCATTATGTTTATTCACCTCACCTGTTTCTCCTTCTCCACTCACCTGTCCCCAATTCACCACACACTATATAAGTACACTCCTTCCTCAGTTAATTTGTTGGTTTATTTTCCCATTTCGCCTTGCCGCATCCTCCATTGTGTTTTTGTTTTTCTGCTCAATAAAGAGCTTTTTGTTTCAACTCCGCTTCTGGATCCATATTATTAGTTCCCACGTGACACACCGTAACAGATTAATCATTTTAAAATTGCCCCTGAGTGTGAATGTGAAAATAAATGGTTGTCCTTCTGCATACGTCAGCCTTTTGATAAACTGGTGACATGTCTGTGGTCTGACTCTGACAACCCCACAACCCTACACAGATCAGAAAATACATTGATTTTGTTCATCTACTGCCTGTATTATTACATTATGATTACATTTATTCGGTTTAAAGCTTCACTGGTGGGCTCAGTTCTCACACTGTTCAGGGGGAAACAATTCTTGACCATAAAGCTCCATCCATATAATTATCACAGTCAGGTACCTTCTACTTATCCATGGTTAGCGACTTAAAATGTGCTCTTGATTAAGCACAGGTCGCTGCAGTCACTGTGTTACTGCTATCATTATAGAATAATTAACATATTAATGGATGTGGAGTGATGACAGAGGCGGTAAAATAGAAAGACATGAAAGGAGATAGAAGGGGAGGCATGCAAGAAATATAAGTATCCACTCGTGACTGCTTTGCAGGTTGTAGCACAGTCACAGTAGGTGGTAGATGATAGCATTTAGTAGTGCTTATCCTGACAATTATAATTACTATGTTTTCTATGCTGTCCTAATCCAAATGCATTCATATCCTGCTAGATTATCATTAAACGGTTAAAAGAATGATGCTTTCAAGGTGTGTTTCAGCATTGATCAGACATTTATTTATATAAGCATTAACCGATTATTAGTTTTAACTGTACTGTTGTGTTGTGCCTGTTCAACTGGTTTGAGTGAGTCAGCTGAAGACGAGAGGAAATGACGTTACTGTGAATCTCACTCATATCAGGTAACATGAAATCGGTAGGTTCCACTGCATATGACAAAATACAGCAAAATGTGTTAGATGGCTGGTTTAGTTTTGTATATTTCTAGTCTAAACTAATAGGTTCTATATAGTGTTGCAGAATTATCCACAACACTCTCCATAAAACATCTGAGGTGCTTTAATGCAGCAACGTTATTATATTGTGAAGTTATACACATTTTAATTCCCAGTTTTATACTGTTAGGCTTCTATTTAACAGAGCCTTCAATGGTTAGGGAGTTTAAGCTGCAAATCATTCTGTTTTCCATCTTTCTCCATTGCCTTCCTCATTTGCTTAAATTATATTTTTTTGTTGTTATTATTTTCTGCCATAGATGAGAATTTTTCACTCAATTCTGTGGTCAATTTCCTGCCTCCAATCCCTCTATTTTGCTTAATCCCTTCACTTCTCTCCCATCACTTGCCATCACTCTCTCTCTCTATCTGTTCCTCCTCTTTTTTTCTCTCTGTTCCTCTTGCCATCGTTCCAGATCCAATGTGGCGGAACAGCGGCTGACGTCGGCTCTTTTTCTTCTCTGTATTGCAGCGGGCCTTAATTGCTAGTCTCTCACACAAACACACAGAACTCCTTTATCTCGAGCTGGCCACACCACGCTTCAACAGACAGCCCAGCAGTAACAGAGGAAACTGTAACCTCCACAGTTCAACACCCTCTCACCACCCTGCATCCACCGCAACCACCTCTAAAGGCTCCAATTAAACCATTACTGTAAGGGAGGAAGTCGGGGCAACACTCAGACAGCAGGGGAAGGCAAATGAGACTGAGAAGACAGGATATATCAAAGAGAAAGAGAGGATAAGCCTGAGATAAATAGAAAATTAAGCATTGTTTTGCCATGCAGGAAAAAGCCACAGGGAGGTAACGTATAAAAAAGCGAATAAACAGCGTGAGATTTCTTGCTATTGCAGAAGACAGATCCACCCTGTAGCATCAGACTGAGTGTAGCACTACAGACAGTGGGAAGGAAGGAAGGAAAGAAAGAAAGGAAAAAGAGAAGAGATTCCAAGGCAGTGATTTACACCGCTTTTTTGTCTTCATGTCTGCGGAGCCTGGGGGTAAAGGAAATGGCAGAAGGCAAAATGAGATAAGCGTCTTTGTTCTACGGAGGTGTAGAGATCGTTACATTCCACTAGATAGCCTTACACTACAGTCTAGGTTGTCCGACTGGAAATGAAAGACAGTATTAGTAACTCTCTGACTGGGCCGAACTCCATATTTTATTTTGGTTTTGTATGGTCGGTGCCCAGGGCCATTTTTTAGAGGTTCTCCATTGACGGTATCTTTCAGTAGTTGCTGTGGGATCTCTAATAGTCTGACACAGAAGTTGTTAGAATCTATGGGGTACTGACAGGATACATATAATGTTAATTAAAATGTGATGCTGGTTATGATGTGTCACACAATGCTATACTCTGTGGTCATTTTTTTTTTTTTTTTTAACATATTAAATTACAACCTTGAAACGATCCTGACTGGTACAAAACGCTGACAGATGTGCAGTGATTCACACTGAAAACACAATCATTCATTTTCGTTCTCAAATGGGAATTGAGTAAGTGAGTCATTTGCCTATCAGACACTGAACCAAATGTATCACTGGTCATTCCACACAATTCATTACCGGCCTGTAGATACCTGGAGGGCTACTATACAAGATAATACCGTCTGTTTTGTTCTGTTGTAAATTTGGGCTCCCAGGCAATACAGATATCAGCATCCCAGAACTACACTACCTATTTACCCAAGTCAGCCAAGCACTGAACCATCTGTCCTTCCAGGTTCATATATTCACCACTGCACTCCACGGTATGATACATAACAGGCTGAGGGCAGGTCAGGCGTCGGCCATTATGCAGTCACAGCAGAGGAAAATGACACAAAATGTCTCATTTTGCACCTCTCTGCAGCCATGCCAAAAGGTTTTCTTGGCATTGAGGCATCTCATTCAACATAATGGTGTGATAGATTTACATGGGCAACAAGTCAAGCTGAGATCACTGAGCCATGAACTGCACCATCGAGTAAAATTGCTACTAATAGACTTCAATAATAAGATAATACTCCACACCTCACTTCAATTTATTGTGGCATTTGTGACACTTGTGTTTTTCCACCGAAAGCTTGGGTTTTGGACACTGGGTTGTGCAAAAAAAGAGAAAGGTTAAGGAACGGAGAGGGAGACCAAGTTGATGGAAATGATGGAATAACTAAGGCAGTGTTTTTCAACCTCGGGGTCAGGACACCACGGGGGATCACCTGGAATTCAAGCTGAGTCACCTGAAATTTCTAGCAATGACTAAAAAATAAAAAATATATGAGTTGATAGAGACAATCACACATAAAATACATGACAACCTCTGAAGCTGAAACACTGTGTTTACTGTTTTTACTTTAAAATGTTCACTATGGTCAGTTTCAGATGCTGCAGTTCTTTCATAATTCATAGTTTGATTTATTATTTTATTCAGTGTTAATTGTCAGCCTTGTAAACACAAGCTGGACTGACTGTACTGTACTGGTTTTTCTGTCTTAGTTCATAATAGTATACATTATATAGCCTAAATATTGTCTAAAACGGTTACATGATCAAAGACAAATTAATTTTAGTAAAAAATAAAATTTCTCTATTTTGAATGACTGAGGTCACCATAAATATGTGATATTAAAATAGGGTCACGAACTAAAAAAGGTTGGAAACCACTGGAATAAGGGGAAATTAATTAACTTCTGAGTGAGTCTGAATGAAGGTGAGGATTCAGGGGCCACCTCAGGGTCCTTGTCAATGTGTGTGTGTGTGTGTGTGTGTGTGTGTGTGTGTGTGTGTGTGTGTGTGTGTTGTGGATTGGGGTTAAGGTTAGGAGGAAAGATAAGTTAAGATAAGATAAGAATGCCAACAGAGGGTGGGGTTGTTTTATTGTGTTTATCCAGAGCTTTGGGGCTGTTGTGAGCGTGTGTGTGTGTGTGTGTGTGTGTGTGTGTGTGTGTGTGTGTGCGTGCGCGCGCTCTGAGGGGAAGCATCTCTTTGGGTCAACATGGCCTGGGAGTCATCCCAACTCAGTTTGACACACAGGAGATGGATAAGTATTTAGAAGGGTGGAGTACCAACACAGAGAAGACGCTAAGCACTATTTGTTAGCATCCTGTCTGCTTCTCCTTCAATACCGTATGTCAAAAGGAAAGACGGACGAGATTCACCCCCTAAATAAACACAAAATCACCCCCTTGTGTATTTTTAACTCTACAGATGCAGCACTTTCCACCCACCCACCAATTCATTCAGGCAGTATGGGCTAGCTGAAGGCACTGACAAGCTAAAACACCATCCCTGGTTCTGTTAATAGCAAAAATACCCCGCTAATGGACAGAATGTTTTATTACCCCTTCAATCATTCCTGACATGTGTATAGCTATTCTTTGTATAAGCCCTGCTCCACAGAAGCCATTAAAGTAGCCATCCTCCAGGTTGGGGGTGGGCAGGTAAAACAGTCTACTCTAATGCAGCCCATACATTACCTGTAAGCTGTTAGGGGGTCACCACCCTTAGGCATAGATGAATGATAATGCCTTCTATTGCTTCAGTTAAGTGTTTCTGTCTTATCACTTATCTGGTGTTGTTTTTGATACTGTGGAAGTGCAATTTAGATGGTTAACACATCTCTTTTTATGCCTCTGGGGATCTATACATTTGAAGCTTTACATTCTTGATTGATTATGTGTTTAAAGTACGACAAAGACCACTGAATAAACAGGAAAACTTGATACATTGTAATATCTAGAATACAGTGTGGTGTTTTCTATTTGTCTTTTCTTCTTCTTTTTTTTTTTTTTTTTTTTTACTTGAGGTCTTCGGAGGCAAGTGAAGACAAGCCCTGACACTGAGCAGATACTGTACACAACCTTGCACCTTCACAGTCCACACACTCACACACAAACAAAGATCGATGTTGTGCCTGTAACAGGAAGCATGACGAGTAGCAGAGACAACGAGGCGATGAGAGATTAAAGATATCATCGGGGAGAGACAGAACAGCATGGTGTGTTTTATTTGTGTATGCCCCGGTGGCTCAGACAGTGCGCACACACTCATACGCAAGTGATAACCACAGACAAGGCTCATCAGGTGACTCACATGATAAAGCCTTGTTATCCTCAACTTTGACCTAGCTGTACTTAATAGCAATGAATATAAAATATAACGCCAGTGGAGACTCTTTTGATCATCTCAAAGTTGCGTAAGTATTACAAAAATAGACAGATAAAGACAATAACAGATACAATACCCTCATGCGGCATAAAATGTTCACAGGTGGTACAAAATAATAATAATTTGATCATTACAACAAAAACACAGTACAAAGTAGTATATATGGAGCATGTTGTTTGAGAGGAGGGTATAGTCCATAACTAACCAAACCAGAAAAATAGCTTTCCAGGGAGATCAAGTATCTAATGAAAGGAAATTGCTAGGCATATGAGTCAGGTGTGGCATGCTATTCTCTGTGGGTTCTGTAGAAGAAGCAAAAAAAAAACACTATAAAGACAGTCATTGTTCAATTACTACAGCACTTCAACAGGTCATATGAGAAGAAGGGCTAATAACAGTGACATTGAAAAGTAATGAGTGTGTATATGCATGGGGTTATTATCACTATTATGCTATTATACTGTTTTTCCCAGTTGTTGAACTGGGTAAAATGTGGTCCTGCAACATAGGATAGGATCTGATTACAAGTATCTACACTGTATGGACTAAAACAGTGGCACACATCTAACTTACAGCTTATAGGACTTATTGATATTAAATGTTCTCAGAAGTAAAATGTGCATGTGAGCTGTTATCAATAATCAATAAATAATATAAAATCAGTGTTTCTTTCATGTTCAACCTCTAAACAGATGAAACTATGCACTGATCTAAAATGTGTAATTACGTTTTAGTCAATAATCCTAACAATACATTTATATGTGTTCACATACTTGTGATGATTAAATTTTGGAGGTGATCCGGATCACTGTGTGGATCCAGGAATTTTTTAAAGGATTGTGTATTACTTTTAA
>JAPSES010000258.1:10900418-10911299 GCA_029822895.1 Maxillicosta whitleyi
GGCGATATTGCGGAGGTGGAAGAATGAGGTTTTGGTAATGTTATTGATATGAGACCGGTAGGAGAGGGTTGTGTCCATAATGATACCAAGGTTGCGTACAGAGGGAGAGGGGGTAACGTGGTGACCATCAATGGATAGGGAGACATTTTTTACGGAGGGTAGGAGAGTTTTGGGACTGACAATGAGAAGCTCAGTTTTATTGCTGTTGAGTTTGAGAAAATTATTGTCCATCCATGTTTTAATGTCGGAGAGGCAGTTGGAGATGGTGGAAACGATGACTGGAGTAATTGATTTGGTGGAGATGTATAGCTGCGTATCATCTGCATAACAGTGAAAGTGGAGTCCATGATTACGGATGATGTGTCCAAGGGGGAGCATGTAGATTGTGAATAGTAGAGGGCCGAGCACCGAGCCTTGGGGAACACCATGGATGACAGGGGAGGTGTGGGATTTGCAGTTGTTGATTGAGACAAAATGGTGGCGGTCAGAGAGGTATGATGTGAACCAGAGGAGTGCTGTGTCTGAGATGCCTGTTGATTGAAGACGGTGGAGAAGGATGGTGTGATCGATGGTGTCGAAGGCTGCAGAGAGGTCGAGGAGGAGGAGAATGGAGATGGAACCAGCGTCAGCGGCGAGAAGGAGATCGTTTGTGACTTTCAGAAGGGCTGTTTCTGTGCTATGGTGTGGGCGGAATCCGGACTGAAATGTTTCAAAAAGCTGGCAGGAGTGAAGATGTTGTTGAAGTTGGGTGATGACAGCGCATTCCAAGGCTTTTGACAGTAATGGAAGGTTGGAGATGGGTCTGAAGTTGTCAAGAATGTCCGGGTTGATTGTACAAATAAGTTTAAAAAGCACTTGGAGCTACGTTTTTAATGGCTACCTAAAGCCAAAGACAGAAGAAGCAGATGGACCGCTGCAATTTATAGAAGTAACTGGAATCCACCCAAAGAAACCTGGATTTGTGGTTGACATTTCATGTCAGTTAATGTTATTTCTTAGTAAAGCTAAGAATGTTGTTAGATGATGTTAGCATCTGTCATTTAGTTCTA
The DNA here is from genome assembly GCA_029822895.1 of Maxillicosta whitleyi. Lineage (NCBI taxonomy): Eukaryota > Metazoa > Chordata > Actinopteri > Perciformes > Neosebastidae > Maxillicosta > Maxillicosta whitleyi. Next base: position 10,901,468 of record JAPSES010000258.1, read on the forward strand.
TTTTATGTTTTTAAGCCACTGACATGGTAGTGAAGTACACGGCGTGTCATCACACATCCTCACTCTGACATAAAGGCAAACATCAACGCTGCTGCATGTGAACACGTCTGTCCTAGTCCTGCCATACATGTCCAATAAACAGCATAAACTGTCTCTGTTTTCCATGGTTTTCACAGGTGGCTCATTCATTCTCTGTCTATATCTCCGAGCATCGCTGCTTCTGTTTGCTTTCAGGCTTTGCATTGTGTATTTTCCCAGGTCCATATAAATGTCAGGATACGTGATTTCCAGCCACATATCAATGTTCGTAGACCACCTGTTGTTTGGTAGCTTGTATGGAGTCCAATTGTCTTTAATTTCATGTTATATTCCACACTTTTCCTGGTCTCACTGTAGTTCCTGCTTAACTCCACTATATTGAGCCGGTTTGTTTTTGCCACTTGTTCTCACTTAGAGGAACATGGCCCGGGGGGGAAGTCACGTATGTGCATACCTACCCTTTGTATAAAACCTGTGAGGTCCTATTGCAAGAAATCTGTCAAGACCCATTTAGGGATGTGCTCTAATGCCTGTTTTGAATAAATGCACTCACAACTATCTGCTTGTGATCGGATCCCTCAGAACACATGTTAATGCAGGGTCTGAACAAGGCCAGCGTCTATTTTAATGCTGTTAAAACCACAGTGGCCACACCCCACTGTCAGGATAGTTTTACAATACAAAAGGCACAGAACCTTTTACCGCTGTGTATACCACGATAACTGGAAACGATTAAAAGACTTATGACTAACTGGACTCAGTTCAGGGGAAAAGTAGAATATAATTGAAGTAAACGTTCAATCTATCACCTCCCTCAAAGGAAATGCATCCTATCCCCCACAGCGTTGCAGACACTAACAAAGCTGTTCTAACTTGTCCAGACTTCCCTGCAGTGATAACATGATGGGACAAATATGTGCACAGCGTTACAACATTAAGCTCAAACGGTCCTTGTTACTTGTGGTTAAAATATAGTTTTTTTGTTTTTTTTTTTTTTATTATTTGGATCAATATATAATTAAGGGACTTTTGAAGTCCATAAGCGGTTGAAAATGGATGGATGGATGGAATATATTTTGCATACATTTTCATTAAAAGTAAAAAAAAAAAAAAAGTTTTTTATGTTCATGATCATGTTTTTTTCTTTTTTAAATTCCATAATTATTTAATTACAGAAACAATCCCTTATTAGTAAATAAGTAATAAATGACTGGATATACTAAAATGTCAACGAAAAAACCATCTGAATTTAATAACAACCGCCTTCTAATTAACTAAACAATAATATAATGACCTTATTCAAACTTAGATTTGATTGTGTTCTTTTTATTAAGTTGAGATAATCATGACAGAAATTTATTTTTTTGCCATATATCAAGTTTTATATAGAAAATAATAAATTGTATCTGAAATCACTTTCAACAGTTACCCATTACAAACACAACAACACCTCTGATGGAAGGGTGTTGATTCCAGATCACATGACCTGCTCTGCATGATGTCATTTCCTCTTGAAGAAAACACTGGCAAGACTCCATCATATGTTCTTTCTCCTTTTTCTTAGTTATTTAATACAAAGTAATGTGTGAGTCAAGTGTGTATTAGTCACAGTCTTAACAGTGTTACTATGATATCTCTATAAATAACTTTCAGTTTCGATCGTACACAATTGTATATGTTACACATGTAAAAATGCCATGTGGTGTTATGGTTCTGTTGATTTTAGGCCTGAAAACAGTTCCTATACCTAAAACTATACCTGCAAACTATGTTACCCTGTAAAGGTAACTCAAAAAGTCCCTCAATTCTATTTTGACCTATTTCATTAATGCTTCATTAAGCCATAGAAATCTGATTCCAAACTCCTCCATATCTGAAACAACAGTGAGTGTCCATGTAACATTTTTCCATTATTTTAACTGACCAAAAGTAACCTATGCGACTGTTTAATTTATTAGACAACTGCAAAACCGAAAGCTTATGATTTAATTGACTTTGGGAAATGAATAAAGAGCTTTTGTTATAGCAAGAGAGGAAATTAAATGATGCTGAAAATGGAGAGAAAATCTTATTAATATATAAATCAGCCTTTTAAATACCTGCCTCTTGACATTTAACAATACATTTCACATAAAACCAGAGGTTTAAAGAGTCATTATCAAATTTTTTTTGAATATAGTATAATAATTTCATAGAATTTTCTTGTGTTTTTATAGAGATGTCCTATTTTCAGTAAAACTGTCAATATAAATATTTTTATCTTCCAATATTTCAGTCCCACTCGCCGTGTTCTGTCTAATTTGTAATGTGAACAAAACTATAGCAATGCGATCTCTAGTTGTGTCACTTTCTTTCATGTCTCGACCTGAACTATAACACCATGTGTCGAGCTTTTAATTTGCTCTTCTTTGAGAGGTGAGATTGGAGGCCGTTCGCTGGGGGAAATCGATGGGAAAATGGGATGGAATCTGCTGAGTGGATCAGAGCGAATGGAGTCAGCTCTCATGGGCATAAGGGGAACATTGGAATAAGAAAGTCTGGACAATGTTTTTAACTTCTTCCAGGAGGTTGAAGACAGCAATCTGCTCTTTGAAATCCCTCTGCGGAATGTGCTTGCAAGATTAATTTCTTCTTATGTAGAATTGATCGCCTCTTTATTGACTCATTTGAGCCTCCTTCCATTCAGGTTTGCCTGTTGGGTTTCTGCCAATGGCACCACATATTGTAAACACAGGAGTTAGCTTTCACAAAGGCAGTTTGACTGGTGGTTTCAAGAGGAAGAGGAGTTCCTTCATTGTTACGGATATGGTTTAATGGTAACACCTTGAAAATACCGTTGTATTTCAGCTGGCAAAGCAGATTTTTCCCCCCCCTCTAATCTAATTAAATGGGAAAATATTCACATTTGATTTAACAACAGCCTTGGTTCAAGTTTTCTGGCATGTAACTGAATTAAAGCTTGTTTGGCTTGTTTGGACAGGCTGGCACCAAGACTGAAACCAAGGAAGGAAATTACTGTACAACAGTTAAGATTTTTTGTTTAATAAAACATTACTGGAGTCAATTCATTCGAGGTATGTTAATGAGTGTTTGAGATACACTAAAGAGCGCTGATGCTGCCAAAGCAAAAACAGGTTCGGTTTTGTGTGGTGTGTGTGTGAGTGTATTTTGGCTTGTGTGTAAGGGAGGTGGGATGATCAAATAACACTTTAACTGAATTCCAGATACAGTATGGTATGATCTTAAATTTCCGACATATAATGACTTACAGGTGTTAGACTTTATTGCTTCACAGTTCCCCTTGTCTTACTATGTCCTTCATCCTTTCACTGCAAATTGCTGTCTTTTTCTAAACTCTTTGCTTTGCACAGTACTCATGATTATCCCCAATTAGCCAGAGAGATCAGCCAGTAACAAGCTCTCCTTCTCATCACACAGTGTGTCATCATCGCTGCCCACCGCTACAGCGCTGTGCACCCTGTGATGTGCTATCGTCTGCTCGGCCTGTCAGTGTCACTGCAAACCGTTGTACGTATAAGCCTCTGCCAACACGCCACACTGTGCTGTCACTGAGTCATTTGTGGCTCTGATTTTTCCTCATAGAATTTCACTCCCTCCTGCATCTGTAGCTCTCTCAGGCTTTAACTATCTCCTCCTCCTTTTCCCTCGCTACTTCTCTGTCATACATAGGCTTCCAGTTAGTCAGTATTAGCTTACTTCACTGGAGAATCAGAAAGACTACCACCTCATTTCTGATTTAATATGTATCTGCGGTAAACTATATGCTGGCATACTGTTGATGTTGAAGCAAAGCACTCGAAAAGCTTCCGGAGGTTGACATGACAACTTGGTCAGTGGGTATGTTATTTCCACAATTCTGACAGTAATTCTGCATTTTGACTTTAGACACAATAATAATGGGTACTGCTCAGTCACAGCACAGACTGTGTGGCATGCGGTTAATGAGGCTTTTCTAATATGAACCAGCGCAGCTTAGAGCTTATCCAACAGGGGACATTTCAAGTACCACTGCCATTCATGTTTATTCAGGCTGCGTCTCTTACTTAAGAACACACCACAGCTTAAATGATCAGATTTAGATGTTTATTTGTCTATTAAACTGAGGCAGACCTGCATGCGTGGTGTTTATGGATCACAGGTAATTTCAAGAGAAGCAAACACTTGCATTCCAAAAGTCTGAGATTGGATCTTCAAGTTTTACCTACGAAGTGAATGACGGGGATAATATTTCGATCATTATCTCTGACATGTTTCATTTGTACCATTGTTGTCTGTTACCTTTATCTTGATGTTGAGGCAAGTCAGAATGTAAGACTTCTGGTGTCAATCTGTCATTATGCTAGCATGTACATCAGACTCGAATGCAGAATGTAAAACCAAACGTTTGGTGCTATTTTGCTGTCTTGTTTTGTTTTCCACATTTCTTAGAGTTCTCTCTGTAAGTGTAGTTCAGTACAGTGAGTGTATTTGTGTACAGGAATGCTGTAATGTTCAAAATATTCTTGTTCTTCATGTGGTCTTTGTCAAACCACCATAATGGGCAATATACCATGAGTTAGATCGTGATAAAAGTCAAGTAGAGTTGTGATCATGTAACTGAGCCAAGTCACTAATGATCAAAGTAAAACTTTATATAAACACATAAAACCACTCAACACCGCACGTAATTACTAGCTAGGTTTCGTTAGAGGGTTTATAAAAACTTGCTGAGTAGATACGGTCTCCATTTCTCACACAACAACAGGAAGCTAATTATTTCAGCTTTGTGCTATGAAGAAGGCTGCTGCATGGGTATTCACAGTATGGAAACTGCTTTGATGTCACAAATCTGTCCACTTCAGCCCCAGACTCTAGACTGCTAATGATTATTTGGCTCTGGGTGGCTTAGTCATTCTTCAGCACATTCATAAGATAAGGCAACCGCAGGACAAACAGGTTTGGCACACATGCTACACGCAGCTTTAGTGGATATGCATACCTGAGTCTATGCTGTCATCATTTATGATTATAACTTCACTGAGCAGCTACGCACGTTGTTATGGTGCTGTACAATCTGAAAACTTGGCTCAAAAGTACAGAACAGTAGAGAAGTACAGTGTTTAAATGGCATGCAGGGAGTTTTATCTTACAAAGTGTGGGATGTTTGCACATGGAAAACCAGCGGTGACATGAGTTCTCCAGTGTGCTGTGCAGTGCAGTGTGCTCTGTAAAGTGACACTTAAAGGATGTCTGTAAGCCTCCATTCCTGTCAGAGCCAGCAGTCCACTTCAACCTCAAGTGCCTACACACATTTCACACAACCACCCGAAATAACTTAAACAGGTTGGCGCATGGCACCCCCACAGTGACCCACCAAGGAGCTGCCATTAACTGGAAAATGAAGAAACGTAAACCCAAGGTAAACATACATATGTTGTCTGAGAGTTATTTTACTATTTGCTTCCAAAAGTAGTGGTATAAAACATTGAATATATTTTCAATTTTCTGTCAGTGACAAATGTATATGTATATTATTCTAAACTGGCCGTTGACAGTTGGCCCTGTGGTGAATAGTGATGTTTTGAAGAGCTACTACAAATGCATAATCAATGGCGTCGTCTTATGAGTGTCCATCACATAAGCCGGTGGTTGCCATTGTTCAAATGAATGGAAAACAACAGATTTTTCTAGGCTTATTCTAATGTTTTAGTACTGCACCAGCTGTAGGCAAGTGGACTACCACCTTCGCAGCTTGCTGTCAGCCTCTCAATTGAATTACTCTAATGTTTTATCCCTCACTGTTCCCGTTTGTAATGAAATTAATGCCACTTTAATTTGCATCACCCTCTTGTTAAGTCTCAGGCTGCAGAGTGAATGTGGCATTGTTTGACTGCAGGACACAGGAGAAAAACAACACTTTGGCTTGGAGAACTACTTGAGTGTGTGTGTGCATGCATGTTAACTGACTAGTAAATGGAGCTTATACAGTATCTCATATGCAGTGCTGGGGAGAAAATAATCACATGTAAATTTTCCAAATAAGTGCGATCATAATTAAATGAATCCCATGTTAATAATTCCAAAGTTATTTTCTGTTAAAGTCTCATATGACAAATACTTATCATTCTTTTTCTTGCATACACACATATACATACATACAGTATATATAGACAGACAACTTATATCAGCACAGCCATGAGAATAGTGCAATAATTTAAAGAGCAGGATGGCAGAAAAGAACTGTCTCTATGTCTAGACATGTACTGTCCATTCCTGTGCTCGTCTTGTCTTGTCTGCCAGCCAAATCGATGTGCATTGCTGAGTTTGCCATATCTGCAACCAACCCAACACACCAAGACAGATGGACATATCTTCTAATATGAACACCTGTCAGTGCTGAAATTTACAGTTCCCATATTACTATATACAGGCTAAAGTTTGTTGTACTGGTACTGAAAATGCTATAAGAAAAGTAATCAAATGCAAATTTTAAAAAAAAAGTGTATATTTAACAGTGGGTGTCATGGTGGTTCTGTGGTCAGCATTGTCGCCTCATAGGAAGAAGCTCCTGAAAGTCAGTTCCAGTGTCAGCTGGTATGGAACTGTCTGTGCATGGGTTCTGTTTGTGTACTTTGGCTTCCACCCGCTGTCCACAGACATGCACCTGAACAGGTTACTTATAATAAGATAAATATTAAAAGAGTGAATAAGAGACATGTCCAGGGTGTATTCCACCTTTGTCCAGAACAGTCTTGTCAATGTAAAAAGGTAACCTCATCACTTCTTAAGCAGATGCTGAAATTATGATCAAAACAGGTCAGCTATTTTATCTCTTCATCTCAGACTAAAAGTTTTATGTGCCCCAACTCAGTGTCAGGTGATCAATGAATCATTCAGTGTACGAATCAATGTTACGTCCTCGGTGTATATACAACGTCACAAAGGCAGCAGTTCATTGATCATCCTGCTCTTTCTCATCACTGTATCAGTCTCTCAAAGCAAAGGGGGGAAAATATGTATTTTCAATGCAAAATGAGCAGAGTTATTACTCCACATGTTGACAAGTAATCAATTCCACTAGAGTGTTTTCTGTCTTCAGCTCAAGGAAAGGCTCAATAAAATGAGCAAGATAAACCGGGCATGTGAATCTGCCTGTCAAACCTCGTCTGCAGAGGGAAACTTTAACAAATTGGAGTAAAAGCCAGTATGTGTGACAGCCATGTACATGACAGTTATTCTGCTAAAGTGATACAGAACGACGATGAGTCGCCAGCTCATCGCAGGGCTGACATATATGCCACTTTTACAAAAAAAAAAAAGGTGAGATGGTCATCTGACTGATTTCCACAGTCAAGCCAAAGATTTAAGAGGTGAGACAGGCTGGACTTTTACACAGGACCTGTGTTCCAGAATCAGAGGGGCAGTGACGCAGCGCAGTGTATAATGTGACAAATAACTTGTGTGTCAGAAATACCCCAAGTATAGTGGTGGTGCCAACCTCTCCAGAGTTTTTCACCAAACCACAAATGTTAGTATTTGCCCAAAGTAGCTCATGGATCTCAGCATCTTCCCAGTTTGACATGTTTCTGGTCATGTTTAGATGTTTGTTTACTGTGCATGTCCCACATTCATTTTTAAATCCCCCTGGTGAGGGGGTCACACACATCATCAAACTGACACCTTGGTTGCAGAATTGGAGGTGTTCCTTTCACATAGCGTTCCAGAATCATCATTCCAACTTTTTTGCATTACAGAGCCGTGATAAGGTTAGGAACAAATGATCCCACCATTTTGTTTACACAGACGTTGTTCCAAAATAAAGGCAAAACATTGCCATATCAGAAGCGCTGTGTAAAAGGGGGTAAAGAGACAAACAACCAATAACTCTCACATTCACATGTATGGGCAGTTTTGGGTTGACCAGTTAACCTGTCAGTGCATGTCTCTGGATGGTGAGAGGAAGCCGGAGAGAACAGAATAAGTTCTCTCAGATAATAACATATATAGCTGAAAACCAATCAATGTGCTACTAACCCTGCAAGTACTGAAAACCCAATTAAACATGAAACATTGTCTTTAAAGCATATTTAAGTCTATCAGTCAATTAATTTAGTTAAGCTTAGTTCTGTTTAGTTAATACAGTCTACAGTTTTTATTGCTTTCTATTACAACTTGTCTCCTTTTCTTCATTTCTATTCAACAATAACTTCAAAGTCTAAAGTCGTTTATTTCTAACACAAAGAATGCATGTTACATAATTTAAAGGCCTTCCATCCTTTTAAACATGGCGAAGAGCTTGATGAATGCTTCATCTATTTTAATGAATGGACACAACTGTGGTTTGAGCCACGTTCTCAAAGGGAAGCTTTCAGTGGCATTTGTTTACTTAATTAAATCATGAGAGCCATCTCGAGTGTGACAGGTGAGCAAAACAGACGGTTCAGAGTATCTTCCCCTAATCCCATAGAGACACTTGCATCCAGAAGCCTGGCACTAATGATTTCATTAACATGGCTAACAGGGCATCAGTACACCTGTTCACAGGCGTTCCAGCAGATACCTCGGTAACCTTGAGACAATGGTGCGAGGCCCCTGCCAACAGTCTTTCTGTTTTATGGCCAGTGTCTCAGTTTTATTAAAAGCTGCACCTTCTAATTTTTTTTCCCTCTTGCTCAAAGAACTGCTCCCACTTGTGCTATTTCTCAGCCAAAACATCTCCTTGGGTTTAATGCCAAAATGTTCACAGTTGTTTTACTGTTGGCTTTGATTGTTGAAATGCAATATACGCTCTTTTTCAGGAAAAAAACAAGAACTATGAAATGCCTGTTTTTGGTGTGTGCACCTCACCTACTAATGCTCTAAACGGAAACGTGCCAGTGCGATATAATGCAGTTAAAATAGGGTGTGGGAGTTTCTGCACATGAATGATAGCTATAAGCTGTACATGCTTTAGACCGCTACGGTAAGAAAGTATCAAAAAGTCAATATTTTACTTATTGCACCATGCTTGATCTGGTTTCAGTACAACCATCACACCTTCTACAATGATTGCACAATGAATGATCCCACCCTCCCTTTCCTTTGCACACATCCTAGAACTTGGATCTAAATTTACCAGCTGGAGTGTCTCTGATCCTCTTGCTTTTTGCAGGGTTGTTTCACATCACTCTCCGTGGCTCTGGCTTTGTCTCCCTAGACCCCTTTTCTCACATTATCTGCATGCTTTAATGGCCTGCAAGTTGTCAAGAAGGCCTATCTGTCTCCTCGCCCACTCATCTGACAGCCTCGCTGGTCTTTCCACTCTTCTGCCTCAGTATGTGATCGATAGCCCTGAGACCCCCACCCCACTGTCTTCACAGGTGGATATCATTAATGGATGATAAATGCATCAAACCATGCAATCCAAAGACCAATGTATAAATGGAATAATTTTAAAGTTGATGAATACACATGTATGTGAATTAATTTTTTTCCCATTATATAATATGCATTTTTAAAATATGAAGTATTCAGATAGAGACATGCCATGATAACACTTTCTGCTGCTATGGAATATTAAATATTGCAGTCATGCCATGTTGCTTCTCTTATTCATTTTGAAGCCAGAGACAATGCAGCAAAGATGAAAAAGTGATGTCTGTTGTCTGGCAGGACGCCTGGTTTGTTTCGTCCTGTGTCTGATGAGGTCTTGACAGTGAGTAATAATTATAGCTGTCAATTGTCCATTTTTATATAATAAAAAGAAACTAATTCCAAAGATGACAACGTGACCACAAACCAACCAAATCAATTC
>JAPSES010000258.1:10921142-10934003 GCA_029822895.1 Maxillicosta whitleyi
TGAAGTAATGGTACTAATGTAATGATGAAGTAATGGTACTAATGTAATGAATGATGTTCAAAGGGATCATGTGGATGGACAGGTGTCTAGAACAGCACTTATGTTGGTCTAATGTTCTAAAAGTGATGTGTTGTTGTTCTAAAATACATTTTCCTTTCACATTATGTGTGTTTTTCTTGTATTTTTATATGTACTTCTTTATTTATTTATTTTTATTGCCGCATATAGGCAAGGAACCAAATACAGTAACTTCAATGACTTTCATTTTGTCCATGACTATATACTATTTTTTTTCTTTTTTGTTTTAGTTTTTTTCACAAACATAATAAAGACTTGTTATGTCCTCCATTGACACATTATGGTTGAAATTTTGGATGTCAGAGAATGTCTACAAGTGCTCTGTAAAGGGTTAATGCAGGGAAAATGAAATAATCTAAAAAGGGCAACAAAAAATATATACGATGTGTTTAATACAGATATAGACATTGTTTTTATTTGTACTTGTAGCACATTGAACTCAACATATGCTCTAACACCTATAACAGCTCTGATTGCATATACACATTGTTATGAATAAACTGTTAATCACAATATAAAACACCATGCGACCTGAACATGTCAGATATTACACTGAATTTTCTGTCTTTTAACCACATCTCTATTCATTATAGTCACAGGCATCAATATAATCCTAATACAGATTTACCACATCAGAAATAACCTCTGAGAAAAACAATGAGATCATCTTAATCCCTTTTCCCCCGTTTATCTTCTCAGACAGCTTTTTTCACATTTCACTGCTTCTCGGCTGCTTGTCTGGATAAAAGTATGATGTAGATTACAAAAATGCAGAATGGAATAGTTTTCTGATGTGAATACCTGCAGTATAATGACTAGTGGGTAAAATCCTCTTTTATCTGCAAGGACTCAACTATTGATTGATGTTTTACGATGAGAGATGCTCTCGACTTTACAGTTACTTAGACTTAAATAGAGCTCAATCAGCTGTTATTGATGGGTTGCATTCCAGTATGTTCGTCATAATGGTTATTTTTTATTATCAGCTCTGTTGACTCGCAGGCAGAAGGGCACGGTTTATGTAAAATCTGTCATCGTGTTGCAAGCTGATGGTAGCCCCCCCAAAAACTGTTTCATGTTTGTGCAGGCATGTTGACAGAGGAGCCTAAAGGTTGGATAGAAGCAGGTGTCATGTGTGGAATTCCTAACACATGGAAACATAACAATATTAATAACAATAACACTGGTCTGGAAAAACACAAAAATACCATTGAGTTTTAAGCACACTCTTTGGTGAGCTGTATTGACTACTACATTTACCCATTTTTACACTATTTTTATATTTTACCTTTTCATACAACATACCTCTAATTTGCACATATTTTCAATTGTACACTATTTTATATTTATTTATTTTTCAATACATGTCTGTATCTTTTGTGTTGTTAGACGTAAGTGGAGTGTCGATGGCAGAGACCACCTGCAATTTCGTTGCACAACTGGTGTAATGACAATAAAGCCTATTCTATTCTATTGATCAAGGTAACGAGACAGACTCAAAATCAACATTACTGACCAAACTTGCACACATAGACAAGAAGTGTGACTCCGGTTTATCCCGAGTTCTCACATATTATTAAGCCTGTAATGGTATGTGTATTTGTACCAAACCGCTGGAAAAACAGATGTTCGGTTCGGTACAGTGCTGTACCGAACGAGTACAGTCAGTTTATGTGTCTTACATGCTGCTGCCACTGCATTTGGCTCTTCACACGGTGAACCAAACAGACGAGTCGTTCCATTCTAACTACTCTTCAGTCTTCATTTCAAAACTTTAGCGAGGTCCCGGCTTGTGTTGTAGAGAATGTAGCTAAGCTAGCTATCTGAACAGATGCGCAAGTTATGGCTACTGCTAGCGAAAAACCGGAGCTAGAAGAACCTCCGCTGTCGCTTAAGTCTCCCGTTTGGGATCACTTCAGTTTCCCAGTGAAATACTGCAATGGAGAACGACAACTGGACAAAACAAAAGCAGTATATTGACATGGTTTTACAGAGGTTGGATATGTGTCCGGGAACACCTCAAACATGATAACTCACCTGAAACAGCACCATCCAAATGTTAACATTACCGCGACGAGGAAACAAAACAGTTATTGCAAACACAACTGACTAATGTATTCAAACATCCTTTCCTGGTCGTGCATTTTGTTTCCTTACTGTACCGAAAATGAACCGAACCGTAACCTCAAAATCGAGGTACGTACCGAACCGTGATTTTTGTATACCGTTACACCCCTACATACTATAGAATAAATACAGTATATGTAGAGAAATATAGAATAAGGATGGGTTCATAGCAGCCTTCTTCCATCAAACTCTAGTTTGTTTGCTCAGAAAGTACAGTTTAGGAGGTGTGTATGTGCAAATGGAGTGAAGTGAACTCGGGACCGCCTTAACACGAAGGTCTTGATCTGCTCCATGTTTTGTTTTTACACGACAGAAACAGAAATTGCCCTGAATTAGGAAATAAATGATTAAGGTTTTGTGTTCACTTTTTCTTTTCCTCTCCTTTAGTAAATCATTATGCAGCACCACCACAGGTAAAGAAGGGAATACAGCTACTGAATACTGTAACCCACTCCAATGAGTCCCCAAACATATTGAGTCTACTGGACTATTAGGGAGGAAAACATTTAATATTTTAATTTAAAATATTTTAAGTAGTAGTATCAAATGATTAAAATTTCATCAGATTAATCACAGGGTTGCTGTGGATTAATTTTGATTAATAACAGTTCAATATCATTAATTTTTTAATATCTATATTAGTATAACATTTCATTTTTCATGAGCAAAGAGACTCAAGAAAGGGAATATGTATGCACTTAACATGTTTCTTAAACACCTTCAAAAGTTTCAACAAAAATAATATACATTCGTGGAAATAATTATTAGACCACCCCTTGTTTTCCTTGTTCATTTTAGTGTCTGTCTGTTTAGTGTCCATTTGTTTGAAATTAAACTCTTATGAGCTATTTTTGTTGTCATTCTGTTTTTCCAGAGCTTTCTTGATGAAAACCAAAATCACTTCAGTTCTTACATCAATATCTATGTCATTGTACTGAGAAAAACGGTGCTTTTTAGGCATTCCTTGTTTTCTTTTCTGTCTTTTTTAGTCACATGATACACACAGGAGTTAGTACTTGATTGTATAACCATTGCTTCTGATGACTTTTGATGGTCTAATGATATTTTTCTGTGGCTGTACAGAGAATATATTGTCGGTTACATCAGAGAAAAACCTAAATACACTGCTTTTCCAGTAGTCACTTTCAGTTTCACTTTTTTGTTCACCATGAGCCACAGCCAAAGTTTTATTTTTCAGTTGGATATTGTCTTGTGTTGTTATCATAACAATTAAGTACAGTGTTACCATTACTGACAGGATAAAACAGAAGCATCCTTTAAGGTTCACTGTCCATCTGGAATCAACCGATCCTGTCAAGTAAAAAGTGACAGGCGCATGGCAGGAGAAATAGGAGGATGTAGTGTAAGAAAGAGATAGAGACTATAATACATAGTCTCTTGTACCGCCTAAAGCAATACATCTCCCTGGAGAGGTTAGCGCTGACAACAAGACATAAAGATAGAGAGAAAGACAGAACAAGAGATGGAAGGAAGGAAGGAAGGAAGGGTAAGAAAGGTAATCACCTGCTACAGGCATGAGAAGTATGGAGATGAGAGCATGCAAAGCTTAGACATTTCACATCACTCAGAGTCATCTTCACACAAGTGCTAAATCACTAACACTATCTGCATGCAGAATGACTGTATTAATATCTTCTATGAAGTGGTTTTTGTGGTCATTCACAGACTACATCCGGGAAAAAAAAAATGATGCAAACCTTGAACATTCCACAGTAGGGAAATATTCCATTCACATCTGTTGGAACCAGATGGCCTTAAACTTGAAATTCATGAAATATACATTTAAAGGTATGATTGGTTATGATGAAAGGTATGATTTGGTTTCAGTGGTGAACTAGTGTTGTCGCTTTGCAACATAGTTGGGTGAGGGAAATAAATCACTTCCTGGAGCTGTTCAGGTTTTAAGAGTGAGTGAGTGAGTGAGTGAGTGAGTGAGTGAGTGAGTGAGCGAGCGAGCGAGCAGGTGAGTGAATGAGTGAGCGGGTGAGTGAGTTAGTGAGCGAGCAAGTGAGTGAGTGATTAAGGAAGTAGGTGAGTGGAATTGATACACAGGGCGACTTACAGAAGTGGTGTGCAATACTGCATACTTTGGTATCAATCTGATACCAAGTAAATATAGGGCCAATATCGTCGATACTGATACGTTTCAACAATCAAGGTGGATGCATCATTGAATTGCTGAATCTCAATTAATTTTCATGATCATTAAGGATTTTGTAACATTTCTTTTTTATTATTAAATAGTTAAAACCCAGGACAGAATCAGGGCAAAGTTTATAATTAAATAAAAAATTTAAAAAAACATTCTATACTATCAAAATATTGTGTTGTTTGTTTGTTTGTTTTTTCAGAAACAATACAACAGTTAAAAAAAAAAAAAATTCCCCATACATTGTCGTGTCTGGAATTTTAAAAATTTTTTGCACAAAATAAACACTGTAGTCAAGTAGTGTTCAGAAACTGCAAGACAAAAACGTATTCAGCTTGCTGTTGTTTCCTTTTTGGCCTGTAAATATAACCACATGGTGCTGCTCTTCCATACCCTTCTTCTGCTCTGTGTAAGTCTGTGCATACATCGTGCCTGTACTGGTGGGCAGGTGCACCTGAGCCGGTGGCTTGCTTGTTTGCTTTGTACTGCTGAGTCACATGAAAGCACAACACTGAAACACAAGAGGGGGGAGAAGAAGCAATGTGTGTCTGCTCGGCACTAAGACAGAACCGAGCCCAGCGACCTGGCTGTAGTCTCTTTGATGAAACCACAACAATGCATAAAAGAAAAAAAACGAAAAAAAAACTAAAGTATCAATATCACATGCTAGTATGGATCTGATACTCATGCTGACTTGGTATTGATATTGTTGATATTTGGATCAATCCGCCCACCACTAGCATACAGTCATGGAAAAAAGAAATGATTAGACCACCAAAAGTCATTAAAAACAATGGTTATGCAATTAAGTTCTAACTCCTGTGTGTATCATGTGACTAAAACAGAAAAGAAAACATGGAATATCTAAAAGCACTGTTTTTGTCAGTACAATGACACAGATATTGATGTAAGAACTGAAGTGATTTTGGTTATTATCAATAAAATGGATAGATATCAGCTCTGAAATTAAACTACTATAAGCTATTTTTGTTGTTATTATATTTGTCCAAACAAATGTACCTATAGTTGTACCAGAAGAAAGTGAAGAAAACAAGTAGTCTAATAATTTTATCCACCACAGTGCTGATTCATTTAATAACTAACAGACACCAAGACTGTTTGCACCTGGTTTTAATCTCAATTCTGACAAATCCTACCACAAATAGACAAATACAAATTATAAACTCATTCAGTATGCAGTGAGAACAGATCCGATCACTTAGAATTCATAAAGCGGAGGTCTGGGATGCAGGAACATGTCCCTAGATGGATTTCAGGAATTTTTACCCGGCTGATGTTGACTTTGTGTGTAGTTCCACAAGGAGCAGTCTCACATTAAGTGTTTTAAAGGCATCTGAGATGGTCAAAAGCCCTGAAAGACGCATTACGAGTGCTTAATATGTGTGTAATGTTGCCTAAGTATACCTGAATAACACTTATCCATTAGCTTTTTTTTTCTTTTCTTTTTATCAGCATAGAAACAGAATACCCTATTGCATAACCTATGGAAATTCATGCATATGTTTTAAGTGGTTGAAGCTGTATCCACTCATTTTCTGAGCTACTTAGTCCTCATGAGGGTTGTACAAATCTATTCCATCTACCGACGGGTGAATGGCATAAACACGTAGAGACAAACAACCATCCAGTATCTTCACATTGGTTTAGGATTTAATCTTCACCTAAGTGTATGTCATTCAAGAAAGCAGCTAAAAACATGTAGAATGACCATAGTTCTCACATTTATATTTAATTTGTATTGACTATCTACTTTTCTATTTGTGACAATATGAAAGAAAAAAAAAAACAGGTGATCCTTTAACTGCCAGTGGTCCATGTTTAGTGATTTGTTATCTGTATAACACAACCAATGTAATTTATTGTCTATATCTCAATGTGTTTCAAGTGCAAGAGTAATGCTGAATTATAGAACAGGTAAAAAAAAGACTTCAGAAGTCAAAATTATGAACAGTGTTTGATATGAAACAACAATTTGAGTTATGCAATTTTTACTGATGGATATTTTTTTAAAAACCACTCAGTGAAATGTTCAGAATTCATGTCCTTTTCTTTTATTTCTATTTTGCTTATGTGAGACATCTGCTGTAATAACACTGCCTATCTTTTTAACACAATAAATATCCATTATTCAGAATACAGCAGCTGATATATTAAGTCAGACTCGTCCTCCAAATGCAGCCCCCACAGGATGGCTCTACTGTAATACTGTATGTATCACAGCACGGGAATGCAAGCAGATGATTTGGTTTTCTTGGCACGTTATGGGTGACACTTCCTGATTGACATTGACTGACTGCGTGTACCTCTGATAGACTTGCAAAAGATGGGAACAGTGAGTGTCGGTGTGGGTGACTGTATCAGTCTGAGCATGCATGTATGTGGTGACAAAAGCACAGACGTGTGTCAGATTGACTGAGCATTCTGGTCCATCAAGGCAGTGGGTTATTTATCTTTAAATACCTGTCATGGTGGTTGAGTTTGAATCTACCAGTATCTATCCACTATCTACGTACCAGTATTTTAACATATAAGCAGCTGCATTAATGTAGACGCAGATTCCTCATTACTCTGTCTATTTTTTCCCATATAATCCGTAACCCCTGCAGGGTAATGTTTTTACATAAATTTAGCTGTTAATTGAGATACATATAAAAAAATCACAATATCTCAAATATACAACATAGAAGCTTATTGCACTAGTTGACGACTTCCTTTACCACTAGCATACTGAGTGCTTTGGTTCATCACAACTACGTACTTAACATGCAACATTAAATCACTTTATAAAGCTTTCTCTGCCTGTTTCTGCAAATGACACTCTGTCACAACATTGGTGGCAGAGTTATGACTTGCGTTTTGCATTTATAGTGCAGTACAGCTCAGTGTTGTATTTCTGGTTTTCTGTTGTTGAGCTGTGCAGAGGTCTGTGCCAGGATTTAACACGGTTGCTTCAAGAGTTCCAACAGACATGTGAATACATTTGAGACTGTTGAAAAAACACCTCTGTCTTTAATGTGGTTCTAGATGTTATTAAAGAAATACTAGTACTTTGACATGTTTGTCACCACCTCAAAGAAGGTCTGCTTTGTTCTGACGCCAAGTCATTCAGAGAAGTATGCAGTCGCACACAGACATAAACAGATGTTAAACGATGTAGACTTGGATACAAACACAAACACAGGACAATACACGCAGATCAGGGAGAGAGCTGGAAAAAGATCACCAGTTCAAAGAACAAGTTAATGCTTTTATTAACTGAAAGAGCAAACTATAATTACAAATGATTTCATAAATTAAAAAAAAAGAAATATTTGACAAAGGTGCACCAAGAAAATGACCATTTACAGCAAATGACACGTGGCAAATAAACTTCTACTAGTGAAATAGTAAAATAGTCTTCACAGCATTGGGAGAAAATAATCTCTTTCAACAAATAAAAACATGAAAATAAGATTTACAGTGTTTTAATATCTCCTGCAATGGCTTGAGACTTCACAGGGTTTTCTGGAAATATCTCTTAAAGTCTCACACACGCGCACACATGCAGCCATGTGTGGATGCATGCACCTTGCTCAGAGCCAGCGAGGCCCAATTACAGGGAGAGCTGAAAGTCCTGCTACATCCGAATGAGGAGAAGAGGATTAAGACCTGGGAAGGAGGGATGGCAGCAGTGAACTGGCAAGAAAGTGTCTGACAGGCTCTTCAAGTCTCAGCCTGAACTGTCTCTGCCCAGGCATGTACTGACACAACCTGTGTGTGTGTGTGTGTGTGTGTGTGTGTTTCCACATGTTGCCGTCTGCAGGTGCCTCATCATAGACTCCAGCTGTCATAATCTACTTCCTGTATTCTTTCTTGCCAGACTCAGGTTTATTTGGGCTTTCTGGGTCGCAAAGGTTTATGTAAAGTGCAGATCGGTGGAACTTGTCCTCATGTCTGCCACTGTGAACCTGTCAAACACTGAGCTATCCAAGTAAATGATGGCAAAAACGGATTAAACTGGATTGGGATTTGCTGTTTTGTAACTATTAATATGGCCCAGTTCATACAATGAGCATTTATTTGACGGGGTTTATTTTGACAGGTTTCATACATGCGAATTGATTGATAGTGTCTGAAAGTTCTAGACTTCTAATCTTGATTGAAAATAGGTCCACGCCCTGCTGTCTGAGTTCAACCAAACCAATTTCTTAGAGAGCAAACCCCATTACGTTTGCTGCATTTTAAACATGCTCACATGTATGCATGAGGTGAAAAGGCTATCATGCTCCCCCCCCTCCTACGCCCCCTTCTCAGTCACACATACACTCACCAACTCAAACACACACATGCACACGTAGTTAAATTATTTATTTTTCTCACAAGCTATGCCTGGAACAGATGGCCAGTTTCACGGGGATGTTTGTGAACTCCTGGGTTGGGTCAATCAAACCGTTTTATGGGGGAAAGAAAAATAGGAGAGAGATGGAAGCATCTAGCAGGAGGAAGGGAGTTAATATTAAAACGGAGAACATGACACCTGAAAACTAGATTACCCTGCTGTGGTCTGCTTAGCACTAATTCTCTAAATTATTTCTATATTGCTATAATCAAATATATAGCTATAGCACTTTGTTGTCACGGTGAGCATTTTCTTTTGTGTACTATCAGGTTTTCAGCTCAATTTCATATTTATGTAATTCCCCAGAGTTGAGCTTCAGCTGCTGCCTGTGAGAATGATCAGTTGAAAAACATCAGTTTAGTAGGATATCTGAATCTTAAACTAGCCATCAGAACATGTCATATCTCCCACAAAGTAAAAGTGCTCCGTAGTTAGTGATGCTAGCTTATTTTCTGTGAATTTCCCATTTGAAAGTATATGAGATGAGTGTTTATGGGTATATTACTGGGGGGAAAATAACATCAAATGGTTTCCTAGTTCCGCTTCAGCAATGAAATGATGAAAAAAAATAAAACAGCAGATGGATGATGGATGACAGACAACATAGCAATGATGCCACTTCAACACCTAGCTGATTAATTGTGGAAGGTTTGGTGGAAAAGAATATTTTTTTCCAGTTCTGCCCCAGAAACTAAAACCACATTTCTAGGCAATTTTACGAGATCCCGGAAAAAAATATGAGATGGTGATCCCACCTTTTTTCTCCACCATGGATGGATTTACAGAGCCAAGTCAAAGGAGTAACAGAGGTGAGATAGGCTGGACTTTTATACAGTGGACCTGCATTCTGGAATCGAAGGGGCAGGGATGCAGTGCAGCATATAGTGTGATGTACAATCGTGGAAAAAGTCATTTGACCGACCTCGTTTCCTTCAATTTCTTGTTTATTTTAATGCCTGGTACAACTAAAGGTACATTTGTTTTGACACAAATAACAATAACAACAAAAATAGCTCATAAGAGTTTAATTTCAGAACTGATTTCTACCCATTTTTCATGTTTTCTTGATAATAACTAAAATCACTTCAGTTCTTACATCAATATCTGTCACTTTATTGACAAAAACAGTGCTTTTAGGCATTCACTGTTTTCTTTTCTGTTTTTTTTAGTCACATGATACACACAGGAGTTAGTACTTCATTGCATAACCATTGTTTTTGATGACTTTTGATGGTCTCATAATTTTTTCAACAACTGTATTACTCATGTGTCGGAAATACATGCACAGCTTCTAAGCCAACCTGCAGAGTTGTTTTGTTTTTCACCATTCCACAAACGTTAGCATGTATAGAGTCCTCCACCTCAAGTGACAACAGCTCACAGATCTTGGCGTGTCCCCAGTTTGACATCTCTCTGGTGGTGATGATATGTTTGTTTATTCTACACGGCCCACCCTCATTTTTAAATCCCTCTGGTGCAGAAGTCGCACATGCAATACATCATCAAAATGACACCTTGGTTGTGGAGCGAGAGGTGTTCCTTTTACATGGCATTCCAGAATCATGATTCATCCTTTATAATGGCTCTGTTACTAACTCCAGAGCCGTGACAGAGGTGGGACCAAATGATCCCACCATTTTATTTATACATACATCGTTCTGGAAGAGGTAAAATATTCCCGAAGCAGAAGTGCTGTGTAAAAACAGCTTCTGTTTATTGTAGTGCTCCTTGTAGCTCATAAGTTGCTAAATGGCTTAAGGTACTGTTTCAACAACTCTTCCACTGGATAATTACTGCAGTGGATAACACAGTTCAAGTGGCAATTTCTTGAACCATAACTGAAGCAGTGAGCAGCTTCTCATTCCTTAAACAGCCATCATTTACTAGAGTGCAAAACTGGACTGTGATTCAATTGAAAAAGGTCACATGGTCTGATGAATCTAGATTGACCCTATTCCAGAGAAATGGGCACGTCATGGTGTGAAGATAGGTAGATGAAGTGATTTACCCATCATGCCTAGTACCTGAAGTAGATGCCATGTGGGGATTGTTATGATCTGAGGTAGCCTCAATTGGTTCAGCAACATTAGGTGTTCAGAAAATGAGTTCTGCTGAACCTGAATATACTTAATGACCAGGTCTGGACATCAGTCTATTGCAGGAGTGGCCAATCCTGGTCCTCGAGAGCCACTATCCTGCATATTTTTAGATGTATTCCTCTTCCAACATACCTGATTCAAATGATAAGCCTATCATCCAAAAGCCTAATAATGATCATCAGGTATGCTGGAGGAGGGAAACACCTAAAACATGCAGGATAGTTGCTCCCAAGGACCAGGGTCAGACACTCCTGCTCTATTGCTTCTTCCTTGATGACGCAGACATATTCCAAGATTACAACGCCAGCATTCATCAAGCTCAAGTTGTTAAAGACTGGGTTCAGGGAGCATGAAACATCATTTTCACACATGGATTGAGTCCAGTGTCCAGACCTGAACCCTATTGTGAATCTTTGGGATGTGTTGGGGAAGAGTACACACTGGTCTGATTCTGTCACCATCAATAGAAGATTGTTGTAAAACACTAATGCAAAAAATGTATTTTTGACATTTACTATGACATTGCCTAAGCAAAATAATAAATTCATCCATCCAATGTAATCAAAGTTCAAGGTAGCCAAAACATGCTGTGTGTGAGGTTATTTTTTGCTGGGTAGGATATTGAAGAGTTTATAGTTTAGCATTATAATTATACAGTGATTTTCCAGTGGTCAATGGTCCGACTGAGAGAGAGAGAGAGAGAGAGAGAGAGAGAGATGGATGTAACTGATCATTACATGCCAGGGCAATAATACTGTTAGTGTGATGAATCAAATCCTTTTTAGTTTTTGTTTTCATGTTCTATTGCACGTTGGTTGTCGCTTGTAATGTCTGTAGTATCAGGGGAGATGTAGGATATTAATTTACTACAAACTTTAATTTAATAGAATTCTCAGATCTGAAGTGAAAAGAACTCAAAGGTGAACAGTCAGGAGGAAAAATGTTGGGAAACAGTTTATACATTTTCGTTTGGCAGTCAAAAATGACAATTTAAACTCGAGTCAAACCTCAGCTGGGGATCCAACAACGCATTCCAGCATGAGGGTAGGCTTGATCTTTTGCATGTAATGACAGCCCAGCATAGTTCTCCGTCTCCCTAATGAGAGCTCACCTTAAATTTGGTCTCTCTGATCTGGGAGACAATAGCTTGTTAAAGCTCAACCTGAACACTTCACCCTGCATGAGTTTTCCATATACGTTTAAAGTATTTTAAACTACCTAGAAACAGCAGGCATAATAACCAGGGGCACAGGTCTTGTTCGACTCTTTAGGTGGGATAGGTGGGTGACAGAGGACAGGGTTATTCCTATCTCTGCCTTCATCTATTTATATATTCAACATAAGTATAGTGTAGTATAACTTGTCTATTTAAGTCAGTGAATAACAAACCACATTGGGCTGTACATGCATTTAATGTATGTGTTTAATATGAGGGTGATAGGAATTGCAACTTCCCTGTCTGAATAAGATCATACACAACATTTGGGACTTCTGGCAGAACCTATTCTCATTCTTGACAAGCACAAGCAGGACATAATTCTTTGTAGCTTCCATAATTGAAACACTCTGTATTTGGATGCAAATCTAAAATATGACAGTCACACAAGAGGAAGCAATAGCTGATTACCTAGAACTCAGTGAGAGATATGTGCCTCCTTTCTGTTACTAAATTAGATTAATTCTTTAATTCTCTCTTTGCACCTTTTCTTCTTTACAGTACAAAATGTGGCATATGTAATAGTACAATAGGTCAGTGCTTCCCAACCAGTGTGCCGCAGCACATAAGAGTGCTGTGAGAAATCATCAGGTGTGCCGTGAAAAATTAACCAACATCACCTGATTGGTGCTGTAAACCTGCAGCATGATATACTGTATATGACAGCACGCACCAATCCTCCATTCTACTACAACTGCAAAATAAAAGTGAAAGTGAACTGGCCCCAATGCAGTGCATTCTGTTGATAAATCCCCCCTCACTAGTGATGTGC
>JAPSES010000258.1:10934103-10948565 GCA_029822895.1 Maxillicosta whitleyi
TGCAAAATAAAAGTGAAAGTGAACTGGCCCCAATGCAGTGCATTCTGTTGATAAATCCCCCCTCACTAGTGATGTGCAGATTAACAAGTTGTCTGAGAACCTCGGGTATCAGGTAGGGGTGGGAGAGATATGCCTCCATTACTATTATACAACAGACCTCAATTTGGGGATCCATCCAAGGGTTCGCTGACATACCCTTCGCAACTTTTTCTAAATTATTTGACCATCAAAAGTCATCAAAAACAGTGATTATACAATCAAGTACTATCTCCTGTGTTTATCATGTGACGAAAACAGACAGAAAAGAAGGAATGTCTAAAAGTACTGTTTTTGTCAGTACAATGACATACTTAGATAATGATCTAAGAACTGAAGTGATTTTGGTTTTATCTAGAAAACATGTCAAATGAATAAATATCAGCTCTTAAATTAAATTGTATGAGGTATTTTTGTTGTTGTCATTACATTTGTTCAACTAAATGTACCTTTAGTTGTACCAGGCAAGAACAAGAAACTGTAGAAAACAAGCAGTGGTCTAATCATTTTCTCCACAACTGTATAGAACCATAAAAAAACAAATGTGCAAATTACTTTGGGCAGACAAAGCAAGGACAGAAAACACAAAAGGCAAAGCAACACCAAGTACCCAACAATGAGATCAAACAAATGCAAGACAGAGATGATAAAGTTTAGAACAACAGGACAAAAACATGCATTGTGCTAGATACAGATGTAAGGGAGTCTAAATAGCATTTCAGTAAATACAAAAACACTGACAATAGTAAATGCAATAAAAAAAGACAGTTATATCTATGAAAAGGGAATAATGACAGAAAAAATAAAAATTGATAAGTGAAAGTAATAAAAGAAAAGGAAAATATTGCTAAAAGATGGCAGTAAATCCACAGAATAAAATGCTAAAATAAAGATGAGAGTTACATCATATTATTTTGAGTAAAGACTAGGGCACAGTTTCTTTACTTTAGTTACATCTTTTGTTGTAGAATCTGGTGGCTTGATTTGTTCTGACAGAGTTTTTAATGAACCAAAGTGGTTTGACACTCTAATATTGTCTTTTGCAGTGATATTTTGGTAAAGCACCTTTGTAAACTATACTTACTACACGTCAGAGTTCCATAAGTCAACAACAGCTCACTGGGTTTTTGTATTTTGACCTGAAATTCCTGCAAAAACTCCATGGGTTAAAGTGAACTGACCAAAGTTTTAGTACTTATAGACATCAAAGGTATTTGATGGATGTTTTTGCTAGCAACTCATCCACACGTAAACAGCATTTAGGAGGCAAAAACATTTTTTCCAAACATGTTCCAAAGTGTTGATTCTTAAAAACTCCAGTTTGTGTGCATCCATGTGGAGAGAGAAAGCAGACAGATCAGAAAACGATGGCATCACCCTCCATTTGTGCATGTTTGCTCCTGTTTTGTGAAATGAATCTGCTCCTAAAACACCAACTACAGGGTGTATCAGAAAAAAGTAGACTCCCAGAGAAAAACAACATAAAACCAAAATGTGAAAACATTTTAAAAACCTGGTTATATGTGTTTATCGACCGTGTAATTGTCCCTTGGTTGACACCAGTGTCCTGAGTTAGTTTTCATGTTTCAATGAAAAACTAATTTGAATAGTGCAAAATAAAAGTCTTTTTGTGCATTGGAAGTGTAAGGGTTAATATGAGACCCATTATTCCAAATTCCATTGGTCTTTTACTTGCGTACATGAAACAACTTTTGTCTCCTTCACTGTCAATATCTCATACAGGACTCTGCTGTTTTCTCCCAACTTTAGTTTCCATGTTTTCAGGTAGAGTGTGAACAAAAAGCTACAACGGAGCATTAGGGCCATTCATGAAGGAGAAGATATTTTTTGATATGACGAGATTAAAGTCAAGTCGGCATGTCGACATTAAACTCAAAATTACGAGAATAAAGTTGAAATTGGATGTTGACTTTAATCTTGATGGGTCGACTTAAACTCGACATGTCGACATTAAACTTGGAAATGTCAAGAATAAAGTTGATGTCATCAAATTAAAATTTTATTCTCGGAATTTCGACCCTAAACGACAAATGAACCATGAAGTGCTGTATGGTGCCACCAGCTAAAATTGCTTGAGCAAAATATATCAATTTTATATCAGTCCGCCATTGACAAAGATGAAAACGAAGGGAATTTTATCCATAATTTTTAAAAATGTTTTAGTTCTGTAAACACATACAATACAGTTTCAGTTAGTTCTTGTTTTGTCTTTTAATTATAGGTTTTATTTATTTCGGTTAACAAAACTGTTTTTTCACTTCTAGTTTTCATCATTTCATTAGTTTTCGTTAACGATAATAACCTCGCCGCAGGAGATCTAAGTCAGTGTGAATACTTTTATGACAAAGTCTCCCTTTGTAATGTAAGGAATATACTTCGAAAACCAGAA
This sequence comes from Maxillicosta whitleyi, assembly GCA_029822895.1. Classification (NCBI taxonomy): domain Eukaryota; kingdom Metazoa; phylum Chordata; class Actinopteri; order Perciformes; family Neosebastidae; genus Maxillicosta; species Maxillicosta whitleyi. The sequence goes on from JAPSES010000258.1 coordinate 10,936,550, forward strand.
CCAACACTAACACCTGCAGTTGCTGTTCGATTTGTTGACTTCTGTGTCTTTTATGCGCCATATTATCTGTGTCATCTGTAAAATCTGGTTTATTCAAGTATTTCCATTTGTAGATCATATGGGCTGAATTTTATGGAAAATAAAGGAAGAAAATACCTATTTATAAAAATATCCATATTAGTGTGGACATGGCATTAATAAACTCACTAGACTAACAAAATGAATGCTATAGGCAACCCACCATGGTGTGTTTACTTTTACTGAAGCCAATTAAAATTAATATTAACTGTGTTAGTTGTGTCCGAAAGTTTTGGCAGTGCTGTTAATTATATATTTAATGACACTATGGGAACAATTCCTCTGAAAGGAAACTAATGGCAAGAGAAATAGGCAACATGACTTAAACTTTATAGATATTAGGCTGTGAAAAGTCCATTTCTTTCACCATTAAATAATGAAGTCCCAACTGAAAAAAGGCAACAAAAAAAAAGAGGTACTTTTTATTATATTTATTTGCATTATTATATTTCATTGTACTAGGTTTGAATGAGGAAAATATTTTTTATTAGCCGTGGTGTAAACTGAACTTACATGCTTTGTATTTGTTGTCATTGACGTTTACAATGAAACAACCTTCGCAAGAGTCTTTAAGTGACAACCTTTACTGTTATGCTCTTGAAAAATGGACTCTATAGAGAAGTACAAACGGTGAAGGACCTGCAAATAAAGTACCTGACAGAGGCTAAGTGGTTCACACATTTTTAAGCGTAAGATAAGAAAGAAGTATCCTAACAAGGACACATCAAAATACAAGAAAAAGGAAGCAAAAAGTCGCAGTATCATAGATGGCCCTGAGTGGTTCTGATCCCAGAGGACCAAATTTGCTAAATGAAAGTTCTCACAGCAGTACACGGTGTCTATAAAATTGCTTCCCTTGAGACGTGATGCCTGCAAATGTCACTGTCCTCACGAGGCTCACATATCCACCCAGCAAGAAGAACTCGCTGTTTGCCCGGGGTCAGACCTCAGAGGAGATGACCTGTCTGTGTCCTGCTTCTGCTTCCTCTCTTTCACCATTCCACATTCCGACTATCTGCAACAACACTGCCTCTACTTCGACATCTTCCTTCTGTCTCTCGTTTTCACACTCTGCTCTTTTATACGTACGTCCCGCTTTGTCCTTCTTTGTCCTTGTTACCATGGCTACTGCCGACTTGGAATGAGGTGGGGAGGCAGGAGTACTGATAGAAGATACAGGGGCATATGATAGTCTTGCCATTCATCATTGTCCTTCTCTTTACCCTCTTAAATCTTAATGTCTTTCAAGTCTTCAATTACCCGCTGTCAGATAAAAGTCATTCCGAATAACTACGGATTCATCCCTCCCTGACATTGAGGTCGTCTCGAAACTGTTTACCTTAGATTAAAGACTCCGAAAAAAGTCATTGTTGCTGCTGGTGTTAAGCATCACGGTTCATTTTGGGATAGATTCACACTGTAATTTGATTTCAAACATTAGTTGTTATGTATAATGAGTGAGCTCAGACCCAGGTATTCTTTGTTGACTTGAGCCATGATGTGAGGATGTACTGGTATGAACTAGCATGAGGTAGTAAGCAATGAAAGAAGCCCAGAGAAACAAAGGTAAAGGCTCATAAGATCCATGGCAGACGGAGACAGATGAGCAGCAAAGCAGTAACAAGAAAGGGGAAAGGGATGTGCAAGTCTGTGGTGCAGATCAAAGTCTAGGTGATACCCAGGGAGGAAAGGAAAGAAAGAAAGGAGGAGAAACACACAGAGAGATGGTGTTTGTGTGGATGGAGCCACAGAAGTAGTGAGGCCTGTGAAAAGAAAAGGGCACGATCAAAGAAGAGATGTGGTGATGGAGGAGGCAAGGGGGAGACACAGGGAAGTGTGGGAGGTACAGTCAGAGCCACGAGGCCTGTGTGCACAAAGCAACTTTATTGTTTTCTGCACTATCTTTATGGGAATGTTTTTCTTTTATGAGCTCTTTCCCCTTTTTTTTCGCCTGGCAGATGCATGCACACACCCACACACAAACAAACTGTCACCACCTTTCATACCAGCTTTGCATCTGCCAGGCAGGGAAGCTCCGCAGCCATAAAAGATGTGGTCACACTGCGCCTCACAGCTTCTTCTTGTTACTCTGACCATAGAATTGTTCCTCGCCAACCCATCATCTGATCTAGCTGATGCCATACTGCCTTTCTGTATTACCTCATGTGCCAGACTTGCCTTACTAATGAACAGGCGCTGGTGGAAGCCAAAACGAAGGAACAGCAGGAAAGTTAAATACATGTAGCTCCCGCACAGCAGCAGAGGAAGTTATTTACATAATGCCTCCCTGATTATCTGTCTCCCTGCCTGCGTGCACTTTTATGTACTGGTCTTATGTATGAGGTGAGGGGGAAAAAAAAGTAGACACGGACAAGATTATGATATATGGTGTTGTTTGCTGATGGTTAATGAGATGGATTTGCTAGCTTTGACTTTGATGGCCTTAGGATGCAGAGATGAAAGAAAACTGATTTGGTGTCTTGATTCAAGAGCGTGGAATGATTCTTGCACTCTTTCATTTTGGATTATAATTTGTATTTGTAAATTAAGTGGTTTGACTAAGTGGTAAATGAGTCACAGCAACTCCGCTACATTAAACCGCCCATACAGGAGATAGGATTGTCCGTAAAGCTAGTTTTAAAGGGGTCATATTTAGCTAAACCCACTTTTATTAGTCCTTGGTTCATTATTTTGTGTATTTGGACCCTAATAGTTCAAAAGCTTGAATTTGAACCCTCCAAGTGCTGCAAAACTATATTTATATTCATTTGGGCAGAAATCAAATGGATTTCTGTGGGCTGTTTTAATTCCTTCTAAATGTGTTGCATCTATAACAAGGTACATCGCAACATTTGCACATATAAGGTCAGGACATCCAATGAAAATTTCGCAGCAGTTGTCCAAACTTCAAGCCAATTACCTAAAATGTTCAGTTGTTGGTTGTATTAAAGTGGTTGAACAGGACAGAGCAGCACAGTCAACAAACTGGAGGGGGTGGGGTGTGAAGTGGCTCGTACATTTAAAGGGCCAGCGCTCAAAATGACCTTTCTGGTGTCATTACTCAGAAATAGGGTTGAAGATGGACCTGTGCAGTTCAATTAATGAAGAATTCAGACCCAAGCAGAGCATTTACAGTTTATGTAGACCACAGGGGAATAAATCCAGCAAGTTCATGTTGCCTACTTATACTGAATGAACACTTTGATTTCTTTTTCCAGACAAGGTCATGTAAGGAGATGTCTTTTTTACCGTTACATGTTTCCACTGTCATCTGTAGTCTTCCTCAGAAGGCGTTGGCTGATCACTGTGACACGTCCTTATGTGTTGTTCTTCATAGGTGTGGTCAACCTGATAGGTCTGACAGTTCTGTCAGGTTGACCACACCCCCCGCTGCTCCCTCCTCCCAGTTGGTGGTTGTGTTTTCACATTTACTGATTTCAGTGACCTCTTTGGTGAACCGTTTGTGTTTATTGCTTTCTGTCCCCGACTGTTTTTGCGTTGTCCCAGTCCAAGATATGGTCAGCTGATGCCTTCTGAGGAAGCTGCAGATGACAGTTGAAACATGTAAAGGTAAAAAGACATCTCCTAACATCACCTTGTCTGAAGGGTAATGAAAAATGCATACATTTCCCTGCATAATGCATAATTTCATTTTTTTTTTTTTTTTTAAAAGCAAGATATCACTCCTTTAAGACTGACCAGCAGGCAATAAGATATCCTATACTTTGTTTAGAGACTCTAATAAGTGACACAATAGAACTTGGTGAAAATAATATATTTTTAATTAGTCTGGTAATTTAACACCAAATAAGAAAAAAGTTGGGTGAATATGAGGGGAAAAAATGCTAATTATGAAGAAAGCAGTGACATTAAACTGTACTTTAATGAAACATATTTCATGTTTTGATTGATTAGATTGATTATCTTATTAAAAGTCATTTGACTCTTGTGATGGAGTTGTTATTGCTGAAAGGTAGAGTATATAGACAATACAAAACTACACTATACACTCATCATAAAGACAAAGAGGATGCAGATGCTGGACTAGACAGATGCAGTTTGGACTTTTCACCAATTGACAATATGTAGAATGTTTTATTTTATTTATTTATTTATTTTTTTAACCTTAAATCCTGAATCAGTTGTCATCAGCAGTCATTAAATGTCTACGAAGTATAATTAATGAAAAGAAATGACAAACACTACAAATCAGTAAATACTCTCAAAATGTAAATAGGAAAATATGTATCGCTATTTTCAGTTTAAAAGCAGCTAATTTGTTCAACTGAGTATTTCTAGTGCTCAAAAGTAATTCCTCATAACTTTTGTCAGAGGCAAAAACATCCTTTCACATGATATCTCATCCACTGCTAAGAAAGAGAGAAAGAAACATTAGATACTTCAATGTAGGAACAGAAGTGCTCATACGAACAGAAACTCTCCACGCTCATTTTTTTTTCATCAATATATAAAGTTTTGCCCCAAGCAAGACATGACAACCAAAAACTTGTTTTAAATGAAATAAAATAAAATGAAGTGAATTTCTTGTATTTAGGCTTCAAATATTCCTAAAAACCTTTGCTTGTATTAAATATTTTCTGATCTGTGCTGGCATATATAATGGAAAGCATGTCATGTAGAGAAAATCCAGTGTCTCAGTCTAACACTGTCTTTAGTGTTACTAAATATTTTGTGTATCTGTCGATCCAATGTGATCTGTAAATTATAATGTACATGTGGAAATTATAAACTAAAGCATAATAATGATTATAGTGTTGATATTATTCACATAGTTTGAAAGGATAATTTGTAGATTTAAACATTTTCATCATGTCATTTTACTTTTTCACTGTAAAATATAAAGAGAAGTTTAGAGTTGACATTATTTATATATAATTCTGTCATTATTTTACTGTTTCGGCCCTCTGCACATCAAATATAGCTGAATGTGGCCCCTGAACTAAAATGAGTTTGACACCCCTGCTCTAGATGAACACTGCATTATGGACAGCCGGTCATAATGCAATTTTCATTTTTTGGTAAAATTCAGTTTTTTTCTGTGTTTATATCATATTACACATTAAATGCGACTAATATCAGTTTTGAGTATGAACTAAATACAACCCTAAAATAACCCACAATCGTAAAAGACGTCCTAACATAATACGTGACCACACAGGCACACGTGTTTATGGAAGTAGGTATGTTTTTCCCACCGATTCTCCTCCTGGGATGCAAAATTGTAACATTTGTCGTATTTCATTGACGTAAAGGTCGGATAAATGCGATCTGGCCGCTCAAACTGAAGTCGCATTGCAAACATATTGGATTTTAGGACCACAGATGAAAGTGCTTGGATTTGTGTTGCTCAAATTATCTTTAACAGATTGAATACAGTTCATATATGGGCAAAAAAAAAAATCTGATTTGGGCCACATTTGCCTACAGTGTAATCGTAGCCTATGTCTTTCCAAAAATGTTTTTCTTATGATGTCTTCAGTGCTGATAACTGCATCCATGTGTTTCTTATGTAGCACTCTACGGTCTACATAAGGACATAATGCTCATGTATGTAGTTTTGTTGCCTTTCATTTGAACTGACCCTTTAACCAGGTTTCTAATGATTAGACCATGAGCTTAACCGGGTTTTACCCAGGTAATTACATTTCCAGAGAATACACTGCCCTGGGTTACTAGAATAACTAAGTTAAGAAGGTAATTCTAAGTAGATATAAATAGACAAAGTGTTAAAATAGACAGTGATTTGCGTTATCTACGTCATATGAGACGTTCGTCTTCCTCATACCCTGGATCCGTCATGTGTTACTCCATACTTGTATGTTGACGGTCAAATCCTGTTCATCCAGATGACACTTCTGCCCAGCAACTAGACACCTTGTCACGTTTGCAGACAGACAAGAGCAAACATAACTCACAAAGGGCACTGAGGGGCCAGCCTTGGACTAGAGGTTAGAAGGCCTCAGAGTTGCTGAGCCTCTCTTTACACTCCTTATGAATGATGCATGGGGGGTTGGAATTGGTATATGTGTGGAGAGAGACAGCAGCCAGAGAGGCAAATGAGCATTGATCAAGAGCACTACAATTACACTGACCTCAGCTAGTTTCTTGGGTGCCCCAAGGAGCGGAGGAAATGGCCTTAGCTGGATGAAGAGGTTTTGATGTGAGTCAGTGTTTGTGTGTGTGTGTGTGTGTGTGTGTGTGTGTGTGTGTGTGTGTGTATAAGTAGGACAATCTTATCTGGAACTCTGGTATATATTTTTTTCTTTCCTTGGTTGAGTTTTTTTAGATCTGCAAAGTAAGTTCCATGACTCCTAGATCCTTGAAACCCAGAGGAAAAACCTAAACAGACAGGAGTGGATCGAAAAAGAGACATTACTGAAAACATATTAACATGCATGTTTTTTGTCTTACAGCAGTAACATGGTATGGTAATGCCTAAAATGGGACTGTGAGTAGGTGACAGGGATGAAGTAGGATAAGGGGGGCTTCGTGAGAGGGAGAGTGAGGTGTGAGATAAAAGGGAAGGATGGGAGGAATGCGAGGGGGAAGAGGAAAGGTGATACACTGGGCTGGGGAGCCGACAGATTGATGGATGGGTTCGCTGCAGATGGATACTGAGCAGAAACAGAGCTGCAAAAACACACTAAACGCACACAATCGCACGCTCAAACATGCACATATGCAGATACACTTTGATTCATATACAAACTTCTGAAAAGACTCGCAAATTGGCGCAAACGTGCACATGTGAAAACGATTTGACTAGCACATACACAATCATACTGTAATCTAAAAGTGGCGTTCAGATGCAGACATTTAACCCATAACACTTCATCTTTTTTGTGACTCTAACACGCACAGTGACATTATTAATGTACACCATGCAGTGTGGTGTAGTGCGCTGACTAATAACTGTAAACAAGTATCACCACAGGGCCTATCACGTAGCCCAGTAATGGTTATTACCGTCATCATTCTTCCTATGATTATCTAGGCCTGTTAGCTACAGCATTGTTCCGTCGAAAGTGTAGCACTGGCACCGCAGAAATACACTAGAAAGCCCTCTTCATTTCACTCATTTACATCCCAGGCACATCTGCTCACAAGGTGTCACAGCCACATGAGCTGCATTAAAGGTTTCAAGCTAATCTTCTGTCAACGACCAAAAATAATGTTTGGTTTGATGTATCTGTAACAAGCAGTGACTTTCTCGACAGGGTTGGAATGTTACCATCTGTTGACGTGTTGTAGCGCATGGCAGTGGCAAACTGTGCTAACTGAGTGTACAATAACCACATAGGGAGAAAAGTCTTGAATAGCAAATGTCAGTACGTGAGTGGTAAATGCCAAAGCAGGATGCACACCAAGCAAAAAAGAAAAAAAAAAAAAAAAGCCGCTGTGAATCCATGCATGAGCTATAGCGCATTTCTCATTTTGAGAATGAACAAGAAGTGAATTCGATGAGAACGGTGAGGGATTGTCTTTGTGTGTATTTGGGTTGGGACACACTTGGGATTAGAGCTCCTTTTAAGTGTGCTGTATCTTTACCTGCCTATATATATAATATATATGTGTGTGTGTGTGTGTGTGTGTGTGTGTGTGTGTGTGTGTGTATAAAATCTTTTTTTAGGTCTTCAAAGAATGTGTCAGTGGCTTTTCACTTTACACTCTTTCAAAATCAGAAAGCTGTAAGTCAGAAGGAAGAGGAAGACATGATTTATCTTTTTTTCTCGCTTTTTTTCCTTTTTTCTTTTAAGTATGTCATCTTCGCATCATAGACATTCTACCTGCAGTTCTTTGCCATTTATTTTCAGGTTATTTTGGCAGAGTGGTGTCCTTGGACTTAGAGAATATATTTCATTCTTTTATTACTCAATGAAGTAATGCTTGTGCACAATTTGGCTCAGAAAATTGTTACGCTGCTTGTCCATGTGCTGAGTTGGGGTTTGGACACATAAAATCTACTAAAAGTGATTTACTACCATAAGCATTATGCTGGAAAACACTCTGCTATGTGCAAAATACTGTATCGAACACAAGAATGAGAACATTTACATTTCATGTTGGAATTTGTTGTGTTGACATGAAACAGGTTATTGCCTTCTACATTTATTTGCACATTTGTGGCTGCCATCCAACTGTACATGGACATGAATTGGCTGAGATGTGGCTTTTTTTTAATTTGGTAAGCGATAGTTACAGTTATTTTGTGATCTGTTCTCGGAAGTCACAGTTATATCTGTGTATTGGCAGTATTGCCAGGTCATTTCAATTCATTTCAGGGCTTCAAGAGGGTGAATTTTTTTTAGCTTAATATGAGCCTGTGAACTCAGGGAAAGAATAGCTGCAGCTTTTCTCATAATAAATGATAATCCTAATACCTGAAGACCCTGTCTGTTTAAATTTGTAGATCTGAAAAAAAAAAGGAAAAAAATGTGTAGATCTGAACTGGGGCACTGATTAGCAGGTGGGGGGTTGAACATGACAATATCATGGGGCCCAGCATTTGTCCGTATTTGGCCCATAGAGTAGTGGGAGTAAAGTAGTAGTAGCAGTAGTTTCATGTAAGATCCGCTGTATAATAGTAGAACAGAAGTCAGGAGTTGGATGTTGAAAGTATGTTGTTTCAGTTTCACAAATGACGTTATGTAATGCCCCCCTCCCCCGCTCCGACAGATCAACAAGATATAGAATTTTATGAAAAGGTCCAGGTTTACCTTTCATGGGGAGCACAATTGGTAGCGTTGCTCCTGGATCTGAATGACTCAAAACTAACGCTGAGCTCAAACACGTGTATTTAAAATGGTTATTGTATAAAACATAGAAGACTTAAGGACAGAACCAGCTTCTTACATCACTTTACTTTAATATTAACTCTACATGGAAAAACAGAAAGTAGTCTCTCCACTTTTAGGGCAGTTTTATTAGAGCTGCAAAGTAGACAGATACGTTTTTTCCATGAACAGTCATTGCAAACCCTGAAGCTGTCTTCATGGTCTGTCTTGAGACAGGCGTATCAATGGCTGGCCCCTTTTCAAGCTTTGCTGAAACACCTTCTCCTTTGTTTCAGCTTGAGACCGTGTTTTCCTGCTTTAATGGAGAAATTAATGGCCCCTTGGTCACGGAGGCACAGATAATAAACTCATTCACTGTAAATTAATTAACAAACATAACAGTAGACAGTTAGAGGGAATTATGGAAATTGTGGTATGCATACATAATAGTGCTTCTATAGAATGTTAATGCTGTATATATTAGAGGCAAGTAAATAACATAAACAAACCTTCAAAGCAAAGCCGAGGCATTATAGAGTTTTGTTTTAACACATACTCTAGATACCACTCTTGAAATAATTTATTTATCTAGAATACTTTGTCTGTGCAGATACACCTGGGACAACCACACACACACACACACACACACACACACACACACACACACAGTCTTATAAAACTAACATAATGGGGGTCGCCAGTTCCTTACATACAATACGGGGACACCACTTTCCTGTGATCCTACAAGTACCAAAAAAATTCGATATATAATAAAACATTTTATTAACATCACTAGTTATACACACACACATTACAAAAACCGTCACATGTGGTCCATACCCTGAAATTCACACCAGATATAGTTCTAGTCATTTTAGACACATTTCAGTGTTAAGTTTTTGTGGGGACGCATTTTTTGTCCCCATACATTTTTGTGTCCCCAGGACGAGACTGTGTATTAATGCTCGTGTCCCCACACAATATAGTTTTACAAACACACACACACGCACACACACACACACACACACACACACACACACACACACACACACACACACACAGTCCTGTACTGTAGGGTCTTAGTCCTGCTGGAGGACACATGAGCAGGGTAAATACTTTGCCAACCCTGAGCCTTTCTTCTACAGACGTTACTATAGCAGAGTGTAACAGAAGAGATGGGAGAGTTTGGATACATAACAGCGGCAATAACTGGACTTTATCCCGTCATAATCCAAACCTACGCTATTAACTCCTACTCGCTGAACCACTCTGCCGTGTTATATGCTGCCGAGTTCTTACCATTAAAATGCAAGTCACTTTATAACGAAGGATTATAAGAAATGTCCTCCAACTGAGTCATCCAGAAAAGGACAAATTTTATATTATCATTACTTTCAGTGTGCAACATATATTGGTAACATAGTAACACAGTAATTACGGGGCTTTGTACTAATTACGTGCATTTGTTTATCAAATATTGTCACTGTTACCTATAATTTGTATATGTTGTGACATTCTCTACGTACATATGCCAAAATAAATAAATAAATAAAGATGCAAAATTCAATCTCTCTCAAACCTTCACTTCAAACCAATGATAAAATTCCCACTGCTTTCTTTCCTTCTGACTTTTTTTTTGCTTCTTTGCCTCATTCTCACTCCAATCATAGCAGGCTCACTTGTAATGGATTAAAACGCCAAGTGAAACAGAAGCTGCAGTTACTCAAGATGATGAATCACAATACTTTGTACTTGACATAAATACACAAGATAAAATTAATTGCTTGTATGACCAAGCCCCCACGAGACAGAATAACACCCAAAAAAAGAGTCACTAATGGACCACAGTAGCAACATGAAACATTGTGCATGTCTTGTTTCTGCTCAATGTTCACACTTTCAAGACAGACATGGACAGTAGAAACCTTTTCAGTTCATGTTTCAAACATTTTATCTGCTTATTTGCTTTATTCCCCTCTTTTATTGACAATAAAGAAGAATTTGGACATTTTCTAAAAACAATCCACGAGGCCTTGTGACCCTACGGAGAATGAATCTGTTACTGAATATATACAATCGAAAAATCCGTGAGCGTGAACTATTTCATCAGTCATTGATTGATATACTAGTGCATTTTATACACAGCGCATTGGGCCAAATCCACAAAGAATGGATTGCACCTGCTAATCCACGTCCGCATTTTCAAGACATATCCGCTAATGATACGCTGATGCAAACACACCTGTAAAGTTTTGGCACCTGAATGTAACTTACCCTACTTTTGCATCAGAGTTTCAAGTCTTTGAGACATTTCTCCACATTTCAGCACACAGACGAGTACGTAATGAAAACTGAAAGTGTTATCTCATTAATGAGCAGAGACGCCACAGATATAGAGTTCTTCACAATCACAAACTGTCTTTCATTCATTTCTGATTCTTTTGCACTTCCAGTACTTTGCATTTTAACATAGTCTACTGAAATGTCCACAACAATAGTCTTCATTTTTTGATGAAATTCAGGCCAGTCTGAAATGGTTTGATTAATGTCAGACTTAAAATAATGCTATGTGTTTCTGAATGTATCTGAAACAATTAGAGCTGATGTTCTGTTCTGCTGATGGTTGATTGGCTGTTCTGTTGATGTTGAGCGTTCTGCTGCTGTTATGCTCTGGGTTAATAAGGTGAAGCGTTTGTAATGATGGAGCCTGATTTCTATCAGCATTTTATTTATTTATTATTTATATTATTATTATTATTATGAAGTTACTTTAGCTCCAAGATAAAGATCTCTTAAAATCAGATCTCTCCAATATATGACTAAAGATTTTGCCTGTGATATCATTAAACATTAATTTAATATCAGTCATGCTTTGCAAATGTGAATATTGAGAAAGACAGAGATACAGAGAGAAACAATGACTCAGAGGTAAGATGGCTCACAGTTAATCTCTCTTTTCTGCAGACATTAATTAAACCAGTCAAACTGCATATGGCAGTTTGTGCTGATCTTTTGTGAAGTCAACTGTTTTTTGAAACAAGGCACATTTGCACAGAAGGCTACAGATTTATTATGAAATTTATAAATGTTCCCAACACTACATCCATACAGATGACACTGACACATCCTCTACATGATTTACA
>JAPSES010000258.1:10960041-10972919 GCA_029822895.1 Maxillicosta whitleyi
CTCCATAAAGTCCAGACTCTAATTTAGGATGTGATGAAGACTGGATGCAGCGGTTCGATTCTGCATCATTAATAATCAAAAAAATTAATGAAACTATGGATGGAAAAATATTATGAACCTTATTGTGGCACTATGTAAGTATTATGTAGTAAAAAACATGTGACAGTGAAAGTCTTACCTTTACTTAGACTTAGGGGCTCCCGTGTCTCGACACACGTGAGGCAGTCAAGGTGTTCCAGCGTGTTCGGTCAGATCCAAGGCTTCTTTCCAACTCTTTATAGTTTGGAGGTCCGTATCGATTGTCTGTCGCCAGTTCATTTTTGGACGTCCCCTCCTTCTCCGTCCTTCTGGGTACCATTGTATGACCTGAATCTGACAGTAAATGTCTCCTGGAATCAAAACCGAAGATGGTGCAATCAAGTATTGTACGTGTGACTTTTTTTTTGGTTGGGCAGTGTAGAAGCACTTTAAGTGTTTATTAAACACCGTCAACACTTTCTGCCAAAGAGCTTGAAACAACTGTTCCATCTTGGGTTTTTTTGCGCTCATATTTCCATCCAGGTTTTTAGTGTCTTTATGGGTTGGTTCTGCTGCCTGTCACTGCTGGATCAACTGCACATTTGCGACGTTAACTCTACTTGAACACTGAGACATTCAGAGTCATTCTAGGCTGCAGATGGATCAATCGCATTCAAATTTGTAATGCAGATTAATCATGACGATGGATTAATCTGCATTAACATGTCAATTTTGAGAGCCCTAAAATAATTAAATAAATGCACATTTCCAACTCAGAAAAGTCTTTTTACATGTGATAACATCGTAGCTTAATCTTGACTACTTACCAAAGTTAACTCTGGACAATAACTGTAAAGCGATTCATATTTGCAGCACATTTTACTTTCCTGTCATTGTATCCGTTGCTATGAAAGGTAGTGACATAGTTCGGTAAAGGCTCTTAATCATCACCAATCAACATTAAGGTAAATTCAACTAAATAAACTAGTTTTCTGGTAAATATAACATAATGAACTGTAATTTCAAAGAAGTGAAATGAAATGGGAACATATCACTTATTTTTGAGCAGATGGCATAGCGTTTGCATTTTACAACATTCTGCTCATTCTGAAATTTCATGAGCCCAACCTGCTGCTACACAGGTATCTCATCTTGAGACCTGTAAAAGAGAATGGCAGACCAGCAGCATCAGCAGCATGAATCTACAATGTGGTTTCCAAGCTGAGCAATGGGAAGGCTCCAGGACAAAGAAAAGCTCTGTTCCCCCTCTGATGAGCCAGCACAAACTGCCAGGCCTCTCACTGAATCATTCCCCTAGTAAATGTCCTTCACCATCAGCTTTTATGCTGCATAGCTCCCTTGCCCAGACTTCAGGCTCTGTAAACGGCATGCAGGGTCAGAGTAATTGAAATCATTAATCGTGTTTTATTCCACTTTGGGGCAAAGTAAGCTTGGATTGGAAAAGAGGTAGGTAACGGGTCTGGATAATGTAGCAGTTTTTGACGGAAGTGAATGACACAATATGGAGCGGCACGTCAAGTGTCAAAGGTGATATCATGTGTTATTGCATCATCACAATAATTTAATTTATTATCAATGAATGAGCAGAAAACACAAAGACATAATGACAGACAGAAATAAATATATACATATTGACTAAAAAAAAAAAATGTGTAAAGTGATGACAAATGAACAAAAAAGACAGAAATACACTGAAAAATTTGATTAACGATGCAAATGTGTTTTCTTCGGGGTGGAGGAAGTACTGAAGTTTAGTACTCAAGTAAAAGTACCAATACCCTGCAAAATATTTAGTCACGTAAAAGTAGAAGTACTACATCAAGAGTCTTACTTAAGTAAAAGTACTAAGTACTTACTTAAAAATTTACTTTAAAATATAAAAGTAGTCTGCGGACTGTGTCATTATGATAAAGAATGTAGACATACTTATTTATGCCTCTGCCAATGTCACTGCTCGGTACGCACAAGAATATTATCTGTATTGAAAAGATATCTGTGTCAATTTTTGTATGTGCAATTTTTCATGCAAGATTTAGACGAAAAGTTAAAAAAAAAAAGATTTAGATGAAAAGATGTGAATATAATGTAACAAGTAAACGGCATCAATTTCAGAAATGTAAGGAGTAGAAAGTACAGATAACTGCCACAAAATGTAGTGAAAGTAAAAGTAAAAGGATTATTATTTTTACTTAAGTAAAGTACAAATACAAAAAAGCTACTACTAAGTACAGTAACGAAGTGAAAATACTTCGTTAAATTCCACCACTGGTTTTCTTATTGTGAAAACGTGAATCATTCTTTGACTGGGTGCATGTTTTTCATTTCTTACACTCTACAAATGTAGTCGGCAAATGTTTTCCATTTCACAGTCACCCAAAATGTTAAAATACAAAATGAATTGGAAGAGACAAGGTAAGGTTCTTAACAGAGGACTGCAGCAGTCGGGCTGAAGTCAGACAGCAGGCGCAGCATTAAACCTTGTTACTGTTTGACAAAATTGGCAGCGTGGGTCAAAATGTAAAAGTCTTTTGTTAAGCTGCTGAAGTTTGATTTTCCCTCCAGTATCCTCAGTCTTGTGCAGAAAACATATATTTAAAAAACAAAAAAACTGTAGTTCCACGACCACTGATTGTAATATGTATTTTTGACCTTTTTTTTTTTTTTTTTAAATTACACTCAAAACTCAAGTAAACTTTATTTATAAAGCACTTTAAAAATAACACAGTGGCCAAAATGGAAAAAAAAAACCAAGTGGTTCCAGGCACAACAAACCCCGCCCTTTGCACATACTGTAGCTTATTTTGGCATCGATCCAGCTGATGTCATCATGTTTATGCATGTGCTGATGCCAGCAGATCAATTGCCTCTATATATGTGCCAAGTCTGAAGTAAATTAAAACAAAATTGATGTTTTTATAGACATGTGATATTTCCCCCATTATAAGTAAATGGGAAAAAAAAAAAATAAAAAATTCATACAAAATTGTAACTTTGACCTACTTTTCCCAAAATCTAATGACAATGATATATTACCAAACTGAAGCAAAAACAATACCCCTTGCCTTGGGGTGATAAAAACAAATAAAACACATAACAGAAGTAATTAAAACAAACAAACAAAAAAAAATAGCCAAAACAATAAATTAATTATTCATTAAAACGATAAAACCCAACCTCTCATACTAAATTAAAAGCCAAAGAGAAGAATGTTTTAAGAGAGGATTTAAAAACAGAAATTAAATCCACCTGCTTGATGTGCAAAGGTAGTTAGTTCCACAGTTCGATTGTGACAAATGATAATGAGAACCTATAAACACTTATGGTCAAAACGCAGCAGTAACTGCTGTCAACCTAGACAGGACTAAAGATCAAAGGTGACGGTTTCAGTGGGTGATTGTAAGTCAATAGGACAGAGAACCCTGGGGTGCAAGGGCATATGTCCTGTTGTACCCCCGTGGGAGCTGAACATCATGCTGACACCTGGCTCCATGCTCCCACTTTGGCTGTGACCTCATCATGGGTCCCCACTGGTTGAAGTGTGAGCTCATGTCCGGCCTGTTTCCACCTTTAAACCATGGACATAACAGACGCTAGACCGAGTTTGCTTTCTCAAGGCTGATGTTAGTGATGATCTTTCACTGTGTCTGTTGAATTAACTACCGCCTTAGATTAATTCAGCATCGTGCTCACTATTGCACGAATTCTTAAAATTGTATCATAAAAAACGTTTAACACTTAGAGACTCAAACACCCAAAAGCTACTGATCTAAACTGATGATCCACTAATTCTATCAATATATTAAAAAAAAAAATATGTAAAATATAATTTGTCGTCTTTTCATGGTCATCAGACATGAGCCATTTAGATGTTCAGAGGCTCTGTAGTTACCATGGAAACGCTGTCATCTGCCATAACATTAATTCACCAGTAAAACCCATAGAGTTGGATCAATGACAGTGGATGGAGACACTGGGTTTATGTTCAGTTAATGATAGATTTTACTGGAAAAGTCACTTTTTCTTCAGTTTTGTGTGTTTTGATCCAATAATCTTTGATTTTACTCGGAGCTTTGACGAACATCTATGATCAGCCAAGTAAACATAGTTAAATAGATGATTTTTTTCAGAAAGAAATGCTAAATTCAGAAGACCAATGTAGGAATATATATGATCGTAATATACGTGGTTATACTGTAATCCAGAGGAATGTACATTTATATGCCCTGGCTGGGCCCCTGGTCCAGGCCCTTTATGCTATACATGCCTAACGCCTTATAAGTCGCTTTGGATAAAAACATCAGCCAACTGTAATGTAATGTAATGTAATGAATAGAATAGATACATGAAAGTCTGCATTTTTATTGTATTATTTTTCCCCTTTTTATTGTATGATGAAATCTCATACATACATTTATTTAAGTTGAAACCTACTCTCAAGGCAATATTGTTGTGTTCTGTTAATTACCTGTCTTTTGTGGAAATGGCAATAAAGTTAAAAAAAAAAATTCTAGAGGATAATATTACAATGAATAGAAAAATTAAATACAGAGGAAAAATCATTTGGGAACGGCCACAAAAGTAAAACTGGGTCCTTATGGGTTAAGTTTGCAAAGAAAATTTCCTGTAGTTTGGTTTTGAGCAACATGATACATCTGACACTAATACTAAGATTCCGCATGGCTCTGCTGCTTGAAATCTGGTTGCTGCTCTCGCTTCCACAATAGCTGTAAAATTTATTTTTACAGCTTTTCATTGGGCTTGGGTAGGTTTTGACTTCTAGCCGGAGGTAGGGGAAATATGAGTCGATCTGATCCAGAGCAGGTTTATTGCTTCGGGACAGGGCATTGCAAGCCCACATGCTGACGCTGCCTGGCATGGCTGAGGAGTGTTAGAGTGTTAACTAGAGGTGGAGAGAGACTGTGCTGATCCAACCAAGCCAACTGGCACTTCCATCCAGATCTAATAGATTTAACCATAATTAGTCACTGAGACAGTAAGAATAAAGCCGCTTTGTACGTGTCAGAGAAATGTTTCAATCAATTTTACACGTTTAACCTAAATAATGTAGATCCAGAGAGAGAAAGCAGATGAAAATAGTAAAACTAAATCTGTGCTGAATTTGTCTTCATTAATCTTGATCTTAATCTCTTTAATTGTACATCACAAGGAATTATCAAAATATATTACCATATATCAATATTATATTTTTTTGCATTGTATGAAAAGGTGCTTGTTTGATCTGTCTTGATTTGTTGGTTTCTCAGTCAGATCACTCTCACTCTTTTGATCTCGATGGGGATTTCACCTGGTTAAATATAGGATATAGAGTATTTTGTAAAAACTTTGGGCCACCTTTAGCTTTGTTGTTTTTTCAGGATTGAAATACATACATATTTATTTATCATTCTCTCATCTCCAGCTGCAACAAGAAAAGACAGGAAATATGTTCCCAGCCTTAACAGAAAAACAACAAACTAAACTTAATAGGTTCTAAAGGTTAAAGTCACTACTTAGTGTGACCTCTGACCCCATGACAGGAAGCAGCTGAAACAGTTAGAGACATCTGATACATGTTGAATGAAACCTGAAATAAAACATCAGAAAACATGTGGTACCAGGCACAACAAACCCCGCCCCTCGCACATATTGTAACTTATTTTGGTATGGATCCAGCTGATGACATCATATCTATGCATGTGCTGATGTTAGCAAGTGAATTGCTGCTATACATGTGCGAAGTTTGACGTAATCTGAAACAAAATTTATGTTTTTTATAGACATTTGAAATTCCGCCCATTATAAGTAAATGGGAGAAGAAAAATAATTTAAAAAATTCATTAAAATTTTGATCTTTCACCTACTTTTCCCAAAATGTAATCACATCTATTCTGGGTCACTGGCAATTTATAAACCAAACTTGGTATGAATTCAACCAATGTTAACAAACAAATAAACAAAATTAACCAAAAACAATACCCCTTGCCTCCCCTTTGGGGGTTGGGGTATTAAGTGCAATAATTCTAATATTGTCTGAATAATAATAAAAATAATAATATAATATAATAAAATAATAATAATAAAATTTTGTTTACAGAAAGATGCATTTCCCCCCTGAAACTTTAGTTTTTAATGATGTACATAATTCTCATACAGAATAACCAGATTGTACTTTAATATAGAGGCAAAGAATTGTGTATGTGATCCTTATAACGTTACTAAATCAACAAACCTGATATTATAATGGCCTGGGACTCAGGTCTGTACAGGTCTGTATATGAAAATGATGTATGAGGTGATATTGTGTGTGATGACATGATTCCACCTGTGCTTTAATGCAATTTGTGGCTGAAAACTGAAAACTAGCTCACTAACTAACAATCCAAATTTGCAAGAATCTAACCTTTGTTTCCCACTTGAAAGCCCCAAAACAGATCCATTCACCCATGGCATTATTCCCCAATTAATGCATCACATTAGTTGTGAGACTGACAGGCACTGTTTTGTGTTTTTCACTTGGGTTAAACAGGCAGAATGGCTGTGAGTCTATTTACATCACACTTTATTAAATCACAATCACACAAAGGTCTCAAACGACTGTGTGATATGCAGAATGGGACTAAACTTTGCTACCCACGGTATTTGGAGCAGGTTAATTGCTTTATTTTCACACTGCTGTCCTGAAAATCTGTCTCTCATTAAACAGGATGACAACAAAACTTCTGTAATCACACAAGGACAGGAAAATAACAACAAGTTGAAATATGATGCAAATTAAAGAGAGCGTGTCACAGATAGATGCAGCCCATAGGAAAACTTAAACTACAGGACACAGGAAAATTAAAAGCTTTTTCATGTCGCGTTTCCACTACATGGTACCAGCTCTACTGTATTCGACTCAACACGGCTCTTTTGCGTTTCCATTTATGAAAAAGGACCTGGAATCTGGGATCCAATACTGGTCTTTTAGTACCACCTCCACCGAGGTTCCAATATGTTAAGACCAATACCAAACGTGACGTATAACCAATGCAGACCACTGATTGGTCAGACAGTTTTCTCTATGCCCAAATTGGGTTTATACATGGCCAGTGACCAAGAATAGATCTTATTATATTTTGGGGGAAAAAGATTAAAATTTTCAATGATTTTTTTTTTTTTTATTATTATTTATAATGGGCAAAATTTCACATGTCAAACAGCAAAGCTATTGGTTGAATTAAAACCAGATAGGATTTATATATTGCCAGTGACTCAGAATTGATGTGATTACATTCAAAGTTCCCTTTTTTTTATGAATTAAAAAAAAAATAAACCTCTCTTCGTCTCCCATTTACTTATAATGGGTGAAATTTCACATGTCTATAAAAACATCCATTTTGTTTCAATTTCCTTCAAACTTGGCACATATATGAAGGCAATTGATATGTTGACATCAGCACATGCACACATAATAACATCAGCTGGATCGATGTCAAAATAAGCTACAATGTGTGTGAGGGGCAGAGTTTGTTGTGCCTGAAACCACTTGTTAAATTCTCTTTTCTATTTGCCTATGTGTGTTCTTATTGTCAAAACTTCTGGCAGCAAAGTACTCGCTAACCTCAAATTTTTTTTAAAGCTCTCACCAATAAACTTTAGCTTTCAATAATCTTAAGTGAATACAAATTATCTCTATTATATTTTTAAAAAGCAATTTCATTTCTCACAAGGTTGAATGTTTTTATGCAGACTACTGATGAGCCCCATCAGATTGTAATGAATGTCCTACAAAGTAATCCAAATAGCCTTTCTTACCTGCAGCAATTATCTGGCTAAGCCCTTTCCAAGAGGTGTGCGAACCCATTTTGTGTCCTGATTGAAAGCTATTCATCATAGCTGGCAGTCTTCTCAGTTCCGCACCACGCATGTGTGCCATATCTAAGTCCTCCGCAAAAAGCATAATGGTCTATGGTGTAATGGTCTATTAAGGCAAACTTAAGGCCATATAGCTTTCATGTAGTAAACAGTACACTGTGAATAAATGGAAACTACATTAAGTGAGCGTGGGTGTATTGAATGTGATAGAAGAAACATTTTTTGGTCATGTGCACACACACACACACACACACACCATGTTGCAGTCTTCTCAGTGCATGTTTATGTGTGTGTTAGAGCTACTGTGTGGAAGCTTATGGTCAATACTCAACAAACAAGCTCTAATATGGTTACATTGTTTGTATATGTTCATGTCACTGTAACTTATTGGTTAATGAGCAACTGTTCAACATAAAATGTAAATGTAATGTGATTAAGGTAAACACGCTGTCATATTTCACTGAATTATGGTGTTTGGGGAGAGATGCATGAAGCATCTGCATGGAGTGAAAAAAAAAACATGAGGGAACATCAAGGCTTTGCACTAAATCTACAGCACGTCATATTTTCTAACCAAAGCTGTCGTCAATTTCAGCAAACATGACCGCTCTTTGACCCTTGGAGCAGGGGGCAGATGGTGGTGGGGATTAAAACAACGACAACAGATGAAGGAGGAGGCAAAAGCGTGGCGGATCAAAGAGGAAGTGATAAAAGAGGAGAGGAGAAGGAAATTAGAATGTATTTTCAAGCTTGCCTATGTGTGTGTGTGAGCGTGTGTTTTTAACAAAGACGTATTACCATAATCACTCCTTGTCCCCGCTATCACCAAATCGATTAAATTCCCTTCCTATGTTCTCAAAGTCCTTCATAAGAAACATCAGTATGTGTTTCTTCAAGGTGAAGCGGCTGTGCGTTTGTGTGTGTGTTTGCATGTTTGTGTGTGAGTATAATGCTGGTCTCACGATTGCACCTCTGTGATAGTGTGCAGAGGATGTGCCCTGGTAGTGGCAATAAAGTCTGGCAATAATCACCAGTCCAGAGAGAAGCTGCATGTCCTGAGGTGAAAACGGCTCAGCCAGTAACTACCATCATCTCAAACACACGCAGCGGTAAGTTAACAGTCAGAGGATTGAGCTTATGGCCAGAGGGTCAGCAGTTCAAACCAATTTAGAAAATCTAAACAGGAAGATGTGTCTATGTCTCTCAAACACACCCTGTAATTTCTATTTTTCTGCCCTTGAGCAAAGAGATGTGACCCCCTAAGTAGTCAAGGGGAGCAATTTAGCAGCCATTGGGACAGGGATAACATAATGCATCCTGGTCTATTCTATGAGCATCTATACAGGCACCCTTGATATCATTAACACACCAAATATTATATTTGTTATCCTTGAAAATAATGAAAATTCCGTTTTAATCAGAATTGAATCACGAGACTAAACCTGAGAAGCCATCATGTAACGTTTGATTATGAATTTTTGTCACAATAATTTAGTTCATGAAAAATCCAGTGGGGTCCTGATTTTTACATTGAGATCTGCTGATGCAGTAGCAGATATGGCTTCACGTGATGCTCTAAGGCTATGGCGACCTCAACCTTTGACCTTTGGCCACTAAAAATGTGTGGCACTCATCTCTATGTCCAAGTGAACATCTGTGCCAAAAATCTGAGATATTTGTTCTGTAATCACAGTGGGAACCAACAGACAGATGATGGCACGGTACGATACGGTACAGTATGGTATGTTATGTTACAGTATGGCATGGTACGGTAAGATATTGTATGGTACAGTACCATAATTATTGTACAGTTGTACAGTATAGTATTGTGACAATTTGGTCACCATCACTAGTAAACCCAGCACATTTTCCGTAAACACTCCGGAAATGGAAATTAACGCGACCCCATTCGCTCATAATTGGCGGCAATTTTTAAATACTCGGACATCCTCATTCCGACAGGGCCGAACGGAGTATGAAGCATCAGCCACAGCTCATAGAAATAAGCAAATCATGGTAGTCAACCCCGTTAAGTAAGAACGACCACTCACTTATCGTTACGGATCACCGCATCTCATCTCACTTCTCCCGGTTCAACACCTCTCCTCCAAAAAAAAAAACACCGACTTCCGCATCAGAACGCCAGCAGCCAAACCCCGGACCGGATTCAGATTGACTGGACTGGACTGACGGACTCATTTGACAGGAATATGGGCGTGAGTAAAACTGTCTTTCTTTTGTATTGTTTCAAATCCCTAGTCAGACTGTTCTTGTTTTAAGTGTGGTTGTGGTTTTTTAACGGATTTTTTTTATTTATTTATTTTTTTTGCCTTTTTCTTTTCTTCTGAAAGAAAACCCGAAAGAACCCCCCACCCCCCTCCAAAAGACTAATATTGAACCCAGAGTAGACATTTTGAGTTTGATTTTGTTTTGGTTGTTGGGTTTTTTTGAGTTTGGACTTTGTACATTTTGGATTTGTGTTCCAGTTGAAAGTGCGTTAATATATGATTTTGAATTTGAGTTGTTTTAATTGTGTGATTTCTTTTGTGGTCATTTAATATGTAGGGTGTTTTGTTTAAGTTAAACGTGCATCCTTTGTGTGGGTTTGAAGTGTAATGCATAAATAAACAAAAAAAAAAAAAACCTCAAGCATTTATAAGAGACTGAAATAATACCACAAACCGACTTAAAATGTCAGGACAGAAACCTGGCTGGCACTGTAAAAATCAATATAATAAAATAACACAAAATAAATAAATTAAAGCTCCAAAATCAAATTGTCACAGTACGGAATGGTACGGTACAGTATGGTATAGTACAGTTGACGTTATTTCATTTAAATAGTTTGTGATTTTTTTGTGTGTGACTACACACACACACACACACACACACATACATAACTGTCTCTCATTTACTCTCTCGTTCTCTCTCTTACACACAATCAGGTCGTTATTATTATTATTATTTTTATTTATAGCCCACACATTAAGGTTCATAGCAGTAATAATATGAAACTTGTAAGTCCTGTAAATCATTGATTTATAGCTGAAGTGGAGGTACATCCATCGTGGAAATGAGTTCCACAGTTTAAGAGATTGTTTTACAAGCAAAATCATGATGCAACTTATAGATGCTCTCGTGTGTGTTGTAACACAAAGTACTGGCGTTTTCCTGAGAGTTTAGAGAATTATGCCTGGAAAATAACTATTGCTAAAGGATGGTGTAAGCAAGGGTGCGGCTATTTGGCTTGCAAATGTAAGATTACTCTCATGGTTTAATAATGAAAGTTTATTCCTGTGTTTGTTTTTATTTGCAAGCACAATTAAGTGTGCTTTATATACATAAAATAAATATCCATAGGAAAATATAATGAAGGGCTTTAACATTAAATTGTGAAAATATTAAAAACAAATAACAAATAAATAATACATAAATTCATAATAAAAATAGAAGATGCAGCACTCCACAAATATGCAATAGACCTTTAATTAACAAGCAGGGAAAAAACAAAACAAGACAATCAAATAACCCTTTTTTTCCCTCCATGTCTTAGCTTATATCTTTGTACAATATCAATTCACGTTTTATGTGAACAGCCTTATAAAATGACCATCAGTGGTTTTAAAAGTGCCCATAAATTTTATATGTTGTCTTATTATTATAAGAAATATATCATAGGAGATATAGACTTTGTTAAATTTTTTCACATTCGATATGGAGGTGAAAAAAAAAAAGTTGCTACGAACCCTAAACAGCCAAATCCATCAGATTTATCTAGTCCAACAAAATGTCCCCTCTCACTGTTTCATATGATTTTACTCATTAAAAAAATGTCTCAGTTTATGACATATGTTAGTTTAATCATCCCCTGCGTTTTGATCGTCTGGTTTTATAATTAACGTTTCTTTAAGAACGCTAATCCCTTTGCATAGATGTCAGCACAAATTAGTTGAAAATGACAGCGAAAAGGTGGATTAGAAGAAAATATCTGCACATTCGTCCGCCTCTTTACTATTATAATACTGTCATAAGTGACTCGACTTACATTTCAGATTACACACAAATAAATGAATTTGCCAATAACCTGAATGTTTAGACATATGGTTTGAAAATCAGTGCATTTCTATTGGTATTTTTTATTTCTAGGTATACACGTCCATAGTTTTAATCAAAACTTCAGAATTTTTTTCTTTCCACATTTATTTGTTATTGATTTTTTTTACAGCAATAGTGCAGAAAAAATCTCTCAATGATAGGAATTGTTCAGTTTCAACATTTTAACTGAAAAAAAAACAAAAAACAAATGTGAATTTGACCTATTGGTGGTTCTAGTGATAACACAATAATAAACCACATAAATATCTGTTCAAATCATATTGTAAAGGTTCAGACGCTGCTTCTTTTCCTCAATAGTGTGTCAGGTGTGATGGTAAAGGATTGGGCCATGTCTATGCATGTCTTCCAACTGTCTGCGTGGCTATGTGATGGTGTATATCACATCACACGGGTCCACTGGAGCATGTGTGGTGGGAGGTGTGCTTGCATTGTTGTTGTCAAGCATGTCAAGATTTTTTAAAACCTGCTGCTAATCCTTTTTTCTGCTCCCGTCAGGCAGGGATGGTGTTCACATGTCAACGCAGCAAAACCGTCTCCTCTGAAAACACACACACAGGCAGTCTTTAGCAGTAGTGCTGTATGAAGACATGAAAGTAAACGGGCAAAGATATAAACACACACTTCCTTATCCAGAAAACACACAAAGCGCTTGGTCGGTGGTTCGGTTCAGGTAGAATCATCTGAAGGAGTCATTAAAGATGAAGACACTTTGAGTTCCTTCAATTTAGCTTCACATGCTACAGAAATATGTGATGAATGCAATGGGTTTATAACACTGTACATTTATTGTACTAAAAGGATAGATAGATAGATAGATAGATAGATAGATAGATAGATAGATAGATAGATAGATAGATAGATAGATAGAT
>JAPSES010000258.1:10977352-10996845 GCA_029822895.1 Maxillicosta whitleyi
CACACACACACACACACACACACACACACACACACACACACACACACACACACACACACACACACACACACAGATACTTCTCTGTTGGAAGTATTTGCCAATTAGCAAGTTGTGAGGTTGGAGTGGTAATTAGGCTTTCCAGTCAGCTGGTGTCTGTATACAGCTTAGCTCAGACAGGTCCGAAGCTAAATGCTTCACTATTTGTCCAGCAATTATGTCAGGTCCCCATGTCACAGTACAGACGTGACCAATTAGCTGTGCCAAGTTAAAGTGAAAGAGGGGGATTATGGCACAAGAGATGGTAGAGGATATAAAAAAATAAAAAAAAAACAGAATGGGTGTGGGGGAGGCATCGTCTATTGGGAATAAGACAGAAGAAAGAGAGACAGTGTTTAGCTTTGAAAATGGGGGAAGGAGTGTACATGGAGTGCAAAGGAGCAGATTTCTTTTTTTTTTTTTTTTCTGAAGCTGTGTGATCATGTTGCATTGATCCTCATCCTGACCAACATGTGGCTAAGACATAATAATGCATAGTGATATTTATGCAAATTCCACTACACTGACTGTCTGGGATAAGAAATTAATCTTTATTGACGTCTCAATAATTCTCAGATGCATTATATGACATATTTTGATGAAACAGTCCTGCCTCCAATCAATATGCTCTAGCTTGACGTAATGTGACACTATGTCAATAGCTGTAGGAAAGTATACAGTGGTCTAGTTCCTCTTGGCACTTGTCCATATTTACTCCAAACTGACAGATTACACCATGAAGGAAGTAGCATAAGGCAACTTGGCTGGTCAAAATGATTTATTAAATGATCTCCGATCTGTCTTTGATTACTTCAAGTAGAAGGCTTCGGTTTCATTGTATGGATCTTTTTTTGTTTCCTATAAAACAACTGTCTTTAAAGAGAGGGTTACTATTAAAGGAGATACATGTAGTAATTCTACTTAAAAATACCCAAATATGAGCTAAAAGCATTATTGGCGTGTTCAAAGTACTGCCTCTTGAAGTTATGCTGAAAATGCCAATATATTTGGATTATAGAGATATGCACTGAATCTATTTACCCCGGTGGGCCTGTGGATTTGTGAGTCATTTTACTGGGTTCTCAGGGTGTTGAAAACACCACGGGGCCTTTGACCAAAGTGACAAAAAGTGACAAGTTGGGATGAAAACTGCTAAGAAACAACTTTTAGAGTTAAGGAAGGCGACAAAGTGATAGAAGCTGGAGGCACTGCTGTTTTTTTTTTTTCCAATACTGGACACAGCTATAAATAAAAATGATGGAGTTTGATGCATAAATCGAACCATTTATTTTACTCCTGCAAGTTGGGTTATGTGCCTTATGGGTTATGTTACTATGTTTAATTTGCTCTATACTGATCAAAGGTTCAGACTAAATTGTGACAGTTCTGACCTTGTTTAGGCCAATGCAAATAGATCTTCAATGCAGCTATTGAGAACTCAAACTGCAGAAAATGTAGGTGATTTGTAGTTTTACTGTGCTAACAGCTAACATAGCTAAGCTAAGAGAACTGTCATATAAAACCTCACTAACATAATTACCGAGATGAAACTTTTAAGACGCAGTGTTACTATGATTAACCGTAAAAAATAACGAGCTATGAGTTTTTGTTTGAAAAATAAAACTTGATGATACCAGAACACACGTATACAATGAGCTTCATACTTTATTCAGTAAGTCTATGAATCTATTGATCCATAGTGTTCATTTGTGGTTGGTTTTGACGTGTGTTCTTGTGCATGATTTCTGGTACATGAGGCGATAGTTTGTAATATCAATACTACACAGTACCCTTTTAACACTCCCTTATAAAACACATATTCAAATGGTGTGTTTCAAGAGCACCAAAAATCTATAGAAATGCATAAAATATACGTTGTTTGAATGATGTCAGTATTCCTGGATAGATTTTTCACATTCTATAAACACGTTGAATAGACTGGGACGCAGTGTCAAATGATTAAACTGTAAATAATTAGTGGAAGAACCAACACATTCATTCATTGGATTATGATTCTGGCCATCACAATGTTACCCTTTTAGAGTCATTAATGACCTTATTCTGAGCTGTAGGAGCATGAGCGCTCAGAACCATCTGCAAAGACTCGGGTAAGCTAATGATAAACGTTGCCTTGTGGTGAAATATGGAACTTCATCAAGCATAAAAAGTAAAACAATGTCCTTTTAATGTCTTGTTAATGTAACATATTATATGAAATTACAGTGGACCTCTCTGTGGGGAAAAAAACTCCAGCTCAGCAGGTGAGTGAGCTGTCACACTGAGGAAAGCCTGATGCAGCAGACACCAAAGGCTTTAATTTATCCTGATTTCATTTAATCTGAGATCTGGCAAATGTAAAGATGGATCACCATAGAATGATGGTCAACACTGTGCACTTTGGATTGACTTAGACTATATTCAGTGCAATACTTTTTAACATCAGATTTGTACAGTTTATTTTCTTAAATCACATATTGTATTATGTGCATTATTGATTATGGCTTTTTATACTGACTAGTTTATTCTGTCTACAAGTGTTTTTTCTATGAGTTTATAGAAACCAACACACCATCATTCCATTTTTACATTACATCTATCATGGGAATGTTTAAATGACAAATACAGAATCTGAATCTGAATCCGAATCTAAATTAATCTATATTTCTTCCTAGAGGCCAAGACTGGAATGAGTTCCAGAAAAAAAACAACTATGACTATTAATATTATCATAAACCTGTATAGTGCATAATATTTTCAAAGATAGGTCCAGTGTAAGTTTATGGGTCTCAGTGTTATTTTGGAGCCAGTCCCAGTACTAATCAGTGTCATTACAACTATTAAATATTTCCACAAAAACTACATTTTGGAGCCGATGTCCATGCCCCCTTTGGTGCAACGGCCAAAGTCAATCAACTAAGACCTGTAGCGTGAAAAAAGAGAGGATGATAAATCGTACAGATCTGAGATTGTATTTATTCTGCCTGCTGCAACACCAAACAAACCCATGTAATCCTCTGTTGAAACTTCTCTCTTCATCTAGGGGAGAGTGTTTCAAAAATATCTGCTCTACTCAGAAACCAAGACCGCCCGATGCAAGGCTCGGTATTTAATTGGACGGGGAAAGGGAGAGGAGGGAAGCCAGGGGACAAGACGAGGGGTGGATGAGGTAGAATCTATGATCTGAGCATCTCTTCCTTTTTTTTTTTTTTTGCTAGAAAACAAGTCTGTTGGCTCTGTGCCTGCAGAGATGAGTGAGAAGAGTTCATATTAATTAGCGGGTTTGCAAGACAATATAGGGAGTTATTGACATCGCTCTGTTGTGAACTGTAAACTTTTTGATTTGATTGCGATGTGTCTTGCAAAACCTGCGTACAAATTGACCCAGTTTTGATAGCAATTTTAAAACTGATTTGGATCTATGCCTCTGCATTTTGGTATTTCCCTAGACAGGCACACAATTTAGCTGAGGCTTTGAATTCAGCAAATTACTAGCGTGGTCCTTAACTTATAGCAACAACCTGAATAATTGCAAGCAACTTAGCAACTAGGCGAGCATTAGAAAATAGATGAACTCTGGGTAACTTCTCCCAAGGATCAATATCCACTCATCAGATGCCTGTAGCTATATAGATGAAAAATAGCATTACATTTTTTATTTTTAAAGACGGTGTTTCTCTAAATGTCCTCAGGCTTTTCTAAGGCAACTCTAAATCTGTCTTTAAAAAAAAACAAAACATCAAATCAGAGTACTTTGGAGAAAAAAGAAATAGTTCCTGCTTACAGGTACACTGAACACATTAAATCTGTAGTGCAAAAAATAGCAGAAAGCTATTTGAAATATGACAAAAGTGTTTGGTATCAAACAAGAAGAACTGTTAAAAAAAAAAAAAAAAAAAAAAAACTCGAATGAAATGAGGATTAAATGAGGCAGTCACACATGACACACAAGTAAAAGTAAAATCTGCTTGAATGGAGAACATGTACGTTAGCTTGCATGGAACACATATTGCACAAACACACATAAATAAAATGGAAATAACTCACACAAAAGACCAGGTCACATTTCTTAAATAATTTAATTGCAAAAGGGTCTTTTAAAAATATTTCTACAAGAATGCATCATCGTGTTTTTTTTGTTTGGTTTTTTTTTGTTTTTTTTTTAGTAATTTGTTGTGTATGTCTGCACCATTAAGTTAAATACATCTCAATGCTTTTCAAAGAGGAATTAACAATTGCATTTCTCTGCACTTTTTTTTTTCCTTCAGCCTCCAGTTTCACTATACATGTACAGTACTCTATGAAATATCTCACTTTCTTTTATGAACACAGAGTGACCAAAATAACTGGCCTTGTTAAAAGAAGAAAAGACAGTACTGTAAATAATTACTGAAAAAAAACAAAAAACAAAAAAAAAAACACATAACTGAAGAGAACTAGAGAGCTGTAAGTAAAGAGGTTACAGGAAGAGTATGTTTGATGGTTAGCTGGGTGATGTAAAAGAGGGAAAGAAAGGTGAAAGGAATGTTGGGATGATCGGATTCTATTGGCACATAAAGAAATAATGGTAACTGACGAAGCCTAGACTCTGCTGCTCAAAACGTGTCTGGATAAAATGGCAGTCTTTTTTATTTCTCACACTTTCTGTCTCACACGCGCAAACATAACAATCCATCAAAATTTCAGCAATGTGTAGTCAAGAAGATATGTGTGTGTGTGTTGGGGGGAGGGGGGGGTCACAAGTATGAGTTCCTTCCCTCTCAGTGAATGTTAAATATTAAACAGTCCCGTGAATGTGTGAAAAACCTATTCAAAGATTAATTGTTTGCAGTTGATGTGGTGACAGTTTAATCATTTTAAGATGTGCAACAGTGCCAGTTGAGCTCATCACTCACGGTTGGTTGGGTTTGCAGAACACAACTCCAGACCCTAGAACGCCATGTGCACCTCATCAATAGTTCATGGAAGCTCCAAAAGCACTGCCATTTTTCTCGAGTGGGCATCTGATTGTGTTTAGCCCTCCCTTCTCTGTCTTTGTGCTCATTAACTGGGCCTTGTTTGCAGCCACATGCTAGTTAGCAACATGGCGCTTAAGTGATTGAACTGAGTCCAGCAAAAAGGAAGAAATTTTGGAAATTCTTGCAAGGATTTTAATAAACGTCAGCTTCTGATTGCATTAATACTGTCCTGTCATCCCCAAATGTGACCTTTTTAGTAAGTATTTCCAATCAAAGGGTTGCTTTCTCATCTAAACAGTACTTTCAGCACAATTTCGTCCCATTAACAAACTGCGCTGATAACTATTTTCTGGCAGAGTTTGACTTAAAAGCTACCGATAACTCTATGTGATTCACCGCTGCAACTGTGAGAGTTTAGAGAGCCTACTGAGTTTGCACAAGCATTGGTGAAAACATACTGTATCTAAAATAAGATGAAACAATGTGAAATAGAAAACACATTTTTGTTTTGCATAATACCCTCCATGGCTTTTGAAGATTTTACAGAGGCTGACATAAGTAATACACCAAGACATAAAGGATGGATGCTAACATCACGCTATCATTACACACCTAACAAATAGCATTCACATTTTGCATTGATTAGCTTTAACCCAAACAATATGAATGGCTGTCTGGAAAATCCCCCCAGAGATTCAGGCTCACTCCCAACTTTCTGCTTTCAAACAACTCTGACAGAGAAGTAAAGATAGTTTGGACTCTGTGATGCAGCTGCTATCATTTAGGATGGGGGGGTCTACAGATTTTGGCTGTCTGCATGCCAGGTTGTTGATCCTGCACTGTAATAATCATGCAGCAGCCTGAGCTGAGACACAGTGATTGCAGGCCAGACAGGAAATTAAGGGAGATAATGATAGGTCAGCCTGCCGTATGTCTGTACTCGCTGCATGCTCGTATCCTCACAAACCCAGATTGGCTGCTGCAGTAATCAACCTGACAGACAAAGACCAATAGGTTTCTCCTCCGATGTTTCTGGACTCCCTGATCAGGGTATTTTTGGCAGATAGGGCAAGTGATGAGCTCTGCAACTTAAGTGATTGGCAGGTGAGCTGACCAGTTTGACACAGCATTATCTCTAGGCTTTCAACTTAAAAACTCTCCAACAGTTCTACGGTATAAAAGACAGGCTGGCTGAACGATGATGTAGCAAGTAATGGTAAATTAGTAAAAAAACAAAAAACAGAGAAGACATTAATGGGATTTTGATAAACCACTGACATGCATTTAAGGTGCCTGCAAGATGATTAGTGATAGCTCGGTGCTTCACAAACACTTTTTATATTGAGAATGAGAATGGATTTGGGAGGCTTAATATCCAGTTCAGGTGGTGCACACTAGCATAAAAAAAAAAAAAACACCTACAGAGACACTCACACAGCAATGGATGGGAGCAAAAATACAAAAGAAAAGTGATGTGTTTGATTACAGCATTTATACACCAGTGGTCTAATCAGGGTTGCTTTCTTCACTTGCCACTCTGACTTTTCCACTCCCCCTCTTGTCTTGCGTTGCTTTATGTTAATTTCACTCTGAATCAAACATTTCACAACACTTCCATTTTGTCAAAACACAGAGTTTCTTTTGTTATTTATCGTATTTTTGTTACAAAACATGTACAGGCTGTTTAGAACAACAACAAAAATACAATATCCAATTTATATGCAATTTCCTTAGTTTAATGATAATCAATTCATTAGCTGAATCCTCTTGAAATTCCTCTTCCTTCTGATTGTTCCAAGTCCACTTGTCCCATATAGCCTAAGGTCCATATGGGTGTTGGTGCCGGAAGGATTGGTGGGTGACGTACAAATAAATACACAGGGCAGGGTGTCAAGAAATTAAAACAAGAATTTGGATTATTTCTAATTCCAGATAATAGTAAGTAGAAAGTAAGGTGTCCGTCTCATGGTTTGTCTCAGTTTCAGTATGATGCATATATATATAATTATATATATGTGTACGTCCAAAGTTCATTTTTTTGAATTCAATAAAAAAAGAATGTTTAACAGTTGTCCACAGAATATAGCGTAATTGTTTCAGATATATTTGCTCCATGTCACGGTTCAGTTCATGCGTTAATTCTCCACGTTGGCAAATAGCGGAAGCTGTATTGTACAGTATATTTGTGTGCAACTTGACACACCCGCATATCCAGGCACGCTTCATCACACATACACGCACACATGCGCGCGCACACACACACACACACACATACAAAAACACACACAAAAGGCCAAGTGGTCTTTCCACTGTGTTGCCACAGTTTTTGTTTTCCCATATTCACATGAAGTGTCCAGGAGGAGTACTTAGGTTTGACCGGCCATTGTGAAATCACAAATCTCCCAAAAGAAGTATACAAAGTCAAAAAAAGAAAAAAAAAATTGTGTGTGGACAAATGAAAATAAATGTTTTTGTATGTGTGAAAACACAGTTAATGAACAGGTGATCCCAAGCAATGACCTAAGTCACTTCAGGTCATGGTGAAGAGGTCATTTGGAGACCTCTAAGGGATTTAGCAGCCAGAACGAGTGTCCAAAACTGTGGCTGCCATCCTTTGACCCTATAGCCTCTGTCATCTTCTTAACAGCTGACTCAAGCTCACTAAATTTCCTCTTCTCCAGCAAGTGCCCTTTTGGATAACACACCTTCAATATGAAGATGGAGAAGAACACGTACGTGCATTAAAAAAAAAAACCATCAGGGAAAGAATTCTGTCCTCAGTCTCCCGTGGGTCAGAAACACTGTTGATATTGATTTAATTCTTTTTGTTTGTTGTATTTCTTTGTTGCTGTGTGAACATTTGTCCACTGTTTTCATACCAGGGTGTTTTAAGTCCATCACAGATGGGCCTGATTGGCCGAGGGGGAGGGGCTCTTGCGTGAGGATCAGAGCGAGACATTTCACTTACAGGGTTAAGGCCAACTGCACTAAAACACACATGCAAACGTCAACCCACACCAGAGATGGTGAGCCATTGGGTTAAGTTTTCCTTCTCTTTTAAAAACACACAAATTCTTGTTTTTGATGGAAAAAGAAACAATGGTAAATTTAAAAAAAAAAAAAAAAAAAATGGAAGTGGTAGTGAAAAAGTAAAAGGGAAAAAATGACTAGTCAGAGGCACTGCAAGCCAGTTTCATTGTGTCTAATTGGTAGAGATGGGTCAGGCAGCTAGGGTTTTCCAATGGCTCTCTGGCACAGTTCCTCCCCCTTTTTCTGTCTGGCTGTCCTTTGACTGCATCGTGTGTTTCCAGCCGCTCACACCTGAACAGGGAGTGTTTGGTTCATCTGTAGTCTCATGTCCTGAATGCTACCAAGAATCTTCTTCTGGTGACCAGCCAGTGTTACTCCTATCCGCAGCAGGTCCCTGGATGTGAAAGAGAACAGGTGGCTCAGTCATAAAATATATGAGTGGATAAACATGCCCAAAGTTAAGGTGCAAATTTCACTTTCACCCACGAGTAAACACAGTCTCTACTGGGTGGAAAAAGACCCAGGCAAGCCTTGGCAATCAGCCATAAAATAGCTTCTTCAAGCTATGTCAACAAAACAAGGACACTCATTCGAATATAGTGAGTGTTGGTTAATGCAGCATGCTTATGTTGCCCAGCAGGTGGGCAAAACACTGGAATCAGAGCCGTAATGCGATAGTTAATGATTAAAGCACAGAAGTAGCTACTGTTTGGCGGTAAGCAGACTTCACAGAGTCTACACCAGTCTGCCACTTAGTCAAATAGCCAAGAAATAAGTTTTTTTTTTTCTTTTTTCGAAGTCATTAGACAGATTACTTTAGCTAGATTCCTGCCAGTCAAGATTTGCATTGGGTGAGCCGATGTTTCTATGAATCAGATTTAAGCTCACCACTGGACACCATTCCTCAGTGCTTCAAATAAAAATGACAGCAAACAAGAATAAAAAGTCTGAAATGGCAATTTAGTTATGGTCTACTCTTCAAAAGGCCTTGAATTGCGGTTGGGATTACAGTGGGAAAATATGGAAATGTTGACATACTGTTAAGATTACAACACTCATAAAATGTCTTGGGAGAGTGCACCTACGTTGGGAGTCATTAGTCAGACGCCATAATCTAATCATCATGGCTTTGTTGGTTTAACACTGTGCAGCAATATCACGAGAACCTCTCCTTTCCGCTCACTTGTTTGATTTCCCCAGTCGATAACTGAGGAGAGAGCGGACGGCGTCTAGGCTAGTGATTAGCTGATTGTTGGGGCTCTGCTACAGTCTGCGTCCTCTGCATTCAGTCATGCACACACAGAGACAGATACCAGATAATCTAATATTACATGCAGCCATCATAAACTCTGCTTGTCTTGATTACTTTGTCTCCCTATCCTGTACAAATATGAGCACCTATACCCAAACATGAACAAAAGCAAACATAGATTTCCATACAACACAAACATGAAAATTCATACTGCACATCCATCCTCTCCAAAACCATATAAAGGTGCATCACTGCAATTTCACACACTAAATGGTGTGTTTTTTTTTTTTTCTCCGTCACAATCAGTGCAGCAATGGTGGATGAAATGATAATAAATGGGAACCATTAGAGGAATTACTGGCCATTAAGGCCAACAGAGAGCCACAGTACAGCACACCTGTCAGCCTGCCCAAATTGAAACAAATTACCCCCACCTCCTCTGCCTATTATGCAGCTAATGAGGATGATTTATTTATCATTATAATCCTAATTCATTCATTTGATCATCACCAGCCTCCAATTTCCATCTCTGCTATTACATCATTTCCTGTTTGTAAACGCAACAGGAAATTGTTAAGTCGTCAAGGTCAACTAGTGCCCGTAGTCAAGGGACAGACAATAATATTAGTGTATTAGAGTAATATTAGTGTTGGATGATTATATATGTGATTTGTTCTACAGCACATCATATTACATTGGGTAATCCTTCAAAATTTACATTAAAGCTACATTGGTTTTATCCTGGGATTATTTGTCTTGCTTACTGCCATGTTGTATTGTAAGTAAATAATGTCACTGTTGTCCATTTATAAGTTTTTAAGTAAAATATTACAATCTGCAATATTCAGTATCTGTACATAATAGTATAAGGTAAGGTATTTTATGTTCCGAGGGTTTCTACATATATTATCTGTTAAGTGTATCTATTCTACAGCATTTTGATACTTTATATTTGTCTCTCATTTAATATCTGAGCCTACTCTGCCCACTTTTCAAAATCTCATCAGGCTTAATTTAGCCATGAGATATTTTATTCCCTCAAGGTCAATCTATATAACACTAATTTGACTCTCAAACTTAGCCCAGTCAATCACTTCAGGCCTGATTAGCAGAATCTTCTCCCCCTCCACTCACTCTGCTGTCATCTGGGCCACCAGGTCAAAGGAAGCAAATCCGGCGTTGACGAAGTTGTCACGGTAGCGACTCATCTTGATGGCATCCAGCCAGTCCCCCACAGTGGTGAAAGTGGTATAGTCTGGTACACAGCGGTCAAGCAAGGGCTGGGATACCCTACATGGGGGGGAATGAGGGGAGGAGGGGGGAGAAAGAGAAAGAGAGAGGGTTAAGGTCGTCACTCTCCTGCCTTTATCAGGCCAACCTCACGCCAAACGCCCCAGCTGAGTGCCACCTCTCCCCCTCTCCTCTCCCCTCTCCTCACCTCTTCTCTCCATGTAAGGAGTTGTGTGTGGGGGGATTGGGGGGCACTTTTATGACTGTGGAGAGACTGGCTGGAGGCTTGGCTGGTGGTTGCTGTGTTGCAGCTGCTGAGGTGAAGCATGTGTGTTCGGGCAGCAGATCTACTTACCTAGAATCCTACTTATTTTGACTACCCAGTGCTGAAACATGTGGAAAAACCAGCTCACATTTGCGATTAGTGGCATTATCATTGACCGTCGGTGCCACAACCTGTTTCACGAGTATTAAGTAAGTGCAGTTTTCAGTAAATAAAAGAAAACCTGATAAAACTCTGACCCTGAATGGCTTTCTTCTCGTGTGCTGCTTGCTGTCCTTGGTGCAGCCAGATATCAGTGTTGCTTGAAATCCAATCTGAGTGGTTGTACTGTGAGACCTCTAACAAATGTGGTTTAAATCTCATCCAGGAAGATTGGATTTCATGTGGTTTTGCTGGTCAGTGTTGTGTTGCATGTATGACCATAGCTTGATGAGCTGGCTTCACAGTACACATTACTGTATTTAAAGTACATAATCCCAGCATGTATGTGAATGAATAAACATATGTTCTTTTTGCATAAGACTGTGGTTAGAAAAAAAAATGCATGTAATATGTTCCCACAGTGCTGAAAAGACATTGTCTTAAAATGTTTCATGAAAAGGCAAAAATATCTCAATGTAAACAGATGTCTCTTATGTGTGTGGTCGCTACAGGGACCGACTCAGTAACCCATAAATGCAGCCAATACACGGGTGGACTGTTTCACAAACTTGCATGTATGTCTCGATTTATTATATGTGTCTATGTACACTAAATATTGAGTTGTATGATTTTTATTACTTTTAATTACTCACTTCTGATTTTTATTCCCCTTATAAATGTGTATACATGGAAACACAGTATGCTGAAATGTGTTTTGTATGTTTTTGCACACCTGTTGACAGGTCAATAAGGCTTCTATAAGAATAACCTAATCTTCTCTGATCAATGCTGCAGATAGCAAGGCCACCTTGGGAGTTTTAATAAAATTGCGCTACAACCGAGAGCAAAGTGGAGTAGATGAACAAGTGGAGCGGAGGTGGAGGTAAAGGGGTGACAGGGAGGTGCAGAGAGCTCAAGGAGGAGAAACAGATGAGGGAGAGAGCTCAGAGAAAGAAGTCCACTGTCTCCTCTCCTCTCTGCTCTGTTGATCCCTGTCATCCTTTTTGATGGCATTAGATTCATTAACAATTTAAAGAGAAAGAAGGAAAAAAGAGAAAATGCAGAGAGAGGGGGAGTTAATAACAGTGATACAGAGGCTCCATTGAGTGGTGTAGATGGAGTGATTTTTAATAAGGCCTGTGCTTTGGAGCCCAAGGCCCCAGGCCGTTGTTAACGCCAAACTCTGGCTTCTCTTAATGGAGTATTGTTAGTCATTCTTCTCTAAAGTTGACTTCAAAAGGGTTCAGACAGTTGCTGGCCACATGTGAGCCCCAAGCAGAAACACAGCAGGAAAGCTGGGTAGTACTGTACATGAGGTGGTGAGACAGCTACAAGCTGTGCTTAAATTCAAGGTCAGTGGTTGTCACAGTTTCTTCAGAAAGTTAGGTCACTGTTTTGCATTTTTAATGAGTGTCTGCATTAATGTCTGTGGCGTGAATTTGATTTATTTATGAAGAGGCGAGAATTTGTGTATTTATGATTTTCTCGGGACAAAAAAAAATGGGTATAAATACTACTTGTAGCTCCGCGGCAACTCATTTCACATTACACCTACCACACAATATCCACTTCATGTATTTCATTTTCCTATGTGACGAGAGTTTTACACCAGACGGTGTTAGCTAACCTACAATCACCCTTCAACAGCGACCAGGACGACGGTATCATTGCTCAGTCCTCCCTTGTTAGATTTGTCAGCAGGAGGCCATCTCTCTGCTGGCCCGTTTAAAATCTCGTTAGTGGCTAATTAAAAGGCGCTCCCATCTCTTTTTTGTATCGCCTTAATCGAGCTAATTAACCACAAGCCTAATCTTCTAAGAACGTCACTCGGGTGGCCAACCGAGACCCTGGCTTCCCTCATGAGCCCAACCCAGGATTGTCTGGAGCCATCCCTCAAGACAGAAAGACCCTGATGGAGGGACAAATAGGTAGGTCACCTCTTCATCTCTCAAACACTGCTACCTTGTATGCTCCAACTTCTTTCCAAGAAACAGGTTGTAGGGAAAGGTAGTGTAGCTAAATGCAGATGTGGCTACACTGATATAACTCCCAGTTGGTGAAGGAGTTGCTTTAAGGGCAGAAATGAACGATGATAATTTGGATTTGCATAATAGCACAGACTGCAATTGTGAGACCTGAAGAGTTGTATTTGAGGAACTCTGCACTTCACAGGAGTTAAAACGTTATTTTTGCTAAGTCAGAGCGACTTAAGAACACCATATCTACTTCGATAAGAGATATTTGTACAGTGGAAATTGTTATCACAGTTGCTCTGGCTTCATATTGAAAATTAAATGGCTTGCCCAATTGTCCCACGGCTGAAAAAATGAGTTCATTCAATAAACTAATGACCTGTTACCGTAATATATTACCATGTCCAAAAGGTCTCATCCAATATATGGCTTACCAAAAAAAAGAGAAATGGAGATTTTTGGAAGGCAATTAGCACTAATATCAATTATGCAGTGACCATAATTAGACATAACTGCCCTTTACGATGATCACTAATCCAACTAATAAAACTCAACAAAGGCCCCCAGGGAAACTAAGACAAACAGCATTACAGGGAAAGTTTATGTCTGTAATTATGAGTTTAACAGGTCATAGTGTGTAGAGTAATTTGCATGCAAGACTTTAATTCAGTGTTTACATACGTTGCATCTTTAGCACTATTTATCAAGCAAATAAACTTGTGCTACACTATTGCTTGGCTGCATTTAATACCAAACTGAATACGACTAACATATTTCATAGAATGATTATTGCTGCTTACCCAGAGGACTGTGTGCTGTTGGTGACCACCTTGAGGCTGGCAGCGTTGCGGATAAGCTTATCCAACGTTGCCACAATCTGGGTGAATTTTGGTCGTAGGTTCCTTTCTTTGACCCAGCAGTCCAACATGAGCTGGTGCAGCGCTGTAGGGCAGTCCATAGGAGGCGGCAGTCGGTAGTCCTGCTCCACTGCGTTTATTACCTGAGGAAGGACGACAGAGAAATCACAATCACGTATAATCCCCAGGAATGTATGGAGGACAAAAGTGGATAAATGAGGGGAATGATGGGAAAGTCAAAGATAAACAGGAAAAAGGCTTTAGGGAATACATGGAAGAGAGGAGCTGGGAAAGACTAGCCATGGTTGGTGGTTGTAATGGAAAGAATAATTTCTGAATGACAGCAGGGAGCAGTAGCAGAATTGAACTATCACAGTTTCTAAAGAATAATTATATAGGCCTACATCTAAAATTCCTATCATTATTATTTCAACAAAAAAAACCCTTCTAAGCTCCTCTGTATGCTAATAATATACAGTACACATTACTTACATCTTGATTGCTCATGTCCCAGTACGGCCGCTCACCATACGACATCACTTCCCACATGACAATACCATAGCTCCACACATCACTGGCTGAGGTGAACTTCCTGTAGGCAATCGCCTCAGGAGCCGTCCAGCGAATGGGAATTTTTCCTCCCTGTGGATATGCGAATGAGTAGGTGAGCATGAAATACTGGAGGGATGGAGCACAAACACAGAGTCACACACATACAAGAGGGGAAGAGAACGGGTGAGAAAAATAGAGTCCAAGGAAACATTGATGCACAACACAAGGGTGCATGCTGCAGAACCACACCGTCACATACACACAAGATTAGTAACAGTTACAAATAATGATAGCACAAACAAATGAAATATTAAAAGGGCTACAAATTGTATTTTTCAACATCAATGTGGGCCTATGATTTGTATATAATCTCCAATCAAATAAAAGTGTAATTGCTTTGGCTTTTCTTTTGGCTTAACCAAATATAATAAACTGGTGGGAGTGTTTCTGCAAGCTTGGATGACATTTATGTAATGTCTAAAAATGTCAGAAAATGTGCTTTAGAAATGAAGTTACTTAGTTGTAAAAGAAACTATCATATGTGTAAAGAAAAATATCATACTGACAATGTCATCTTATGTGAAGCAACTATTTGGTACATTTGATAGGCATTTTATAGCATTAAACGTGGTTATAAGGAGGATTTAACGTGTAAAAAAAAAAAAAAGATTAAAACTAACATAGAGCTGTTAGGAAACCAAACTGTAATGATGTCTTAAAATTACATGTAGCACCTTTAAACAATGATTACATACATGAGAATATGTACATATATATATATATATATATATATACACATCCATAATTTCACTTACAAGTGAGCTGGTGTAGGTGGGATCTGTTGGATCATCCTCAAGGAAACGAGACAGGCCAAAATCAGACACCTTACATACAAGATTACTGTTGACCAAGATGTTACGGGCAGCCAAGTCTCTGTGTACGTAGTTCATATCTGACAGGTACTTCATGCCTGCTGCGATTCCACGCAGCATGCCAACCAGCTGGATGACTGTGAACTGCCCGTCATTGAGCTGGCAAAAGAAGAGAGAGAATGACAGGGATAAATTGGATTATAGATCATGGCTGTTTGTTTAATACAATATGTTTGTCTGCTTTTCTGCTACACCTGTCTTTCTGTTTCAGTGTATCTTACTTTTTTTTTTACAACATCCTTCCGAATGTTTTCCTGGGTGTCATTCCCAGTTACAGCTTTCTATTTACTATGTTCTCATCCTCAACTGAACTCTTCCTTCAAATATATGATGTGAGCTTGAACTGCTGATTCATTGTAGACTGAGCTCTTTGTAAATGTCACCTATTGCTTAAATGGCAACTTTATCACTTATCCACTGAGAGCTCAGTAGAAGAGCTTAAGAAGACCTTTTATAGCCTCAAAGAAATGGAGATAACTAATGGCAAGATCAGCGGATTTGGTTTTGCTGAAGATGCTGGATACATATACATAACAAGGCATACATAACAATTTTTCGGTGTATGTGCTTGCTTTTTTTCTCACCCTTAAGAAAGAGTCAAGTGCCCCATTCTCCATGAACTCTGTCACAATCATCACTGGCCGACTCTTGGTCACAACACCCTCCAGGCGAATAATGTTGGGATGGTCAAATTGGCCCATGATGGATGCCTCAGACAGGAAGTCTCGTCTCTGTCGGTCAGTGTAGCCCACCTTGAGAGTCTTGATAGCTACGATGATCTCCCTGCGTCCAGGCAGCTTGAGGCGACCGCGGCACACCTCACCAAACTCTCCTGCGAGAGCCCGTGTAGGACAGCCAGAGAAACAGAAAAAGAGGGAGAGGAAAAACGGACAGAGAGAGAGAGAAAGAGGGAGAGGGAGAGAGGCATGATGGAAAAGTGGAGGAGAGTGGGGGAAAAGAAGGGAGAGGGGACAGTTAACTGGTTAGAACCAAGGAGCAAGGGAAGGGTAGCAGGAGGGGAGGGACGGGGGGACTGCGAGATAAGCCAGGACTCTAGGCCACTGTCAAGGGATGGCGGTGATAGGGAGAGCATACGGTGGCATTGTGCTGTTAAGCTACGGATTAAAAGAAACAGCATGATAAGTTTGAGGCTTTATGATGGAAGGTGTGGAGATTTAAGAAGCATGTTAAAACAAAAAAGCAACAAAAAAAGTAATCAAAGAAAAGGGTAAGGGATGTTGAGAGGGAAAGGGGAGAAGGGAGGTGAGGGTAGGGGAGGTAGTGCTAAGCTTCAGAGGAGCTGGTGTAGCGAGCACAGGAGGAGGAGATAGGCGGAGAAAGGAGCTTTGGAGTTTTGGGAGTTGTGGACACTTTACGTTTAGAGTCTACACCAAGCGTGTGCAGGGGTGCAAGAAGCGAAGAGAAACATGAGTGTCATGGATGCATAGATGGTGGGGTGGGAGGAGTCAATGGAAAGAGGTAGGGGTGGAGTAATGGGGGATGGATGGAGGAAGGGGTAGAGCAGAGTAGGGGGACAGGGAAGACAGGGGTTGAGGGCTTGTCACTTTCAAGGCGAATGCTGGGAAGCGACGGGTTTCAAGTAGTAGCCTCAGCAGTAGAAGAGCTGTCGTAGTAGCAGTAGTATTGGTAGTAGCAGAAGCAGTAGTAGGGACTCCCATCTCTGCCTTCACAACGTCCTCCACTTTGGCTCAGATATAATTCTAAGAAAACTCAACCTCACTTGGCAAAGTCCTGCAGCTTATGAGCAGAGACATTACTATCAAAAATATCAAATACATTTTCAGTAATAAAATCACTGTCTACAACATCAAACATATAGAAGGGTTTCTAAAAGAGGGAACACAACCACACTGTGGAGGAAGTGCTAGGAGCAAGGATCAAATAAAGTGATCCATGAAAAAACCTCTTTAATACAAGGCTTTTGATACACTAAAAACTGGGCAGGGTCAGAGACAGCCAATCCTGGACTGGAATAATTTAATATTAAATGCTCCATTAATGAAAGATTAAGATTTCTGGTAAAAAAAAAAAAAATAGGGGGGTGGGGGGGACCTGCAGGTTGTTAATTACCCAGAATTCAAGATTAGAACTTTGTGTATTAGAATATGTCCAAATTACAAAGACTCATGGATAACATGAGAGGTAAAAAAAAAAAAAAATACATGGCTGTAATTTACATTTTAATATTTTATAATATAGATGCTGAAAAAGCAATTGTAATTAAGTCAAGAGATCTCATATCTCACATCAAATCTCATATATGATTAATAGTTTTCATAGGGAAATGAATATCAAAATCAAAAATAACTACTGTATCTTTACAATATGACTTAAACAATTTCTTCCACTCCAGGATTTGACAAATTTTAAGGAGAAAGGTGAAAGAACAATTCACCACACAAAAGGTTTTACAACTACTCTGAATGCACATGGCAAAGAAAACAACATAAGGGTGCTACAACTGTGAATCACGCTAACTTATTTTATAGCAAGTACTGCTATAAACACAGGAGAGTGTTGAGGACATCTATAAGACTAGAAAGGGATTCCTAACATGTGACACGTGAGGTGGGGAAAGGTCAAGGAGAGGGCTAGCGATGAATTGAGTGAAAGTACCGCTTGGTGTGAAGTCCTCTAACGGTATGGCCTGGAGGTGACTAGCAGTCTTCCCCCTGTAGCTCAGGAGCTTTGGTGGGTTACCTGCGCCAATGACCTCCTCGATCTTCACGCAGGATACGTCGATCTCCTTAGCAAACTCGCGGACCGCTTCGTTGGGGTCCTCATAGGTGAAGGGGTCGATGTAGACCTTCATTCCCGGCGTGACTATTGGGGATTCAGTAGCAAGAACGGGAAAGTGAATCGATGCGGCCAGGCAAAAGTTCCACAACACGACACTTAAAATCTATCATTATCAAGCAGACATACAACAAAACACAAGCAGGATTCTTCATAATCATTTCACTAGATGATGAATCTAATTATTGATATACAAGCTATAATGATTAGCAATGGAACTACTAGGCAACAACTAACACAAGGCATAGAAAACAAACTGGGGATGTGAGCGATGCTAAAGGAGAGGTATCTCAGTAAAGAGACTTACTATATTGCTGCAGTTTCTCTGTGTATTCCGACTCTGAGCCATTTCTTTGCTTTCTGTTGAGAAAGATTGAAAACACAAAATGAATCACTTGGACTCCACACGGCAGGGTGCAAATAAATAACAAAGACCTAAATAGAAAACTGAACCCTAATAATTTCTGCAGAGATGTAGCTCCTAGTACAATGTCACTGTGCGAATGGGCTTTCTGTTTTTACAATGGAATCAAGGGATACCACTGCAGATGAAGATTGTATCAGTGTCTAGTTGCAGAATGATTCATATTTGGAGACTATAACAGGAATCTAAACAAAATGACTCCAAACCATTGTCTAAAGGAGCAAGTGAAAACCGTTCACTTACAGCACCATCAACACAGGCAAGAGAGACAAAAACAGACTCAAACAGCAAAATCAGCTCTCTTACATTCTGTCCCTTATAAATATTACACCGCTGATACCATTCAATATGCTTCTTATTTTCCCCTTATGGACTCCTGCTCCTGTGCTGTCATTTGTTTGGCCCTCCTCTCTTTTACATCACTCTTACTCTCTTGTCTCTCATCTCTACATTACTGTTTCTGTATCCTCATCATTCTCAGTGCGTTCCTTCTGCACTTGGGTAGGGGGGTGGGTACAAAGCCGATGACAGAAAGAGGGGGCAGGGTTGTTGAAATTACATGTTAATGTGCTTCCTTTGTTGTCTAACCAGTATCCAGGGCAATAATACCCGTTGGTGATTTGCATCTCATTACAAATTCTAATTTGGTTTCCGGAATATGCCGAATCTGTGTTTTGTATTATTACTATCTTCTTCTTCTTCTGTGGCAGTCAGCGCAGTGGCAAAGCCAAGACTAGAGATGCTTAATTCGGATCATTTGAGGGATTCGGATCATTTTGAGTCACTCGGTAATATGATCCAGGTTGTGCGAGTCACTTGAATCACTTGACACAAAATGGACCGATTAAATGACATTGACTTGAGCGGTTGAAAATAGATGGATGGATGGATGGACTTGAGCCATAAAAAGCATACACCCTTACCTTTAAGTGTTACCATTTTCTCCTACCATGAACCTTTAAAGTCTGCAAGTAGGCCCATTCAGCAGAATGTTAATGACCAGATAA
The DNA here is from genome assembly GCA_029822895.1 of Maxillicosta whitleyi. Lineage (NCBI taxonomy): Eukaryota > Metazoa > Chordata > Actinopteri > Perciformes > Neosebastidae > Maxillicosta > Maxillicosta whitleyi. The sequence goes on from JAPSES010000258.1 coordinate 10,996,842, forward strand.
TGAA